>JAPXFY010000021.1:31617662-31620162 GCA_030674185.1 Monoplex corrugatus
TGACTTTGCAACTGTACCTTTGTTCTTCTGTGAGAGTGGTGCATTTGAATTACTTTAATAAAATATTTGTGCCTCATAAATACAATTAAAAACGTTTTAAACAAAAAAGAATATAGCAAAGCAGAATGTACAGAGAGAAAGAAGCAATAAAAAAAAAGAAAGAAAGAAAGAAAGAAAGAAAGAGAGAAAAGAAAAACGAAGGTAAGAAATCGTGGTAAATTGACTTAGGCAGGTCGTGCGCGTGTTAAGTGTATATGTGCGTGTGCGTGGGCGTGTATGTGCGTGCGTTTTGAAGGAAACTTAGTTTTGCATTTGTTAAACTTTACGTAAAAATGAATGAACATAAGAAAATTGAATTACAGAAAGAGAAGAGGGAGAAATAGAAAAAAAAAGAAAGAAAAGAAAAGTGAATAAAAGAAAGACAGAAATAAGAAGGAAATCTGGGTGCGCAGTAGAGTAATTTAGACAGCCGAGTGTGTGTGTGTGTGTGTGTGTGTGTGTGTGTGTGTGTGTGTGTGTGTGTGTGTGTGTGTGTGTGTGTGTGTGTGTGTGTGTGTGTGTTGTGTAGTGTGTGTGTGTGTGTGCGTGTGTGTGTATGTGTGTGTGTGTGTGCGTGTGTGTGTGTATGTGTGTGTGTGGTGTGTGTGTGTGTGTGTGTGTGTGTGTGTGTGGTGTGTCTGCGTGTGTTGTGCGTGTGTGTGTGTGTGTGTGTGTGTTGTGTGTGTATGTGTGTGTGTGCTGTGTGTGTGTATGTGTGTGTGTGCGTGTGTGTGTATGTGTGTGTGTAGTGGTGTGTGTGTGTGTGTGTTGTGTGGTGCGCGTGCGTGTGTGTGTGTATGCACGCGTATGAGCGCGTGCGTGCGCGTGTGTGTGTCGCGGCCAAAACTTTGTTTTGAATTTTTAAAGACGACTTGATTAAGAAAGGAAGGCAAAAGCAGTCGAGTGCAGGGTAAAATGATTTAGACAGGGTAATGGAGATGTGTGCGCGTGCGTGCGTGCGTGCGTGCGTGCGTGCGTGTGTGCTTGTGTGTGTGTGTGTGTGTGTGTGTGCGTGAGCGCTCGCGCGCGTGTGTATGTGAGCGTGTGTATGTATATGTGTGTGTGCACGTGTGTGTGCGTATGTGTGTGTCTGTGTGTGTATGTGTGTGCATGTGTATGTGCGTGTGTGTGTTTGTTTGTGTGTGTGTGTTTGTGTGTGTGTATGTGTGTGTGTATGTGCGTGTATGTGTCTATTTGTTTGTTTGTATGTATTTGTGTTTGTGTGTGTGTGTTTGTGTGTATGTGTGTGTATGTGCGTGTATGTGTCTATTTGTTTGTATGTATGTATTTGTGTTTGTGTGTGTGTGTTTGTGTGTGTGTGTGTGTGTTTGTGTGTGTGTATGTATTTGTGTGTGTGTGTGAGTGTTCATGTGTGCTTGCGTGTGTGTTGCGTGCTTGCCTGCGTGCGTGCGTGTGTGTGTGTTATATTCGTGTGTGTGTGTGTGTGTGTGTGTGTGTGTGTGTGTGTGTGTGTGTGTGTGTGTGTGTGAGCATAGGGAAAAAGAGGGTGGAGAGAGTGAGGCTAGGGGTAGGGTAATAAGGTGAGGTTGGGGAGGACAGTTGAAAGAGAAGGGAAATGAACTGTCAGCAAAGATTTGGGGGCTGTGAAAAGATAGAGTTTGGCAACTATTTGGATCACAGATCCGACTGAATAAAAAGCCACCGTGCATGCAACGAAAAGAGGGTGGAGTGGGGGTGGGGGAGGGGAAGAGGCACCACAACCACCACCGACGGTATCATCACCACCATTATCATCGCCGCCACTGCTATCGCGGCCATCACCATCATCACTTATGCACGCACACACACACACATATAAACACACACGCACGCACGCATATACACACATAGGCACGCACACACTCAACACTTCAGTCGATATTAACCCTAAACTTACATGTAGTAGCATTTGGTAAAACGTGTCGTTAGCGTTCCTCCTGTAATTACACACAAACAAACAAACAAACAACAAACAAACAAACAAACAAACGAACGAACGAACGACCAAACAAACAATCAAACGAACGAACGAACAAACGAGCCAACCAGCAACCAACAACCAACCAACCAACCAACCAACTCAACCAACCAACCAACCAACCAACCAACCAACCCAACCAACCAACCACCAGCAAGCAAGCAAGCAAGCAAGCAAGCAACCAACCAACCAACAAACAAACAAACAAACAAACAAAACAAACAAACAAACAAAACAATCAAACGAACGACGACACGAACGAACGAGCGAACGAACTAACGAATGAACGAAAGCACGAACTGGATTATGCGAACATATACTTAATGCACAATATCCTAGTATTTTCCAGAATGTCAATTTTTCAGTCTTAGTGATCTTCCAACATGAATTCATACCTCTCGTAATCTTGGATAAAACACCACCACGACGATTTATCCGGAACATTTTAGTATGGCAGAATGGGAAAATGAATCATTCAGTGTT
>JAPXFY010000021.1:31622662-31625162 GCA_030674185.1 Monoplex corrugatus
CCACATTGTTCCAGTGATAGACTGATACAGAGACATGACGACAGTATAGCCCACATTGTTCCAGTGATACACAGACATGACGACAGTATAGCCCACATTGTTCCAGTGATACACAGACATGACGACAGTATAGCCCACATTGTTCCAGTGATGCACAGACATGACGACAGTATAGCCCACACTGTTCCAGTGATACACAGACATGACGACAGTATAGCCCACATTGTTCCAGTGATAGACTAATACACAGACATGACGACAGTATAGCCCACATTGTTCCAGTGATAGACTGATAACAGACATCACGACAGTATAGCCCACATTGTTCCAGTGATACACAGACATGACGACAGTATAGCCCACATTGTTCCAGTGATAGACTGATACAGAGACATGACGACAGTATAGCCCACATTGTTCCAGTGATACACAGACATGACGACAGTATAGCCCACATTGTTCCAGTGATACACAGACATGACGACAGTATAGCCCACATTGTTCCAGTGATGCACAGACATGACGACAGTATAGCCCACACTGTTCCAGTGATACACAGACATGACGACAGTATAGCCCACATTGTTCCAGTGATAGACTAATACACAGACATGACGACAGTATAGCCCACATTGTTCAGTGATAGACTGATAACAGACATGACGACAGTATAGCCCACATTGTTCCAGTGATACACAGACATGACGACAGTATAGCCCACATTGTTCCAGTGATACACAGACATGACGACAGTATAGCCCACATTGTTCCAGTGATACACAGACATGACGACAGTATAGCCCACATTGTTCCTGTGATACACAGACATGACGACAGTATAGCCCACATTGTTCCAGTGATAGACTGATACACAGACATGACGACAGTATAGCCCACATTGTTCCAGTGATAGACTGACACAGAGACATGACGACAGTATAGCCCACATTGTTACTGTGATACACAGACATGACGACAGTATAGCCCACATTGTTCCAGTGATAGACTGATACACAGACATGACGACAGTATAGCCCACATTGTTCCAGTGATACACAGACATCACGACAGTATAGCCCACATTGTTCCAGTGATAGACTGACACAGAGACATGACGACAGTATAGCCCACATTGTTCCAGTGATAGACTGACACAGAGACATGACGACAGTATAGCCCACATTGTTCCTGTGATACACAGACATGACGACAGTATAGCCCACATTGTTCCTGTGATACACAGACATGACGACAGTATAGCCCACATTGTTCCAGTGATAGACTGACACAGAGACATGACGACAGTATAGCCCACATTGTTCCTGTGATACACAGACATGACGACAGTATAGCCCACATTGTTCCTGTGATACACAGACATGACGACAGTATAGCCCACATTGTTACTGTGATACACAGACATGACGACAGTATAGCCCACATTGTTACTGTGATACACAGACATGACGACAGTATAGCCCACATTGTTACTGTGATACAGAGACATGACGACAGTATAGCCCACATTGTTCCAGTGATAGACTGATACACAGACAAGAAATAAATCCATACGCTAGGAAGGACCTCAAAACATTGCCAGTGCATATGAACAGACTTATAGCATATGCCATGATCATTTTGGATCTTTTCCACCACATGGAATCGATGGTATCAGTGGGGCATTTTATTCTGAATGCGGAGACGTCACTCTTAAGACACTGGAAATGAAATATTGTATAGCGTTGTTCTCTATGTTCTTTTGGGCTGAATGTCATTACTGAGTTACAACACACAGAGAGTAAACCATACAAAAGTACCAACAGATCCCACACATAGACACACACCAGACTATACAAGTACATAAACGAATCACTACCATCATCATCATCATGTGCCCTGCCGCGTAGCGTTGGCGATCATGGCCCTCCATATGCGTCTATCCCTTGTCGCTGCAAGCGCATCTTCCACCCTCTCTGTCCTTAGCCACCCTGCAGATCCGTCCAGTATTTTCTCCCTGAGTCTACCTGGTGTTCTCTTTCCCCCTCTTCAGGAAGAGAGTTCTTGTGTGTTTTATATGGAACCGATACTGTTTAAAGGTTGCGAGGCGTGGACAGTCAACACGCAAAGCCAGAACAAGATTGAGGCAGCCGAAATGTGGTTTCTAAGAAGAATGTTGAGAGTTCCATGGGCAGCAAAGAAAACAAACGAGACAGTCTTGATGGAGGCAGACACAAGAAGATCATTGATAAAGAATATTAGGAAAATACAAGCAACATTTATAGGCCATTTATGAGGAAAGGGAATCAGAGCACCTGGTCACATAAACGAATACATACTAATAACGCTCAATAGCATACATACGCATACACCTATAGACACAGACATACAGAGATGTTTACACGATGCCACACAGTCAGTAGCTAGAACTTATGAGTGGATGATCAATTATGATATCAACAATTAGTGAACAGGCAAGCCTTTAGCATATTTTCATGTGATT
>JAPXFY010000021.1:31630162-31635162 GCA_030674185.1 Monoplex corrugatus
GTAGAGAACATAGCCAAGTGGACGAGGTTGCCGAAAGGTGAAATCTACAGGACTATGGACAGTGAGGGATGGAGACAGCTGACGGGCATGTGTCAGCGGCTACCATCAAGAATGATGTCACCGACAGAGATGGAGTGGAATGGATGATGGATGGATGGAAATGGATGGAATGAATGGATGGATGGATGGTGATGGATGGAGAATGGATGAATGGATGATATGGATGGAGGATGGATAGGACCAGGCACATCAATAAACTGACTGTGCAATTGACAACAGACCATGGTCATTTAGACGCATGCCTCCAGCAGCCACCTAAAACAAGGGCTACATTCATCGCCAGTTGTGGCCTTATCATAATATGAATTTTCAAAGCCCAGTCGACTGCACAAAACCATATCACGGCTATAATCATATAAAACACACTCAACACTTCACTGACACTGAAAAAAAAAGGGAAAACAAAATGAAGTAACATATCAACACATTCACGCACATAATGTAAGGATAAGCTCCTGGCGGTGACCATTCATCCTAATTTATCACCAGCGGTTTTTCAAAAACCTGAATAGAAATGTAAAAACGTAAGTTGGTACATGTACACTAAAACATAATTTAAAACTGGCCTAAATTCGGGAAAACTGTCTCTGCGCTTTGGATTTCGTTACAGGCAAAAAAATGCAGTTATTATCAATTATCAAACACAAAATATGCAAGGTTGAAAGGGCACATACAAGGTCAATGGACACCAACAAGACAGAAAATGACCCGAAGAGACGACAGAAAGCGAAGGAAAAGACAGAAACAAAGACAGTGAAAAGAAAAAGGAAACTTCTGGCACAGAATGTCTAGAAGGTAGAGATCCAGTTTATACTGACAGAGCCTAGGGCATCCTCATGGGTGGTGGTTTGGGGGGGGGAAGGGAGAGATGTGGCCTGACCGTGTAGATGTTCAAAGAAAGAAGAAGAACAAAACGGCTGGTTTGTGTAGTGGAAGCAAGCAATCCTTGTAGTCTGACTGCGTAGTTCAAATCTGACTCAAGACAGAAATATGTGTGTATGGCCAGCAGTCTACCCACTCAGCTATGAATGGATACCTGCCCTCTTTAGTTTTGGGGAAACTAAAGCAGTAAGGGGATGGAGATGGGCACTGCCCTTAGGATACTGACCAAGAGAACAGTTGTGGCCTCTCGCAAGCGTACATACATTATTTTTTTTTCGGCAGGTCAGCCATCCAGAGTATCATTAGCAAGTCTGATAATACGGGCGAACCTAAAATGTCACAGAGTACATAATAAAATCATCTGACAGGAATACTGTGTTGCATACACCAAGTGTAGATCTCCCTGGCAATACATCCGCGAGCATAACTTCACAGTGTTCTCTTTACCGCCAATACAAATGACACACGGAGGAAGCTGGACAGATCATCACCCGGACAGAAATACGACAGTCAAGATATACTAACATACAAGATATACTAACATACAAGATATACTAACATACAAGATATACTAACATACAAGATATACTAACATATAAGATATATTAACATACAAGATATACTAACATACAAGATATACTAACATACAAGATATACTAACATACTAGATATACTAACATATAAGATATACTAACATACAAGATATACTAACATACAAGTATATAATACGATCGAACTAAAATTACAGATTACTAATAAAATCATACTACAGGAATACTGACTGCAGATATACTAACGTTAAGATATCTCCTAGATAATAACATCCAGAACATAACATACATAGTTTCTACTTATCGCTAACATACAAATAGACAACACAGGAAGCTGACTAGATCATACACCCAATAGAATATAACATACAAGATATACTAACATACAAGATATACTAACATACAAGATATACTAACATACAAGATATACTAACATACAAGATATACTAACATATAAGATATACTAACATATAAGATATACTAACATAGTCTCCTTCTTTCCAAAGTCGGTTGTTCCAGGCATCCATGTTTAACTTCAGCCAGCCAAGGCTATTTCAGATCTGTAAACTTGTCAAGTAAACAAAAGACTTCTTCTAAACAAGCAAAACAAAAAGCAAGATTCCATGAGAGTAGAGCACGAAAAGCCACAGAATGCGGGACATGCTTTGTGCACTAAAAGTTATGAGCAGGTTTTATGGCGCCTCCATTCGCCGAGACGATCCCTTCTTCGTGCATATGAGGCACTTAAATAAATGACACACCAGATGTACTCCTTGCTTCCATGATCGTCACCACTTGGCTCGTGACCGTCAAGCAGCTAACCTCCGTATCTGGCGGTCCTTACCCTATCCACCACCTGGACACGCGCGGTGTTGGGTATCGTAGCCCACATTGTAACTATGGTGAACCCCAGACTTAAATCTCTCAGCAAGTCAATTTTCATTGCACTTCCAAAGAAAGCGTGGGCTATCGAATGCGAACGCCATCGTACAGTCAGCTCGTTGAGTCAGATGACAAAGATTCTGTTAAGAATAATCATGATGAGTACAAGGAATAGAATCAAAACAGAAATAGCAGAAGAACAATGTGGATTTGCTGACGGGAGAGGAATTGTTAATGCCATATATATCTAAGAACACTCATAGAAAGATCACTTGAGTTATATAAGCAACTATGTTTATGATCTGTTGACTATACCATGGCTTTTCAGCACCTAAGAACGAAGAATTGATCAACGAACTGGAAAAGCCCAATATTGATGGAAAAGATCTAAGAATGATAAGGAATATGTATTAGGAACAGGAACATGTAGTGGGAACAAACAGCAGCAATGAGAGTAGACAATGACATGAGACTTTCTTTTTCCAAAACAAGAACACAGGAGTTAGACAGGGATGAGTTCTGTCACCCGATTTGTTTTCACTTTACAGCGAAACCATCATGAGAAATTTAGAAGAATAACCTTGGATAAAAGTTGGACGAAAAATGATACACACTCTTTGTTATGCAGACGACACTGTTCTAATTGCAGAAAATTAAAAGGACCTACAAAATCTTGTGAGTGTAATAGAAGTAGAAAGAACAAAAACAAAAAACAAACTAGAACTAAACAGTAAGAAGACTGAAAATAGTAATCAGGAAAAAATTAAAATACAACAAATGGCACAACATTGACACAAGTTGATAAGTTCAAATATCTGAGAACGGTCATCTCATCAAACGGCAGATGCCCATTAGAAATATCTAGCAGAATTGGCCAACCTAAAACAGCATTCAAGAAAATGAAAAGCGTTCTTGCCAACAAATGCCTATCAATTGACATCAGGAAGATAGCTTGTTTCCAATACATATTCCTTATAGAACCAGTTCTGTTATACGGATGCGAAGCCTGGACAATCAAGAACCAAAGCGAGAACAAGACTGAGGAACTGAAATGTGGTTTCTAAGAAGAGTATTAAGAGTTGCATAGACAGCAAAGAAAACAAACGGGACATCCTTGAAAAAAAAAGCGCGCTCACACACACGAACACACACACAACACACACACACACACCACACACACACACACACACACACACACACACACACACACACACACACACACACACACACACACACACACACACACACACACACACACACACACAACATGTACACATGTTAAAGAAGAAGATTATGAAAAGACAACCAACATTTACAGGATATTTTATGAGGCAAGAAAAATTTGAACACCTAGTAACAACAGGAAAGCTAGGGGAAAAAGAACACCAGGTAGACTCAGGGGAAAACATTAGTTTTATAGAGTGAGTGGGAACAGAAATGGTAGGTCATAATTGTAGCAACAAAAGATAGATTCGTGTGGAGAGCCCTGATCGCCAACACCATGCGGCAAGGCACATGATGATGATGATGAATTTGTTCAATGATTTATGGAGAATGGAGAGTGACAATGAATATGCTATGAGAGTTCGTTTGATATTGAGACTGAATAACAAGGCCACCCCCTCTCTCTCACACACACTACAATTCCTGTCATAACATATCCAAGCGTCAGCCAGTCCTATGGGATGCAGACACCTGCGGTGTTGATCCGAAATTTAAAACATCCTCAAAGACACATGTAATCTGTAAATGGATGACCCTCAACTGTGGTCCTGAATTTCCACAGAGCCCACAGCAAACCCAGCTCTGGATAGAAATTGGTCAGGGACCAAAAATCCCACAATAATTTGGAATTGATGGGTGTTAGATTTCACAACCTTCCAGTCCTTAATCAGGAACCTTGAAGTGGTGGCTTAGAGTTTAGGATTCATGTCTTATTTTTGTCGCAACGGAACTTTACCGAGTGAAATATGGGCCGATCTATTCAAGGAAAAACGTCACTATACTACGGCTCCACCCATCTATTTCTGTTATGTTTCTGTTTACCATGGCAGTTATCACTCCACCGAATTTGGTAAACACAGCTCTTTTACTGCCATGGGATCATTTTCATAAGCTAAGTGCATGCTGCACAAGAAACTGCACGTAAAACGTAAAACTTTGGTTCTATCGCCTCGTCCGAAAGACTAGCACCCAGACTATCACCCAAAGGCTGGTGGAGGAGGCAGGGAAGTCTCTCTGTCCAGTCAGGAATTGAAGCTGGGTTTCTCAAATCCAAGAGGATGCTTTATTCACCTTAGATGCAACAGACGTTGGGTTTCAGTCTTGGATCAGACAGGAAAAGTTCTCTTCCCATCCATTAATTGTGGTCTAGGCGCTAGTCTTTCAGAGGATATGATGATGAATGATGATGATGAATGATGTGGATGTGATGATGATGATAAAGTAAATAAAATAAATATAACAACTGACGAACGAGATGATATGATGAGATGATAAGATATACATAAAAAATATAAAAATAATAACAATGATGATAATATATGAAATATAGTAAAAATGACGATGATAATAATAATAACAAACAACAGTATGACGATGGTCAAGCCATAGCAACTATTTCCC
>JAPXFY010000021.1:31640162-31647662 GCA_030674185.1 Monoplex corrugatus
CATAAATCCACGTGAATAGTATTCGGCACAACATGCAGTGTCTCAGCGCGTGGCTTAATCCAATCCAAATGAAAGCGGCTGCAGGAGTCCCCAGCCCTGAGCGGGGTCACTGGCAGGTCAGTGTGTGTCCTTGGAGGTCAGGACCAGCCGTGAACTCTCCCGACACGGCTCTCATTGATCCCTCTGATTTGCATGGACAGTGAATAAACAACGATCATTTGGCTGATGTTGCTGAGGAAGGAGGATAGGCCTTAATTACTTGTTTCTGAATTCCTGTAATAATCTCCTGTCTTCTAGTAATGGATCTCCTCATCCCCAAAGGAAAAATTCCCAATACATCTGATTTATATTGCATCTTCAGAATATCTGCAAGTAAAAACTTCTCACAGAACAAGTCTACCTGAGATAAAGTTAAAACAAATTACAATGATAATACCTCAATTGTTACATTACATAACAGTATTTTTCTGGAAAAAATTCAACGTCTTGAATGTTGTGGGACTTCACTTCTTTGATTGGTGTAGTGTCAGAATTGTAATGGTGACAAAATGAACCTGACTTATTGGAATCGACCTTGCTGAAAATCCCCTTCCTCATTTTCGATTTATTTAACGAAAGGAAGGGCAGCAGGAAGAAAAAAAAATCACATATCTGTGTATGTGTGTGTTTGTGTGTGTGTTTGTGAATGTGTGTGTTTATGTGCGTTTATAGTGTGTGTACGCATGCGCACAAACATGTGTGCGTGCGCGCGCGTATTGTGTGTGTAGTGTTGTGTGCGCGTGCGTGTGTATATGCATGTGTGTGTAAACAAACTTTGTGAGCAAATGCTCCTCAGCTTATTATGGAGAGCTGATACAGGCCACTTAAGAATTTCCACAAGTTCGACCATCATGTACGGAAGATTGTTAGCATGAATCGTCTCGATCATCATAAAGGAAGATTGTTAGTATGACTCGACCATCATGTTTTCCTGTAATCTTTGGAGCAGAGAGTGGCCAAGCGGTCTCAAGATTATGTAGCAAGGCCAACGGTGACAGCTGGACTGTGAACACTGTGCCCTTGGGGTTCCGGTTCTTTCCCTGAAAAAGTGGACATTATTTGATGGACATGTCATCCGGAGTTTACTCCCCTTCTCTCCCTTTTTCTGTGTTTGAAATGTGCAGTCAACACAGTGTTTGAAAATATTAAAACAGGATAGTCAGGCCATATTGATAATTTTTTAGGCTTTAGGCTGATGTCACAGCATTGTGCAGATGTATCAATAATAAACTTGAATGTTTCACATTGAATGTGGAGTGCTGCCTTTGGGCACAGTATGTCAGTATAGCGCGCCGTCACCTATTTTTTTGTCACATGCACATTTCTTTGTTTAGCTGGCTTCTTTTATAGTTTTGCCGGGGCAAAGTCATTTTTGCCAGGGATTGTTTTACGTGCAAACTACAGAATGCGGATCACTTCAAAATCAAATGCAAAGTAGTGGAAAGACATGGGGGGGTGGAGGGTGGCGGTGGTGGAGGAAAACCTGAGTAGCTGACCAGTTTGGTTTCGAACTTGAGGTGTCTTGCTTTATAGGCAAGGACTTAAACCACTGGGTCACTGCCACGCAACTAGAAATTAATGGCGTATGGACTGATACGGGCACGATCCATCTTCAATGCCAAATGGTGCAAAAACTTGTGTAATGTTACAAACAAAGAAAAAGGGACTTTGTTAGTAAAGCCTGACCATCCTGTTTTCCTTTAATCTGCGGGGCCGAGAGTGGCCGAGCAGTCCCAAGACAGTGCAGCAAAGCCAGTGGTGGCCGTTGGACCGTGAATACTGCCCCCATGGGGAGTTCCCTCCCTTCCTTGAAAAAGGGGACATCACTTGATGGGCATGCCGTCTGGGGCGTTCTCCATCTTTCTGTCCCCATTCTTTTGGGTGTAAAATGTGCAGTCAACACAATGTTTAGGATATTAAAACAGGATGGACAAGCCATAGTGGTAATGTTCTTTTCAAGTATTGGAGCAAGTGTATTATATATCGTATTCAACAGTGATATCACATATAAAGTCATTTCTACATCAAGTTATGTTGCCCTCACCTGGGAGAGCACGTCACCATTACATTTATGCATGCATCCTCTTCGTCTGAGTTCACGGGGCTACGTAAGCGTGGTTGGTTAAAGAGCCATGTTGACACTGCAGAGGACATGAATTCGCCCCTCATATCATACTTTTTTTGTGGCTCTGTTATCTCAGATGGTTAGACAGCCATGCTGATAATGCAGAAATCGTAAATACGAACTACAAAAAAAAATAACACACACATACACACACACACACACACACACACACACACACACACACACACACACGCTCGCGCGCGCGCACGCACGCACGCACGCACAGCGCACACACACAAATTGGGATCACAACGTGTACTTGATAAGACAAAAACATCTCGTTGACCATGAAAAGAAAACCCCTACAAAACAAAACTAAGTAAACACACAGTCTAAATATATGCCCATGGCGTTGACCATTTCGCCCAATTTATCACCAGCTGGTTTAAACAAACAAAACTGTACACAAATGTATGAAGATAACCACGTTCACAGCTGTAAATATCGGTCTACATAACCAAAAATTATTCTGTAATCATCCTTCCTGTAAAAATGCAGTAATAATTACTCCAATTATCAATCCTAACGAAAATCAGGTAAAAATACCAATTGAAAACAACTAAACAGAAATGATAGGTAAGAATACAAAGAAGAAAGGAAACAAGACAGAAATATAAAGAGTGACAAAAGAGGAGCTAGGAGAAATAGGAGAAGTTTCTAGGACGAATTTCCAGAAAATTAGGATATTAGTTATACTGAAAGAGTTCCCTAGGCATCCTCACCGGATACGGGGAGCTGTTAGTATGATCTGACCATCGTGTTCTTTTAATCTTCGGGACAGAGAGTGGTCGAGTGGTCCCATGACTGTGCAGCCAAGCCAGTGGTGACTGTCGGACCGTGAATATTGTCTCCTTGCGGTTCCAATGCTGCCTCGAAAAAGGAGAGACTTGATGGGTGTGCCATGGGGATTTTCTCATCTTTCCTCTCTCTCTCTTTTGGGCAAATGTCGGTGAAACATGTTGTTTAAGATATTACAACAGGATGTTACAGCCATACTAATATTGCTCCTCGGCAAGCGCTTCAACAATCAAGCTTACCATTTAATGTATCAAAACTCATGGTTGCACGAACGAAAGCGGGCATGGTTCATTTCGTGTAAAACGAGACATTTAACTGATTTTATCTGAAAGTCTGGTCGTTGTCATTCATCAGCTGCAAACTTTTGTAGTTACTTGCTGAACCTTTATGCTATACTAAGAGAATACAGCATTATAAAACATAAACAAAAGATAAACACTTTCTATTACAATGCATTACATAAAAGAAGGTGGACTGTTTTGTAATTTGAAGAGCTCAAAAGAAAGAATGCATTAATACTGACTTCATTAGATTTATAGTAAGTAAAATGACAATAATGAATTCAAAATCCAAAACAAGTGTGACTGCCCGCGTTCAAGCAAGCAAACAGGAACCAGAAAAAACACGAAAGAAGAATAAGAACGCGTATTTAATACAACAAGACAAGACAAGCGCAAATTTTCGGCCAACTGGCCTTTAAATAATGAATTCAATAAGAAAGATCTATGTGGCAGTTTTTGTTAACAAAGCTTTAAACAGAAATACTGTTTCGCAAAAAAAAAATGTATGCATTACCAAAGGCACTCAGTTATTCTACGAGTATGAAATGCTGATAATATAAGACAACAACGCTGGGATATGTAGGAAAGAAAGATAAATAAAACATACGACCGGTATTCCTGTTTTCCTAAGGCAGTGATATTCAGGACATTAATTTAACATGAAATGCTTTCAAAGTAGAATTATTCACAGAAACATGTAATGCTCAAAGATATAGGAATAACAAATGCCAGCAAATATAGGCCTACCTTCTGTGATCTTAAAAAAGAAAGTATTGATATATTTTTTTGAAATGTATTAGTCAACAATTTTGGCAGAGGACTGAAAACTTGTTCAACACTGAATGTAAAGTGGCTACTAACATGACGAATATTAGAAACATGGTTATTCTTGGTACCGAAAAAAAAAACCATACACAGACTGAAACAATATTTGATTGCATCAAATGTTTGCAAAACATTATCTGTACTCGTGTAAATTAAGAAAATTGTCATGTATTTTGTAAAAAACAACAAAACAAAACAAAAAAAACAAAATAACCCCCCCCCCCCCCAACTATTTGCAAGATTTAGAACGGAAGAGTGCAATACAAAACTTAATCTTCACCATGCGGAATTTTTTGCAGCTGGAATTTTTAAAAGCCGATTTTCATTGAAATTGAACGTGTAATCCCCCCCCCCCCTCTCTCTCTCTTTCTTTGACTTTTCATTATACAATGATGCTAATCACATGTGTAAATTACATTTCACATGTTGTATAAATGTATCCACTTTGATGGTTATCTAACCTATATGTTATGATCTGCTTGATTTCCATCTTTTTCTTCGTCATTCTTTTTGCAAAATGTGCTTGGGTTTTGCAGTGAGTGTGTTTATTGAATTGCATTTACCCAGGAAATGGTGTTACACTGTACTTTTGTCCCATAAAATCGCTGCATGAAAGAGTTTTGCCATTGTCATTTGCAAACTTTACTTCAACATCACATTATAACTTTAAACGGCAGACTCAGGAAACAAGCTGCATGCCTTTGAAAAGGGAACATAACCTGACCAATCTTGTTTCCCCTTCAATCTTTGGAGCAGAAAATGGCTGAGCGATCCCAACAGTGTGCACAAGGCCAGTGGTAACTGTTGGTCTGTGTATACTGCCCTCTTGATGTTTCAGTTCTTTCCTCGAAAAACAAGATGGGCGCTGGCATGCTGACAGAGATTTTCTCCTTTTATCTGTCCCTCTCTTTGCTGGAATGTTCAGTGACGCATCGTTTGAAGCATTAAAACAGGGTGGTCAGGCCAACTGAAATTGCTCTTTTCCTGGTCCTTCGGCATGTCTGGTCAAATTGTAACCTTAAAAATAGACAATTAATTAAAAGAAAACGTGCAATTTCAAACTTTTTACAACCTGTGAACATACAAGTTATGGGGTTCTACCAAAACACGTCCACATCATTTTTTTCATTGTGCTCAACAATGGGTCAAGTTCAATCAAACATGGAGTGGTGGACCACTGATTAAGATGATAACATGTTAAAGCGTCCGCTGGAAAACCAGACATCTTCGTCTTCGATTCCTGCTGGACAAGAATTTTCTCTCCATCTACTACATATCTTGAGTAGTGGTTTGGTTATGAGTCTTTCGAGTGAGCCAATAAAATGACTCCTGTACGCAAGATGGCAAAATTCCATATAGAAAATCAGCTAAGAGATTTAGAGGGAAAAAAACCCAAGAACATACAAATATACATAAGCAAGAAAATAATTAGTAAGTTAATCGTGATTGCCTATCAAACGGGAGAAGAACTGTAACGTAAGCATTTTCTTCTGCCTGTTTCCAGGACAGGAAATGTTATTCAAATTTGGCACCGAAGTATCTAGAAACGGCTGACAGATTTACTAACATAATTTGTCCCAGCACTCAGACAGACAATCACACGTATAGACACCACAGGTTGATTTAAATCATCTTTCCAAAAAGCTGGAAGAGAATATGGGGGAGGGGGGGGGGCGTGAGAAAAAAATGGAACTGGAATCCAATTCCAGTAATGGTGAGAAGCCGAGCGATTCCTTCCTACCTCGTGGTTATGCTATGATATACCGTGTCTTGTTGTGGTAATATTACGGACAATGTAACCTCGCAGTTGCGCTACGGTATGCCGTGTCTTGTAGCATTGTTACGTACACTGTAATTTCCTTGTTGTGTTATGGTATGCCTCGTCTTGTTGTAGCATTGTTATGTACAGTGTAACCTCGTGGTTATGTTGTGGTATGCCGTGTCTTGTAATAATGTTATGTACCGTGCAACCTCGTGGTTATGTTGTGATGTGCCGTGTCTTGATCAATGTTATGTACCGTGAACCTCGTGGTTATGTTGTGGTATGCCGTGTCTTGTACAATGTTATGTACAGTGTAACCTCGTGGTTATGTTGTGGTATGCCGTGTCTTGTAGCAGTGTTATGTACAGTGTAACCTTTGGTTTGTTGTGTATGCCGTGTCTTTGTAGCAATGTTATGTATCGTGTAACTGTGGTATTTCGCTAGGTATGCCAGTGTCTTGTAGCAATGTTATGTACCGTGTAACCTCGTGGTTATGTTGTGAATGCCGTTCTTGTAATATGTTATGTACCGTGAACCTCGTGGTTATGTTGTGTATGTCGTGTCTTGTAACAATGTTATGTACAGTGTAACCTTGTGGTTGTGTTGTTTAATGCCGTGTCTTGTAACAATGTTATGTACAGTGTAACCTCGTGGTTGTGTTGTGTAATGCCGTGTCTTGTAAGCAATGTTATGTACCGTGCTAACCTCCTGGTTACGTTGTGAATGCCGTGTCTTGTAGCACTGTTATGTACCGTGTAACCTGTGGGTTTTATTTGTTGGTATGCCGTGTCTTGTGGCAATGTTATGTACGTGTAACTTTGTATTTCGCTGGTATGCCATGTCTTGTAAACAATGTTATGTACCGTGTAACCTGTGGTTTGTTGTGATGCCGTGTCTTGTAACAATGTTATGTACCGTGTAACCTCCTGGTTATATTGTGATGCCGTGTCTTGTAACAATGTTATGTACAGTGTAACCTTGTGGTTGTGTTGTGAATGCCGTGTCTTGTAGCAATGTTATGTACGTGTAACCTGTGTTTCGTTGTGAATGCCATGTCTTGTAACAATGTTATGTACCGTGTAACCTCGTGGTTATGTTGTGTATGCCGTGTCTTGTAGCAATGTTATGTACCGTGTAACCTGTGGTTATGTTGTGGTATGCCGTGTCTTGTAGCACTGTTATGTACAGTGTAACCTTGTGGTTATTTGTGGTATGCCGTGTATTGTAGCAATGTTATGTACAGTGTAACCTCGTGGTATGTGGTGATATGCAGTGTCTGTGTAGCAATGTTATGTACAGTGTAACCTCGTGGTTATGTTGTGGTATGCCGTGTTTGTAGCAATGTTATGTACAGTGTAACCTCGTGTTATGTTGTGGTATGCCGTGTCTTGTAGCAATGTTATGTACAGTGTAACCTCGTGGTATGTGGTGATATGCAGTGTCTTGTTGTAGCAATGTTATGTACAGTGTAACCTCGTGGTTATGTTGTGGTATGCAGTGTCTTGTTGTAGCAATGTTATGTACTGTGTAACCTCGTGGTTATATTGTGGTATGCTGTGTCTTGTTGTAGCAATGTTATGTATTGTGTAACCTCGTGGTTATGTTGTGGTATGCAGTGTCTTGTTGTAGCAATGTTATGTACAGTGTGACATCAGTGGTTATGTTGTGGT
>JAPXFY010000021.1:31652662-31655162 GCA_030674185.1 Monoplex corrugatus
TGTGTATGTTGTTGTGTGTGTTGTGTGTGTGTGTGTGTGTGTGTGTGTGTGTGTGTGTGTGTGTGTGTGTGTGTGTGTGTGTACGTCTACGTTCATATGGAAGAGTGTGTTCTCATATCATAGGCGTACGACACCGTTTTGGTTTTTTGTCTTTTCTTGTTTTGTTTCAGATCATTATTGTGTTATTGATCATTTGTTGACTTACGTTTTTATGCAGAATTGTTTTTATAAAGCTCACAGGGCTTAGAAATCTGCTTCTTGGGAGGTTGCATTGCATAACTTTGTATCATCATCATCATCATCATCATCACCATCATCATCATCATCATCATCATCACCATCACCATCATTTATAATAATAATTATCATTACAATTACTATCATTATCACTATCATCATCTTCTTCTTTCTCCTCGTCATCATTATCATAATCACCACCAACATCATCATCAATATCATTGTTATTATCATTAACAGTATAAAAGACGCTTACCTACAGTCACAAAACTTGACATACCAAAAGTCTGCCATTTACAGTTATCCACCATTTTATATTAGGTAAAACAGCTTTGTTGTTGTTGTTTTATTGTCCTATTTCTACGTCATATTCCATACGTCATATTCATTACTGCAAAATGTGGGCTGAATGTTTACAATGCTATGACGATGATGTCGATGCTATGGACTTCCATTCTGGATTGAGACTGCGTGACAAGGCTGTACTCTACGTTCTTAATATATCTTGCTGTCAACGAAGCTCACAGGATCCAGGCACCTGTGGTGTTTGTCTGAAAATCTGAGCAACAATCTAAATGATACATCAACAACCAGGACGATGAGACTGGTCTGTGTGGTCCCAGTCTTCAAAATAAGCCCACAGTACGCTCAGCTCTGGGTAGGAGCCAATTTGGGTCGAAAAATCCACCCATGATTTTGACAGGACTGATGGATTTTGAATCCATTACACCACGACGACGACTGGAGTTACCCCAACATTTAAGACACGCACTTGTTGCAATGACCTGGACTATGTTCGAGTTTTATGCTGAAGAGTGTATTACAAGGGCCAGTCGCAAAAGAAGTTTTGGGTAATGATAAAAGGCACCGAAACAAACATCTGGAAGCCTTCGGACCCGCCTAAGGTTAAAATCAGCCAGTCATATGGAAAAAAAGCGAGTCCTCTCGATCGATTTCGTTTATTTGCTTTTCTTCCGCTTCTTTTGCTTTTTTCTCAACCTAAACACCACTTTCTTTTGGAATTTGTTTGTTTTTCGTCATATAGAAATATTGTTTTACTTCCTTGTACTTTTCGAGCTGGTCGTTCTAAATGGTTGTTGTGCTCGTAAAAGTCTTCACTGTACATGAACACATCCCCCCCAACACAATACACTGCAACACAACACAACACAACGTAGCGCAACACAAACGCAACACAGTGCAACATAGCACGACACAAGTCAAAACAAACACAATAACAACGCAACGCAGCATAACACAACGAAACACAATGCACTAAGAGACAGTGTAACAACACATAACAGAACAGAACAGAACAGAACACAACACGACACGAGACGACAACACGACACAACACAGACTCTCTTGACAACTCACCTTAGAAGTGTCATTTCCTGTTGGAGATCTGCTGTTCCATTTCGATTCCAATATCACAGTCGACCACATCTGATTCTCCACCTTGTGCGTGAAATTGGCCGCCAGTCGTTCCCGCATGAGCAGGGCTCGCTTTCCGTGATCCAGCCACGAATCGGGCAGAACAAACTTGTCCACGTAGCTGAACAGATGTTAGATGATTTATCCATTTAGGCTATAGCTCCCTTATGAAGGGATGTAAGAAACCCAATAATAACTTTCAAGCATGGGTTTCAATCATAGATCAATAATCAGGGAAATTCATGCATTCTCGACACAAATACTATATAAAAAAGCGATAAAAGAAACGTACAGAAGCATAGATGTATATGACATACCTTTAGCCCTTTTTTTTTAAGAGATTTGTACAAAAACAATACAAAATTTGAGGATTCGTTTGTTACTTATTATGAGAAGCAGAGTTGACCATATTTTTGTAGCAAAGTCTCAATGTATTTGTGGAATCAGATTTTTTTTCTGAAGTCACCGAAAGCAGAGCAGCTCAAAACAAATTAGACGTTATGTCATAACATCACACCTGCACACTTTTCAGTCTTTTCAATAGACATCGGTTGTTGTATACCGCCTTGAACGCGTAACGATTTCTGACACATCATAATTAAATTTCGGTAATGCTTAATGTATGTGTTTGTCCAAATACAATTTATAGTTTAAAAGATCCCGTAAATTGTAACAGGCAGCTAGTTACTCACACCAACCTCATTAAGTCATATGGGTACAATACAAGGAGGCACAGAATGTGACAGATTGTACATCGATATAGCACTCGTCTCTTCCAAACAAACTCACTGGTAAGTGCAGAAACACTGAATCCACACAGAGGCGACTG
>JAPXFY010000021.1:31660162-31702662 GCA_030674185.1 Monoplex corrugatus
TTGATTTGTGGTCCCACTCTTCCAGACGAGCCTGTAGCACTCTCAACGTTGTGTGGAAGTCGGTCAGAGTCGAAACATCGCACAGTTTTATGCTGAACGTAGTTGGAACCCATGACCTTTCAGTTAGTTGTGCGTTGCGCAAACCACTTCGCCCGTTGTATACGTACAGTAAGGTAAGATAAAATAAGGTAAAGTAAAGGAAAGCAAGACAAGACAGGATAAGGTAAGGTAAAGGTAAGGTATAGTAAGGTAAGGTAAGGTAAAGTCAAGTCAAGTACAGCAAAGTTAAGTTCAGTTGAGTAAGGTAAGGTAAGGTAAGGTAAGATAAGGTAAGGCGAGGTGAGGTGAGGTAAGGTAAGATAAGGTAAGGTAAGCTAAGCTAAGGTAAGGTGAGGTAAGGTAAGGTAAGGTAAACTTAAGTAAACATAAGATATGATAAGATAGGATAAGATAAGATGAGATATGATAAGATAAAGCATTGCCTTTAAGCCAAAGGCAAGGCAAGACAAGGTAAGGCAAAGCAAGACAAGGTCAGGCAAGGCAAAACAAAGGTAAGGTAAGGCAAGGTAAGATAAGGTAGGGTATGGTAAGGTATGGCATGGCAAAACGGTAAGAAAAGGCACCGAGAGGCAAGGAAAGCAAGGCAAGGTAAGATGAGTCAAGGAAAATGCAAGACAAGGTAAGGCAAGGTAAGGCAAGGCAAGGCAAGGCAAGATAAGGTATTGTAAGGTAAGGAAAGTTAAGGCAAAATAATACAACGTAAGGTAAGGTAAGGTAAAGTAATTAAGGTCAGGTAAAGTAATTAAAGTCAGGTAAAGTAAGATAAGGCGAGGCAAGATAAGACAACGCAAGATAAGGCCAGTTAAAGTGAGGCAAGGCAAAGCAAGGCTGGGCAAGGTAAGATCAGGAAAGGTAAAGGTAAGATAAGGTAAGTATGGCAATGCAAGGCAAAGCAAGGTAAGATAAAGCAAGGTAAGATAAGGCGACATAAGGCAAGGCAATGCAAGTTAAAGTAAAGAAAGGGCAAGGCAATGCAATGCAATGCAATGCAATGCAAGGCAAGGCAGATTAAGGTAAGGTAAAGTGAGGTGTGGTGAAGGTAATGGTATGGTATGGTAAGGTAAGGTAAGGTAAGGTAAGGTAAGGTAAGGTAAGGTAAGGTATGGTTAAAAACTGTCCCATAACCCTGAGGTCGTCGGGAAATGGGATGTTAGAAACCTCAACTTTTCTCGGGGCCAGCATACTGAGGGCAATGTCCATTTCTTCTCCCTCTCTGCTTTATCCTTCGCAAATCTGAACAGGAACCAGAAAAAAAAGAAAAAAAAAAACAGGGGAAAAATAAAGAACGCGTATTTAATACAAGACAAGACAGACGCAAAATTTCCGCCAACTGGCCTCTGTCAAGCGTAAGATCATAAACAAACACCAGACACAGAAATTAGAGGAAAAAGACTGAAACTTCCCTAATTTTTGTATCTAGTGTTTGTTTGTTTGTGATCTTACGCTTGACAAAGGCCAGTTGACCGAAAATTTGCGCCTGTCTTGTCTTGTTGTATTAAATACGCGTTCTTATTCTTATTCTTTTTTTCGTGTTTTTTCTAGTTTCTGTTCGCTTGAACGCGGGCAGTCACACTTGTTTTGAGCTCTGAAAAATGTCAGGATGCCAGATAATTTTTACGACCCCGAGCAGCCAGATTCGAAGACGTGAGATCTACCTCTCTGCCAACCGGATCTCATGATACACACATTACGCTTAATGTCAACAGAAACTATGGCGATGCAAGGGCAGACAGGCGGGCAGGCAGACAGACAGATCTTCAAACAAATAGCCAGCAGGCATGCAAGCGGACATGCAGGCTGACAGACAGCCAGACAGCCGGGGGGAGAGGGAGAGAGAGAGGGAGAGAGAGAGAGAGAGAGAGACAGACAGACAGTCAGACAGACAGACAGACAGACAGACAGACAGACAGACAATCCCCACAAGGTGTCCGCTCCCAGGCTGGTCTCAGCAACGTCGGTATCACGTTTGCATTTATTATATATATATATATATATATATATATATATATATATATATATATATATATATATATATATATATAGATAGATAGATAGATAGATAGATAGAATTGTCCTATATTCGTTCGGTCTTAACAGATTCTTCTGAATTCCAAGGCAATAATGCAGAGTCTCTTCTGGAAGGTGATCCGACAGCAACTGGACATCGTAACTTCTGTGGACTCTCTGACACATTCGATAGAATGATTTTTGGGTTTGGTAGGTGTGGGGGAGGGGATGGAAGGGGAAAGGACCCAACTGAGTTGTGCGACTACAATGCTCTTGAGAAGATGAACAAACTAAAGTGAACTGACTGGAACAAAAATAAGATAAAGAGAATAGAATAAAACATAACATTCCCTGAGTGGAGTGGCAAAGAGTATATTGTTTGCCGCAGTTCGATAAGATAGATTAGGTTTCATTTGGCCTTTAGGTTCGAATTCATATCGCTGATGTTTTTGTCGTCCGACAATTCCCATGACTAATAATAATAGTAATATGGCAGCACCTCCTCGCGCCTCATCCTCTTACAACACACACACACACACACACACACACACACACACACACACACACACACACACACACACACATACACATACACAAAAACACACACACACGCACGCACACACACACGCATACAAGCACACACACATGCACACCAATACATACATTCAGACACACACTCACGCGCACGCGCACACACACGCGCGCACACACATGCCACACACACACACGCATCATTCTCACAGAGAAACCACAATAGAAAGAGAGAAAGAGATGCACATGCACAAGTTAAATCACACACACACACACACACACACACACACACACACACACACACACACACTCACGCACACACACACACACACACACACACACACACACACACACACACACACACACACACACACACACACACACACACATAATGATAAAGTTGACAGGGCTGCAAACGGGGAGCTAATAACTCACCAGATTCAAACAATATCCAGCTTTCTCTCTCGTTGCACGAGAATTACACTTTAGTAGACAACTACGTCTGAAAGCAGTTCCAATTAAAACAGAAAACGTATGATAAATGTCACATGAACTTTGAAGTTAGCAAAATACTTAAGCAGCTTCATGCCAGCAGAATTATACAATCCCTTATGTATAGATGGAAACTTGATGCATTCAAAACAAAATACACCAAGAACATAGTATGTCTGTGTGGAAAGAAGATAACACATAGTCATATTCTTTCTTGCGTTAAGGTAAAACGACATATTCCAACACTATATATGAGTACAGTTTCTGATATATTTGCCTCATCATCATTACTGTATGAATTTTTTGTTAGCCTGTCAAAAAGTCCTATAGCGAAATACCTTTAAAATGTTATTTCACTTGTTCACTGTTATGGTTAGTCAATTATTAGTTTTATTTTTTTTCTTCGTTTCTTCCAGATATTTATCAATTTTGTTTGTTAGTTTGTTTGTTTAAATCGTTAATTATGGTAACATTATTTGTTAGTTTTATCTTCCCCTCTTCAAAACAGTTGTTTTCTGGATCATCTTTTCTCAAGTTCAAAATTGACAATTTTCAAATATTCTCTTCACTCCTCCTCTTATCCCCCCCCCCTTTTTTTGTTGTTGTTGTTGTTGTTGTTGTTGTTGTTGTCTAAAATCACTTTAGTGAATAGACATTAAATCAAAGACCATCACCACACACACATACACACACATACGCAATACACGCCCGCGCCCACACACGCGCACACACATACACACACACACACACACACACACACACACACACACACACACACACACACACACACACACACACACACACACACACACCAATCAACAAAACAGACAATAAGACCGATTTTCCTACTGTTATTATGTTAGACTCTTGCAAGCCATGTTCTTAACCAACATTAGCATAGCGAAAGATGTCTACCATAATTATATGTCTGTCTTCTTTATCCTTTTTGTAATACTTCACTCTAGCAGGTATCCCCGTTTGATTCTGATTCACACACAGACACACACACACAAAGGGAGAGAGAGAGAGAGAGAGAGAGAGAGAGAGAGAGAGAGAGAGAGAGAGAGAGAGAGAGAGAGAGAGAGAGAGAGAGAGAGAGAGAGAGAGAGAGAGAGAGAGAGAGAATCGTGTCTTTCTGTTCTTCAGCACACCAACGCTCACACTTTCAGTTGCATGCCTAACGCGAAATATTCACCAATACCTGTTATTCAGTCAGTGATGATGGTAGATATATTATTTATTCAGTCAGTGGTACTGGTAGGGATTGTAGTTAATTAGATTATTCAAGGACAACCCACCACAGAGACCACGCACTGCCCGGGGGTCACTTTAGTGGTATTCATTAGTAATGCCTTTTGAGGCTGAAGCACGCAGGACGCTCATCACTCATGCATGAGACCAGGGTTTTCTGTTTCAGACTGAACAGAACACCATTCTTTACAAACTGTATGAAAATAAACGAAACAGTGGCAGGCTCTAGCATCATCTGGGGTCTGCTTTCAGCATTACAAGCCTTTTATTGTTTGGAAGGATGCTGAACTTGGACACTTCAGGCAACTTGGGATCCCTCTGGGAGCACGTCAGACCTAGCTGAAAAGCAAAATACGCTATGTCTGGAGCATCATGTCTAGCTGTTTTCGCATCGTACGAACACCGCCCTGTCGACCTCTTAAGTGTCGAGACTGTAGTACGCGGAGAACAGCTGACGGCCATCGAACTGGCGACTGCGCAGACTGCCTAACAGAGAGATGAGGGCCCGACGTGAGGCAGGGAGGGCTCTTTGATTCTCTATTGGTCCTGTGGACCTGGCTAATGAGCGTTGTGTGGCTATGTCCACTCTATTGGTCCTGTGGACCTGGCTAATGAGCGTTGTGTGGCTATGTCCACTCTATTGGTCCTGTGGACCTGGCTAATGAGCGTTGTGTGGCTATGTCCACTCTATTGGTCCTGTGGACCTGGCTAATGAGCGTTGTGTGGCTATGTCCACTCTATTGGTCCTGTGGACCTGGCTAATGAGCGTTGTGTGGCTATGTCCACTCTATTGGTCCTGTGGACCTGGCTAATGAGCGTTGTGTGGCTATGTCCACTCTATTGGTCCTGTGGACCTGGCTAATGAGCGTTGTGTGGCTATGTCCACTCTATTGGTCCTGTGGACCTGGCTAATGAGCGTTGTGTGGCTATGTCCACTCTATTGGTCCTGTGGACCTGGCTAATGAGCGTTGTGTGGCTATGTCCACTCTATTGGTCCTGTGGACCTGGCTAATGAGCGTTGGGTGGCTATGTCCCGGGGTTTGTCGTCTGCCCATCTTGGCCAGTTAAACAGTGTACTTATTCTCTTTTTCTGTGCTCCTGGTTTCTGTTTACATTAACACTGACTGTTATTCAGAGTTTTACGTCTCATAAACAAGATAACTGATTATTTGGTCAGAATGGGTCACGCAGCGGATGGACAGCCGCCCTTTACTTTGGCGAAATAGCTATCTTATGGCGTCAAAAGCTGGGAGACGGTCACTTGGCTTGTGGTAAGGCATTGCTGCTCTGGGTCCCGTTCAGCATACTCCGGTGTTTCTCGTTAACTTCTTTTCCGTCTGATTTCAAATTTCTAACACTTTCGTCAGCTAAATACATGTTGCTATTGTCTTTTCGTATGTTCCTGATAACGAACTAGACGACACAGGGACAATTTTCTGTCTAAATTTTGACTTTTCAAACGTTCTTTTGTTCTGATTTCAGACTTCCCAAATTTTTCCTTATTTGAGTTCAGACGTCGATTTATGAATTGGAAACCTTCTTGTGGCCTGTTTTCCGATTTCCTATCCATTTCCGTGCGATTTCAGACAACGTAAACCTCTTTTTGGCTTTTTTTCCCCGAGAATTTCCCGGCAAATTTCATACTTTCTACTGATTTTAATTCTAAATGATACCTGAGCGTTTCCTGGAAAGAATGATAGTCTACATGTAGACCTATTCTGAACCACAACGAAAAGAAATAAAACCTAAACAAGACAGGACAAGATATGACACGTACAATTCTGAATAACAGTTAGTAGAAACCAAGAGCACAGAAAAGGACAGTAAGAACACTATTTCACTAGCCAAACGATGCAGAGGCAATTTTTCAAAATGTCACCCATCTCAACTGAACCGATTTAGGGAACTACGGTCGCTGTCCATCGTTCTGTCTAAAACATAGCGATATTCTTTCTTTCTTGTCTTTTTTTTTTCACGCTCGACAAAGGCCAAGTCAACCAAAAATTTGCTCGTTTTCTTTCTTTTTTCTTCTTTGTTATTGTTTGTTAAACGCAAGTTCGAACGTGCCTAATGACTGGACGAGGAGACAAAGGAGCAATTTTTGAAAACTGAGAGCTAGGTTCAATCAGGTAGCCATTACGTTATTCCGGTCATTCAAGATTTGAGCGATAATCGAGTGTCTGAAGACACTGGTCCTCAAACTGTAAGCTCTGGGGTTGAATGGGCTTGCGTACGGTTCGATAGATAAAGGGTGGAGATTTTTTCCGATCTCCTGGGTCAGCTAAAGTGCAGAAGACCTGTAAGGATCTAGCCCCCCTTCGTTCGTATACGCACGCAGAACATCATGTACGCACGTTAAAGATCCCGTAAGCCAGGTGGCTTAAAACCCTTTGACTCCCTTGACCCCAGCTCACTGTAAGCAGTGGTGGATAGGTGAAGGAGTCAAAAGGTTAATTTTTTTCCTTTGCTTGCACGGTCAACAATGCAGGATGCTGGTGGACAGGGTGCGGGAGTCAAAGGGTTAAAGAAACATGAAAACGCCCCGTCTGCACACTCCAGAAAACGGAGTGTAAATGCCATAGCCATAATGGGGGTCAAAACAGAATCGGCCTGGTACACGACAACCCATTAGCATATATTCGAGCTCATGCAAGAAAGGAAACTAAAGTTCTTTCAAAAAGCAGGCAACTGAAGCAAGGAGACTTTGTGGTCTTCTTCTAAGATTCTACGAGCTTCATCATGGTAGCGTCAACAGAGGCCACACACTGAAATACTTGGCGTGAGATCTGCACCATGCCCACATCACCGAATCATCAAAGTTTGCTGAATCCCCAATCTGTAAAATGTTGTAGTAAACATCGCAGTGGCCTCCTTCAAACTTTACATATAGATAGAGTAAACCGGACAGACAGAGACAGAGACAGAGCGAGAGAGAGAGAGAGAGAGAGAGAGAGAGAGAGAGAGAGAGAGATCCAGACAGACATCCAGACAGAGAGAGAAGAGAGACAGAGAGTAGAGAGAAGAGAGAGAGAGAGAGGAGAGAGAGGAGAGCAAAGAGAGAGAGTAAAGAGAGAGGAGAAAGATAGAAAGAAAGAAAGAGAGAGAGAAAGAAAGAGAAAGAAAGAAAGAGAGAGAGAGAGAGGCAGACATACAGACAAACAGACAGAGACAGATGCAAGCCTTTTTGCACGTATACAACTTGATCACACCGAATCCAGCACTGATCAGTGTACTGAGCATCAAACGGCTGGGCCGACACCGATCACTGCACCGGGTCCTTTGAGCTTAATTGGACGTTATTAAAAGATTTGATCTTCCATCCATGTCCACAAAAGACTCCTATAAGTATTAATGGGGCCTGTGAACAATTCTGTGGTTCTACTTACAATACTATCAGTGGAAATGTGTCTGGAAAAAAAAACCGCTGCAAACATTCCGATAAAAAAAATCATAAACAAACTGAAATAAGGAAAAGTTTTAACCAATCAATGAGCCAACAATAACCAACGAAACAACCAACCAATCGAAAAACAAACAAAAATTAAGTAAAAAAACCAAACCAACACAACAACAACCACAACCAACCAACCAACCAACCAACCACCAACCACCAAGCAACCAACCAACCAACCAAGCAACCAACCAACCAACCAAAAAATGTAAATTATAAAAAAAGAAATCGCTCGAACAGTTTAATTTCTTTTTTTTTTCCAGGCATTTATCTGCATTTGCACTACATAAGTTGTGATAAAATATCGCTGTTTTCATCTTAAATGTAAATATCTTTGACAATCACAAACACTGTTCTATCATCACCGTCATCATCGTCACCACACGCTGTTATTCTTGTTCTTGTATCACTGAAAATGATTAATCATGAAACGTGATTATAAGTTGTCTTGTAAAAGTTATACACAGTTGTTTTTAGGCTAAATGAATCAGTCGTTGTTCATGAAGCAAAGACGGAAGCATTGTTAAATACATTCGGTGAACGATTTTGAAATGTGGAGTGTGTGTGGTGAGTGACTGTTGTGTGTGTGTGTGTGTGTGGTGTGGTGTGTGTGTGTGTGTGTGTGTGTTGTGCGCCTGTGTGTGTGTATGTGTGTGTGTGCGTGCTTGTGTGTGTGTGTGTGTGAGAGAGAGACAGAGAGAGAGAGAAGAGAGAGAGAGGAGAGAGAGAGGAGAGAGAGAGAGAGAAGAGAGGAGAGAGAGAGAGAGAGAAAGACAGAGAAAAAAAAGAGAGAGAGAAGACAGAGAACAGAGACACAAAGAGACAAAGGAGGGGGGGGAGAGAGATTGAAAACCATTAATAATAGCGAATAAACCCTTGTAGACAAATATTTCCTTTTTGCAAGCTGACACATATCTAAACTGCGGCACTCCCAAATGGACCATCGAGAGAAATCGGTCAGTCTCTACCGCATGTTTTTGTTTACAACATGAAACGATACAAGAACATGCTACGCAAGCATGAATCAATATCAGTTAATGTCTCCCAACGTTTGTGGCATATTTGCTGACAAAAACGCCGCTGAAAGTATCCATACAGGGGGGCATGACACAAGTTGATCGAAGAAAAGGGAAAAAGAAGAAGATAGTACTGAGAAGAAATGGAGAAGGGGAGGGGAGATACAAACGAATGTGTCTACTAATATTGGATCTGTTCATGTGTTCTTAAAATAATAATAGTCATGGTTGTTCTCATTGCTACAATGATGTCAAAATAATAATAGTCATGGTTGTTCTCATTGTTACAATGATGTCAAAATAATAGTCATGGTTTTCTCATTGTTACAATGATGTCAAAATAATAGTCAGGGTTGTTCTCATTGTTACAGTGATGTCAAAATAATAGTCATGGTTGTTCTCATTGTTACAATGATGTCAAAATAATAGTCATGGTTGTTCTCATTGTTACAGTGATGTCAAAATAATAGTCATGGTTGTTCTCATTGTTACAGTGATGTCAAAATAATAGTCATGGTTGTTCTCATTGTTACAGTGATGTCAAAATAATAGTCAGGGTTGTTCTCATTGTTACAATGATGTCAAAATAATAGTCAGGTTGTTCTCATTGTTACAGTGATGTCAAAATAATAGTCTTGGTTGTTCTCATTTTACAATGATGTCAAAATAATAGTCAGTTGTTCTCATTGTTACAATGATGTCAAAATAATAGTCATGGTTGTTCTCATTGTTAAATGATGTCAAAATAATAGTCATGGTTGTTCTCATTGTTACAATGATGTCAAAATAATAGTCATGGTTGTTCTCATTGTTACAGTGATGTCAAAGTTGTTATTAGTATCCTCCTTAAAGATCAAGACTTTCCTTTGTGATGTATGACGTATTGCCGAAAATGTTAAAAACAACAACAAAAACAACAACAAACCCCCTTCCTTTGAAGAGGGAAAATTTGTGTGTTTGTGTGTGTGTGTGTGTGTGCGTGTGTGTGTGCGTGTGTTATGTGCATGTGTTCGTGTTCGAGTGTGTATCAGACAAATGAATTAAAATCGCAAATGTATTCAATAGGGAAATGTATTCAATAAGGCCGAAGTCCCATTTTGAAAGGTTGTGAACACTTCATAAATATTATGGAAACAAAATATACGTTCTCATTTCGAAGGGAGAGGGAGAGGAGAGGAGAGAGAGAGAGAGAGAGGAGAGAGAGAGAGAGAGAGAGAGAGAGAGAGAGGGAGAGAGAGAGAGAGAGAGAAATGGGGAGATGGAGGGAGGAAGGAAGGAAGAAAAGCGAGAACGGATTAAAAAAAACGTGTGTGTGTGTGTGTGTGTGTGTGTGTGTGTGTGTGTGTGTGTGTGTGTGTGTGTGTGTGTGTGGTGTGTGTGTGTGTGTGTGTGTGTGTTTTTTTCGTTTGTTAATGTACATATGTCGGAGAGAGAGAGAGAGACAGAAAGAGAGAAAAGGGGGAGGGAAAAAAGAGAGAGAGAGAAGAAGAAGAAGAAGAAGAAGAAGAAGAAGAAGAAGAAGAAGAAGAAGAAGAAGAAGAAAGAAAGAAAGAAGAAGAAGAAAAAATAAAAAATAAACCAAAGACAGGCAGACAGTAACAGATGATAAAGGCCAGAAAGTCACCAACAGGAACAGCCAGCAGGGAAAAAAGAAAGGTCAGCGGCTTTGACCTACATCATGCGTCATAATATAAACAGTGGACGGTACGCACGTGCTGGGAGTGGTAGTGACATGCGGTAAGAGCACACGCCAAGGGAGCAAGAGGCCCTGAAATGAAAAGGACAAGGATTTTTTCTCTTCCCTCAAATGCCCCACACCACTTTCCACTTGATCCTGAGCTGTGGTCCAGAAGCAAAGAAGCAAGAGGGCCCAGGTTTGTTCCTTGATGTAGAAAGAACTGTCTTTCTTTCTAGTTCTCTCTTCGTCCATAAGTGATGATATTGATGCTAGTCTGTTGAATGAGTTGACAAATCTGGATTTTGTGGGTAGCTTGCTCACAGCAAGCAAGCAAGCAAGCAAGCAAGCAAGGAAGCAAGCAAGCAAACACACCACACACACACACACACACACACACACACACACACACACACACACACACACCACACACACACACACACACACACACACACACACACACACACACACACACGAAAAAAAAAGTACAGCAGCAAGAAGATACTAGCTTATCACTTTGTGAATGTAACTGATAAAAAATATATATGTATAAAAAAAGGACCTGACACGGTATTGTGTGAAAAAAATGCAATGTAACAGACAAAGAAACAAAAATACACACAACAAAATAGATAGGGTTGTAAATGACGATGAGCTCTATTCCGTAAGACAGTCCGTACATTTCACGATAGATAACTTCGTTGAACAGAAAAACAGTACAATGCAGTCCATAGTAAGACAAGACAAGACAAGACAAGACAAGACAAGACAACACAAACGATACAATACAAGACCGATACAATACAATGCAACACAATATGAACAGAGACGACATCACACTTAACGACGCCAGGGACGTGTGCAAAGGAGCATGAAAGAAGTAGAGAGAAAGGCAGCATGGTGAAAGTGGTCATGACACTGGTTCTGAAGATCTCATCTCTCTGCTCTCCTGGACCTCACAAGAACAAGAAACAAGCTCACGAATATTCACCAGTAAGACCAGCTTAATTTTCATGCTGAAAATAATAAATCCTGTGTTCTGACAAATATCTGCCATTTTCTTCTGCTCCACATCACATTTGGAAACTGTCTACAGCTTTGTTTGTGCTAAAGGTTGTGCAGTTCTTTTTTGTTCTTTTTTAAACGTTTCGGAAAGGACAGTTGGCTGAAACTGTACGTTTGTCTTGGTTTGTTATAGCAGAAATACGTTCTGATTGTACGGTTGTGATCGTTTTCTATCCTGACTAACAGCACAGTACAATGAATCCACAGATATGTATAATACAATACGGGCTTCATCATGTTGAACTGCAAAGGCAGGAACAAACAACATGGTAGGCATGTAGGGGGGGCGAGAGAAAGACGCTATGATGGAGGTGGTAATGAATCTGCCTCTGGGGAACCATCTGTTTGCTCGCCTGGCTGGCACTCCTCATCTCTCTCTCTCTCTCTCTCTCTCTCTCTCTCTCTCTCTCTCTCTCTCTCACTCTCTGTGTCTGTCTGTCTGTCTCTCTCTCTCTCTGTTGTGACATGTTCTGTTTGCACGCATCATCACAGCATTGAAAAGATCAAGTCATATTTGTTATTTCATTTTCTAGCTGATTTACAGACGTAAGCCGTTAATCACAAAGAAACAGACTACACAATGCCAACGTGTACACACACTTGACGTCCTGCTGGGGTTTTCTGCATGGCAGTTCCTTTTCCATGTTTGTGTCATTTCGTGTATGTCTGAGTGCGTGGTTTTAAGACAGCACAAAGTCATACAAATGCCTTACATCAACGTTTATGAACACATAGCTGGGTTATTGTATGTATGTGTCTTTCTCATCATCATCATCAGGTGCCCTGCCGCATGGCGTTGGCGACCATGGACCTCCAACCATCTCTATCTCTCGTTGCACCCAGCATCTCCCCACCCTCTTCATCCCCAGCCACTCTGCAAGTCCGTCCAGCATTCTCTCCCTGGGTCTACCCGGTGCTCTCTTTCCCTCCAGCTTTGCCGTTGTGACCAGGTGCTCCAAATCCCCCTTCCTCATAAAATGGCCTATAAATGTTGCTTGTCTTTTCCTAATCTTCCTTATCAGTGATCGACTTGTGTCTGCCTCCATCAAGACTGTCTCGTTTGTTTTCTTTGCTGTCCATGGTACTCTCAACATTCTTCTGAGAAACCACATCTCGGCTGCCTCAATCCTGCTCTGGCTTTGCTTGCTGACTGTCCACGCCTCGCATCCGTACAACAGTATTGGTTCTATATAACACTCAAGGACTCTCTTTCTGATGTTAATTGATAGGCATTTGTTGGTAAGAATGCTTGTCATCTTCTTGAATGCTGTTTTGGCTTGGCCGATTCTGCCAGCTATTTCCGATGTGCATCTGCCGTCTGATGAAATGACCGTTCCCAGGTATTTGAACTTATTAACCTGTGTCAAGGTTGTGCCATTTGCTGTTATTTTGCACGAGGGGATTTCATGTTTTTTACTGATCACCATGACTTCAGTCTTCCTGCTGTTTAGTTCCAACCCCTTACCTTTGCTTTCTGTTTCTAGTATATTCACAAGGTTTTGTAGGTCCCTTTCATTTTCTGCAATTAGCACGGTGTCATCTGCGTACCGAATGTTGTTTATCATTTTCCCTCCAACCTTTAATCCAGGGTCTTCTTCTAGGTTTCTCATGATGTTTTCGCTATATAGTGAAAACAGATCTGGTGACAAAACACAACCCTGTCTGACTCCTCTTTTGATGTTTTGAAAAGAGCTTATATTGTTTTCTATTCTCATTGCAGCTGTTTGTTCCTAGTACATATTCCTGATTATTCGTAGATCTTTTCCATCGACATTGAGTCTCTCCAGTTGGGTGATCAATTCTTCATGTCGTACCCGATCGAATGCCTTGGTATAGTCAACAAAGCATAAATACAAATCCTTATTCATCTCAACTGACCTCTCTATGATAGTTCTTAGGATGTATATGGCATTAATAGTTCCTTTCCCCTCCACAAATCCACACTGTTCTTCTGCTATTTCTCTTTTGATTCTATTCCTTGTCCTCATCATGATTATTCTTAACAGGATTTTTGTTACATGACTCATCAAACTGATTGTGCGATGGAGTTCGCATTCTATAGCCCCTGTCTTCTTTGGAAGTGCAATGAAAATTGATTTTGACATATCTTTGGGGATCTTTCCAGTGTCATAAATTTCATTTAGGAGGACTGTTATTTTTTCTATGCCAAATTCCTCCAGGGCTTCAATCATCTCTGTAGTAATGTTGTCTGGTCCTGGGGCTTTTCCTGGTTTCATCTTTTTCAGATGTGTCTTTCTAGAACATTAAATTAAATTTTCACTGAGGATGACTTGCTCGAAGTGAAACATGCACTTAGCCATAGTGTAACAAGTGCCATTTGACAGTCTGAAAATGAACAAAAGTAGATAAATAAATAAATAAATAAATAAATAAATAAATAAATAAATAAATAATAAATAAATAAATAAATAAATAAATAAGTAAATAAATAAATAAATGAGTAAATAAAGGTGATTAAGGAAGGGGAAGGAGACGACAGGGAGTGATGAACTGTTTGGGGGGGGGGGGGGGAGAAAACTCTACGTGTGACATTGCCCTTTCCTTTTTGTAGCCGTTTCCCCAGAGAAGTTCACAGGACATCAATCGTTCTGTGTGGGGACACGTCTTGCTGTCATCACTTCCTCTGAAGCTTTTGGATTATTGATATCAACATGACACCTCCTCTTTCCCCGGGGACTGCATTTTCGTGCTCTTTCTCTCAACGCCTCTGCTGTTTGAGAGCTTGTGGATTCTAGCTTTCTGTATCTCGTGGTAGGGGAGGGGGGGGGAGAGAGAGTAGGCTACTCATTCTCTTGCCCTCTTCCTAGGAAGCACTGTCACATCCGAAGAGTGACACAATACAGCCTGATACAATTTAAAAGACAGCCACATCAGGCTTGGACTGTGAGGCCAGAAACACATACTAAGGTTCGGCATGTAGGGAGGAGTGAGAAAAGCGACGAGGTGAAGTTGTAAAGAAACTGTCCCTGCGGAACATCTGTTCGCTCGTCTTGGCCGGCACTCTTGTTCTGTCTGTGTGAACTGCGATGTGACATGTCCCGTTTGCACACATCGTCATAGCATTGAAATGGTCAAGTTACGTTTGTAATCTTATCGTTTTTAGCTGACGTAAAAGATTTAGTTGTTAATTAGACCAGGAAACGAACCACACACTTCGAAATGAGTGCAATGTTTATACCGGTACTTCCTAGATTTCTCAGAATGCAGTTCTATTTCTTAAATCTACTCATTGTTTCACTGGTGTGATTTTAGAATAATGTCATATCAACTACTCTTAATCAACTCTTATCTATCCACAACTATGTTAGTCAGGATAGAAAACGAAAACCACAACAATAGAATCAGAATGCATATCTACTAAAACAAAAACAAGACAAACTGGACTTTCTGAAACGTTTACAAAAGACAACAAATAATAAATGCACAACATTTAGCAACACACAAAAATGTAGACAACTTCCCAAATGTGGCGTCGAGCAGAAGAAAATGGCAGATATTTGTCAGAATAAGGGTTTTATTTTTGTAGCATAAAATTAAGCTGGTCTTACTGGTAAATATTTGTGAGCTTGCTTCCCAAATATTTCCAATTTTTTTTTCTTTTTCAAATAATAATCAGGTCATTCTCATTCAAACCAAAGCATAGGTGGCTTCCGTGTTTACCCCAAACAGCTCAAATTTGTGTGTGTGTGTGTGTGTGTGTGTGTGTGTGTGTGTGTGTGTGTGTGTGTGTGTGTGTGTATGTGTGTGTGTGTGTGTGTGTATGTGTGTGTGTGTGTGTGTGTGTGTGTGTGTGTGTGTAGGAGTGGGGGTGGGGTGGGGGAGGGGGGGGTCAGACAGACAGGGAGAAGTAGAGCAATCGAAAAAAAACGAGGGGCTGGGATGATAACGTGAATCACAAAAACCTGTTGTCACGCTGTTGCTTCGTTTTTGTGGCTATTTCCCCAGAGAAGTGCACATTACATCAATCCTTTTGTGTGGAAACACATCTTGCTGTCATCGCTTCCTCTCAAGCTTCTGGATTATTCATATGTCCTAACCCGTCTGCTATCTACAAGTTTTCATAATATGTCAGACTGACACCTTCCCCATCCCCTCTATCTGTCTGATGTAGGTCTTTCTTCATGCTCCATCTCACAGCACTATCCGTGCATTTATCTTTGTTGAAAAGGGGGTGGGCTCATTCTTTCTTACTTTCTTGTCCAGTTCTTAAAAGACAATGTGCAGCTGGGATTTTTCCAATTTTCCTTTGTGTGTGTGAGTGAGGGATTTGTGCTTACTTAGAGATAGAGAGAGTGTGTGTGTGTATGTGTGTGTGTGTGTGTGTGTGTGTGTGTGTGTGTGTGTGTGTGTGTGTGTGTGTGTGTGAAAGAGAGAGAGAGAGAGAGAGAAATAGAGAGAGACAGAGACAGAGAAAGACACAGAGAGAATGTGCGCGTGTGTTATAAACAGTCAACAGTATGCACTTTGCAGGGAGTAGTGGCCGAATAATTAGAGCACACGCTTAAGACACAGCAGGTCCTGAAATCAAAATGACTCTCTTCCCATTACCCCCATTTCCTTGCTTTCAACACTTTCCGTGTGATATTCACGAGAAAAATCTAACGCATCGGATATCAAATAACTGCATTCAGAATTTCCAACGTACTGGAGTGGGTATTCCATCAAGCAGGTCAAAACCTCCCCCTCTCTTTCATCTATTTGGGCACTGTTTCTCCACCCCTCAAGCCATTGATTCCCCACCTCTTTATCCAATAAGCTATTAATTCCCCACCCCTTTATCCATTAGGCTATTGATTTGCCATACCTTTATCGATAAGGTCGATGATTTGTCATCCTTTTATCCATAAGGTCATGATTCCCCACCCGTTTATCCATGTCACTTCCTCCCCACTTCTTTATCCATAAGGCATCGATTCCCCACCCGTTTATCCATAATGTCACTTCCTCCCCACTCCTTTATCCATAAGGTCATCGATTCCCCACCCGTTTATCCATAATGTCACTTCCTCCCCACTCCTTTATCCATAAGGTCATTGATTCCCCACCCGTTTATCCATAATGTCACTTCCTTCCCACTCCTTTATCTATACGGTCATGATTCCCCACCCGTTTATCCATAATGTCACTTCCTCCCCACTCCTTTATCTATACGGTCATGATTCCCCACCCGTTTATCCATAATGTCACTTCCTCCCCACTCCTTTATCCATAAGGTCATTGATTCCCCACCCGTTTATCCATAATGTCACTTCTTCCCCACCCCTTTATCCAAAATGTCACTTCCTCCCCACCCCTTTATCCATAATGTCACTTCCTCCCCACACCATTATCCATAAGGTCATTGATTCCCCACCCGTTTATCCATAATGTCACTTCCTCCCCACTCCTTTATCTATACGGTCATGATTCCCCACCCGTTTATCCATAATGTCACTTCCTCCCCACTCCTTTATCTATACGGTCATGATTCCCCACCCGTTTATCCATAATGTCACTTCCTCCCCACTTCTTTATCTATACGGTCATGATTCCCCACCCCTTTATCCATAATGTCACTTCCTCCCCACTCCTTTATCCATAAGGTCATTGATTCCCCACCCGTTTATCCATAATGTCACTTCTACCCCACCCCTTTATCCAAAATGTCACTTCCTCCCCACCCGTTTATCCATAATGTCACTTCCTCCCCACTCCTTTATCCATAAGGTCATTGATTCCCCACCCCTTTATCCATAATGTCACTTCTTCCCCACCCCTTTATCCATAATGTCACTTCCTCCCCACCCGTTTATCCATGTCACTTCCTCTCCACTCCTTTATCCATAAGGTCATCGATTCCCCACCCGTTTATCCATAATGTCACTTCCTCCCCACTCCTTTATCCATAAGGTCATCGATTTCCCACCTGTTTATCCATAATGTCACTTCCTCCCCACTCCTTTATCCATAAGGTCATTGATTCCCCACCCCTTTTTCCATAATGTCACTTCCTCCCCACTCCTTTATCTATACGGTCATGATTCCCACACCGTTTATCCATAATGTCACTTCCTCCCCACTCCTTTATCCATAAGGTCATCGATTCCCCACCCCTTTATCCATAATGTCACTTCCTTTCCACCCCTTTATCTATTAGGCCATTGATTCCCTACCCCTTTATCCATTAGACCATCCCTCCCCCTCCTTTATCAATTACACCACTCCCTCCCCACCCCATTACACAATAGGCTTTCCCTGCCCATCTCTTTATCCATTAGGTCATCCCTCCACAAACATTATCCAACAGGCCATCCCTCCACCCCTTTATCCATTAGGTCATCCCTCCCCACCCCTTTATACATTAGGTCATCCTCCCCACCCCTTTATCCATTAGGTCATCCTCCCCACCCCTTTATCCATTAGGTCATCCTTCCCCTCCCTTTATCCATTAGGTCATCCCTCCCCATCCCTTTATCCATTAGGTCATCCCTCCCCATCATTTATCCATTAGGTCATCCCTCCCCTCCCTTTATACATTAGGCCATCCCTCTCCATCCCTTTATACATTAGGCCATCCCTCCCCATCCCTTTATACATTAGGTCATCCCTCCCCTCCCTTTATACATTAGGTCATCCCTCCCATCCCTTTATACATTAGGTCATCCCTCCCCATCCCTTTATACATTAGGTCATCCCTCCCCATCCCTTTATATATTAGGCCATCCCTCCCCATCCCTTTATACATTAGGTCATCCCTCCCACCCCTTTATCCATTAGGTCATCCCTCCCATCCCTTTATACATTAGGCCATCCCTCCCATCCTTTATACATTAGGTCATCCCTCCCCATCCCTTTATACATTAGGTCATCCCTCCCCTCCCTTTATACATTAGGTCATCCCTCCCCTCCCTTTATACATTAGGTCATCCCTCCCATCCCTTTATACATTAGGTCATCCCTCCCACCCCTTTATCCATTAGGTCATCCCTCCCATCCCTTTATACATTAGGCCATCCCTCCCCATCCCTTTATACATTAGACCATCTCTCCCCATCCCTTTATCCATTAGGTCATCCCTCCCATCCCTTTATACATTAGGTCATCCCTCCCCATCCCTTTATACATTAGACCATCTCTCCCCATCCCTTTATCCATTAGGTCATCCCTCCCATCCCTTTATCCATTAGGTCATCCCTCCCCATCCCTTTATACATTAGGCCATCTCTCCCCATCCCTTTATACATTAGACCATCTCTCCCCATCCCTTTATACATTAGACCATCTCTCCCCATCCCTTTATACATTAGGCCATCCCTCCCCATCCCTTTATACATTAGACCATCTCTCCCCATCCCTTTATCCATTAGGTCATCCCTCCCATCCCTTTATCCATTAGGTCATCCCTCCCCATCCCTTTATACATTAGGCCATCTCTCCCCATCCCTTTATACATTAGGCCATCCTCCCCACCCCTTTATACATTAGGCCATCCTCCCCATCCCTTTATACATTAGGTCATCCCTCCCATCCCTTTATACATTAGGCCATCTCTCCCCATCCCTTTATACATTAGGCCATCCTCCCCATCCCTTTATACATTAGGTCATCCCTCCCCATCCCTTTATCCATTAGGTCATCCCTCCCATCCCTTTATCCATTAGGTCATCCCTCCCCATCCCTTTATACATTAGGTCATCCCTCCCCATCCCTTTATCCATTAGACTATCCCTCCCCATCCGTTTATACATTAGGTCATCCCTTCTCACCCTTTGTACATTAGGCCATCCCTCCCCACCCTTTGTACATTAGACCATCGCTCCCATCCCTTTATACGTTAGGCCATCCCTCCCATCCCTTTATATGTTAGGCCATCCCTTCCCACCCTTTGTACATTAGGCCATCCCTCCCCACCCTTTGTACATTAGGCCATCCCTCCTCATTTCTTTATTGGACCATTGCCTTCTCACCTCTTTATACATTAGGCCATCCCCCCACCCTTTATATAGTGGGCCATGCCTCTTCACCTCTTTACACATTAGACCATCCCTCCGCACCTCTTTTCGCATTAGACCATCCCTCCCACTCTCATACATTAGACCACCCCTTCCCATTTCTATAATCATTGGACCATAGCCTCCCCATCTCTTTATACATTAGACCATCCCTCCCCACCCTTTTACACATTAGGCCATCCGTCCCCATCTCTATTCATTAAGTCATTGCCTCCCCACCCGTTTCATACATTAGGCCATCCATTCCCACCCTTTATATATCAGTGATCCCTTTCCACCCCTTTATACATTACGCCATCCCTCCCAACCCCTATAAACATTAAGCCATCCCTTCCCACCCCTTTATACATTACGCCATCCCTCCCAACCCCTATAAACATTAAGCCATCCCTTCCCACCCCTTTATACATTACGCCATCCCTCCCAACCCCTTTAAACATTAAGCCATCCCTTCCCACCCCTTTATACATTACGCCATCCCTCCCAACCCCTTTAAACATTAAGCCATCCCTTCCCACCCCTTTATACATTACGCCATCCCTCCCAATCTCTTTATTCATAAGATCATTGCCTCCCCCATCCCTTTATCTTTTAGGCAAATGCCTCCCTTTCCCTACAGCAACAAAACATCGAATTTTCACCAGCTAAATGTGGTAGAGACCCCAATGTAACAGTAAACAAAACCGCATGCACACATGAAAAGAGTGGAAGTGTGCTATGGCGGCAAGCTCATCACAGGGGATGACACAAGGAGGAGAGAGAAAGACACAAGGTGGACGTGGAAATGAAACCGTCTCTTGTGAAACCCTCTGCTTGCTCCCCTGTCTGGGTGTGGTGTGGTGTGCTGTGACATGCTCTGTCTGCCCATATCATCGTATTAACGAAACTGTCAAGCCATATCTGCCTGCGATCCGCCCCCCCCCCCCTTTCCAGCTATTTTGAGCGCTTTAAAAGTTGATTTAATTAGACGGATGATAAAGCTTTCAAAGGTGTGTATCCTTTACATTTTGATTGTATCTCAGCATGCCTGTCCAGTTTTCGCACTTATGTTATTTGATTTTTTCCCCCACAATGCTAGCTTTTAAGACAATGCGAAATCATACAAATCAGTTTCATCAAGGGTTATCAATGCTAACATGGGTTATGTTATGCATAAATTCCACTTGATGTTTCCTTGAAATTTCAGTAGTAGCCTCACTCGGTCATGTAAACAGGACAACTTATTTAAACGGTAGTATTTATTTTTGACTTATAACTCGATTCTAGCAATCATTATTTCTTTGCACCAAAACAAATAAAGGAATAAATTAATGAATGAATACCAACCAACCAACCAACCAACCAACCGACCGACCGACCAACCAACCAATCAACCGACCAACCAACCAATAATTAACTACCTACGTACCTTCCTACCTACCAAACCAACCTACTAACTTACTGACCAACCACACAATAACCAACTTACTAATTAAATGGGAGACTGGGGAGGGGGAGGGGGAGGGGGAGGGGGGAGGGGGGAGGGGGAGAGGGGGAGAGAGTGGAAGGGGATATGAATCGTTAAAAAAAAAGCCTGTGTGACACATCTCTTCTTTCTTTTTGTGAGAAGTTCATAGGATATCAATCCTTTTATGTGGAAACGTGCCTCACTATCCTCTCAAGCGTTTACAGCAAGGTTGTATGAATTTTACACCTTTTTGCAATGTCTGTCTGACCCCCCCCCTCTCTCTCTCTCTCTCTCTCTCTCACACACACATACACACACAATCTCTCTCTCCTCTCTCTCTCTCTCTGTTCTCTCTCTGTATGAGTGTTCGTGAGTGAGTTTATGTATGACTTTTGTGTGCTGTGTGAGTATGTGTTTGTGCATTGCGTGATTGTGTGTGTGTGTGTATGTGTGTGTGTGTGTGTGTTGTGTGTGTGTGTGTGTGTGTGTGTGCGTGCGTCGTGCGTGTGTGTGTGTGTGTGTGTGTGTGTGACAGACAGACAGACAGAGACAGAGAGGACAGAGAGAGATGCAAGCAGGCAGATAGACAAACAGACAGACAAAGACAATAACAGATGACAAAGGTCAGAAAGTCATCAACAGGAAAGGCCAGCAGGGAAAAAGAAAGGTCAGCGCCACTGACCTACATCGTGTGTCATGTAATAAACAGGGGACGCTATGCACGCGCTGGCAGTGGTGGCCACACAGTTAGAGCACACGCCTAGTATAGGAAGTGAGAGCAAAGAGACGCTCCTACGTCGTCTCTCTAATGACAGGTTCTGTGGCGGCATGAACAGGATTGTTTTTTCTCTTCCCTTTTATCTTTCGGCTTGATCTTGCTTGGTGGTCTGGAAGTTAAGAAGCTAGGAAGCATGCGAGATGGTTCAGGTTTTGAACCCCTTAATGAGGATGAAAGTTCTCTTTTCTCTTTTCACCATGCTGTACCAATCCTTGAGCAGTGGCTTTGAGTCTTCCCTTCAAATGAGCCACAGAACTGTGTCTGAGTGCAACACAGCATTCAGATACAGAAGATGTGTGTCCACAACAAAAGACGGGTCTTTCACTACTTGAATTCGGTAGAAAAGCCCACATTGGCTATCTCACTGGCAACATAACACAATACCACAGAATCCAAAATAATCCAACATAATACAACACAGTGCAATATGATATAAAGAAGGGCCACATCACACTCTGACCGTACGGCCAGGCGTGTTACTGTTATTTCTGTTTAAAGCCCAGCCGACTGCGTAGAGCCATATCAGGGCTATAACCTGTTTGAAAACACACAAAATACTTCAACTGGAAAAAAAAAAAAAAAGAATTAACATATCTATGCATTCGCGCACATACCCTAAGAAGATGCCCACTCTGTCCAATTTATCACACAGTGGATTTAAAAAACATACCTGAAGGCCAGGCATGATCTATATGGGTATGTACAAAACGGATGGAAGGTCGACATGGTGGAGGTGGTGATGGAACTGTCTCTATGGAATATGTTTGGTCTGCTGGCTGGTATTCTTGTTGTGTCTGTGTGCTGTCAGCTAACATCTTCTTCTTGCACAGATCATCGTAGCTTTGACGTGATCAAGACATGTTTGTAATCTTGTCTTTTTAGAACCGTTGTAAACTTGTTTTGCAATTAATTTCCTTTAGGCCTAGAAATGGACCAAAAACTGTAAATTGTGTGCACGTCTACTTCTTGGTGGCTGGTTTTTTTGTTTTCTTTCTTTTTTTTCATTCATTTTATTTCATGCTTGTCCATATGTATGATTTTAAGACAATGCAATCTCCTATAAACCACTTCCTCAAAGTTCTTTCATACATAGTTACGTTATAATTTTTTATGTTTTACTGAGATTTCAATGAGGTCTAAGTCACATGCATGACTAATTCAAACCGAAGCATTTACTTTGTTATGATATGACTCAAATGTAATAATTGATATTTCTTTGTTACCAAACTAACTAACCAACTAACTGACTGACTGTAAGACTGACTAACAGACTGACCGACTTATTAACTAACCAACCAACTGACTGGCTAGCTAAATAACTAATTGACGGACTGACATTTTAACCAAGTGTGTAAATTTGGGAAGGAGAGAAGAAAGAGAAAAGGACAAATGAAATTTACTGTGTAAATTAGGGAAGGGGGGCCGGAGAAGGAGAAATGGACTGTGCAAATCAAGGAAGGAGAAAAAGGAGAAAGACGCAGATGAAACTTACTCACTGTGGAAATTAGGGAAGGAGAAGAAGGATAAAAGGACAAACGAATCCTGGGGACAGAATACTGTGTGTGTGACACTGCTGCTTCCTTTATGTCTGTTTCCCCAGAGGTATTCACAGGTCATTAATCATTCGGCGTGGAAACACGTCTTGCTGTCATCTCTTCGTCTCAAGCTTTAAGGTTATTAATATCAGTATGACGCCTTTGCTTTCTGCAAGTTTGCAGGGTATGTCTGTGACTCATTCTCTCGTTTCCTTCGAGCTTCTTTCTTTATGCTCTTTTTCACAAACTTTCTGTTCTTTGAGAGCTCATGTGTTTTACTATGTCTCTATGGCTCCGTCTCTTTTTCGTTTTTTTCAAAGAAAACACTATGAAAATTTAATTCCAGACACCTGACCTCTACTGTATGTGTGTATATATGTGTGTATGTATGTATGTATGTATGTGCATGTTTTGCAAGTGTGTGTGTATGTATGTGTGTGTGTGTGTGAATGTAAGAGAGAGGAGGATAGAGGAGAGAGAGGGCGAGAGAGTGCGAGAGAGACAAGAGAGAGAGAGAGGGACAGACAGACACAGAGAGACAGACAGACAGGGAGAGAGAGAGAGAGAGAGAGAGAGAGAGAGAGCGAGAGAGAGAGAGAGAGAAGAAGAGAGGAAAGAGAGAGAGATGCATGCGGACGGACAGACAGACAGATACACAGGCAGAGACAGATAGACAGACAGAAACAAATAGTAAAGGTCATTAAGTCTCCAAAAGAAAAAATCATGCATGAACAGTCTTGACAGTGGACAGTAAGCACATGCTAGGTGTGCTGGTTTAATGGTTAAAGCAGGCGCCAAGCATCCGTGGGGTCTTGAACGACAGTGGAACGGACTAAAATTTTCTTTCCCCTCCCCCACCCCTACTCTCTCACTCTTTCCAATAGATCTTGAGTTTTGGCTGGAAGTTGCAAAGCAAAAGATTGTGGTCTTTGATCCGAAGTAAGGGCAATGCTTTTTTCTTACTCTCCTCCCCCCTCCTCCCAGTATAGGGAGTCATCATCATCATCAAGTGCCTTGCCACATGGCGTTGGCGATCATGGCCTTCCATCTGTTTCTATCCCTTGTTGCCTAAAGCATCTCTTCCACCCTCTCTGTCTTCAGCCACTCTGCAAGTCCGTCCAATATCTTCTCCCTGGGTCTACCTGGTGCTCTCTTTCCCTCCACCTTTCCTGTTGTAACCAGGTGCTCCAATTCCCCTTTCCTCATAAAATGGCCTATAAATGTTGCCTGTCTTTTCTTAATATTCCTTATGAATGATCTTCTTGAGTCTGCCTCCATCAAGACTGTCTCGTTTGTTTTCTTTGCTGTCGATGGAACTCTCAATATTCTTCTTAGAAACCACATCTCGGCTGCCTCAATCTTGTTCTGGCTTTGCTTGTTGACCGTCCACGCCTCACAACCGTATAACATTATCGGTTCTATAATTATACCATTCAAGAACTTCTTCCTGACATTAATTGATAGGCATTTGTTAGTAAGAACGCTTTTCATCTTCTTGAATGCTGTTTTGGCTTGGTCGATTCTGCTGGCTATTTCTGATGTGCATCTGCCGTCTGGCGAAATGATCGTTCCCAGATATTTAAACTTATCAACCTGTCTCAAGGTTGTGCCGTTTGCTGTTGTTTTGCATGAGGGGATTTCATGTTTTTCACTGGTCATCATGACTTGTCTTTTTGCTGTTTAGTTCCAACCCCTTACCTTTGCTTTCTATTTTAGTATATTCACAAGGTTTTGTAGGTCCATTTCATTTTCTGCAATTAGCACGGTGTCATCTCGGATGTTGTTTATCATTTTCCTCCAACTTTTAATGCAGGGTTTTCCTCTAGGTAAAGTGAAAACAGATCTGGTGACAAAACACAGCCTTGTCTGACTCCTCTTTTGATATTTTGGAAAGAGCTTATATCGTTTTCTATTCTCATTGCAGCTGTTTGTTTTCAATACATATTTCTGATTATTCGTAGATCTTTTCCATCAATATTGAGTCTTTCTAGTTGGTTGATCAATTCTTCATGTCTTACCCGATCGAAAGCCTTGGTATAACCAACTAAGCATAATTATAAATCCTTATTCATCTCGATTGACCTCTCGATGATAGTTCTTAGGATGTATATGGCATTAATAGTTCCTTTCCCTTCGATAAATCCACACTGTTCTTCTGCTATTTCTCTTTTGATTCTATTCCTTCTCCTCATCATGATTATTCTTAATAGGATTTATGTTACATGACTCATCAAACTGATTGTGCGATGGAGTTCGCATTCTATAGCCCCTGTCTTCTTTGGAAGTGCAATGAAAATTGATTTTGACATATCTTTGGGGATTTTTCCAGTGTCATAAATTTCATTTAGGAGTACTGTCATTTTTTCATTATCAAATTCTTCCAGGGCTTCAATGATCTCTGTAGTAATGTTGTCTGGTCCTGGGGTTTTTCCTGGTTTCATTTTTTTCAGTGCTGCTCTAACTTCATATTATCAACATATTATTACACTCCCTCAAAATATCACACATTGTGTGTTGGACAAATCTGTGGAATATCGACACAAAACAATGAAGCCTAGAGCAACACAGTACAATGAAATGCAAATGGGGACATCAGGCTTGGATCGTCAGGCCAGGGACATGCATACATGGGGCTTGTAGAACGAAGACAGAAAGGTGCCATGGTGGAAACGATAACAAAACTGTCTCCAGGGAACCATCTGTTTGTTCCTGTGGACTACAAGGCCACCATTCTTGTTCTGTGTGTGCTGGGATGGAACTTATCTGATTAACCACATCACTGTAATCGTGAAATAAAGTCATACAGTATCCTCTCTTTCAGTCAATTTGAAAAAAGCATTTTCACAGTCGATTTTATTTTAGACCTCGGAATGAACATTTTCAAAACGTGTGCATACTATGTTGTTTGTTGGGTACTGGAGCATGCCATTCCGTTTGTTCTGATTCACTTCACTTAATGTCTGTCCGCTGGTGTGATTTTAAAAGACTGGAGCACCTATATACAGATGTGTTATGTTTCCTACAAATGACCACATTTCAACCCTTAGTATGTAAAACCAGTTGAGTGTAGTTCAAACTAACCATGTGTATGTTTTTATGTATTTAAAAACATGAACTCAAAAGCGGGTGAAAAAGACGAGTGTGTTTGGAGGAGGAAGAGATGAGGGGAAATAAAAAGTAAGGATAGAAAATCTACGTGTCATTTTATTGCTTCCTTTATGCGGCTGTTTCCCCAGAAAAGTTTACAGAACATCAGTCTTTCTGTATGGGAACACGTCTTGCTGTCATCACTTCCTCTGAAACTTTTGGATTATTTGTATAGACACATCCCCTCCGCTATCTGCAAGTCTGCAGGACCTGTCTGTCTGATACCCCTTGCTTTCTGGGGCTCCGTCCTCATTGCGCTTTCTAACATCACTCGTGCTATTTGATGGTTTGCAGGATCTCTCTGATTGACCGATACCCCTCTCTCTTTCTGTAGGAGATTTGCAGGCTCTCTGTGACTGACACTTCTGTCTCTCTCTCTGACCTCTCTCTCTCTCTCCTTTACCCCTTCTTTTTCGGTTGATGGTTTGCAGGTTCTGGCTGACCGTCTATCTATCTCCTTCTTTATGGTCTTTCTCACGCCTCTTGTCATTTGTAGGTTCTCTTCTCTACTGGGGAGAGAGAAGGAATGTTCTGTTTTTTTTTAATTTTCTTTTGCCATCTCCTGGAATGCATATCGGAACAATTGGAATTCATGCCAAAGTTCATCTCAGTTGTGTGTGTGTGTGTGTGTGTGTGTGTGTGTGTGTGTGTGTGTGTGTGGTGGTCTTTGATTTAATGTCTATTCACTAAAGTGATTTTAGACAAAAAAAAAAAAAACAAAAAAAAAAAGGGGGGGGGGGGGGGAGTGATAGAGGAGGAGTGAAGAAGATATTTGAAAATTGTCAATTTTGAATTTGAGAAAAGATGATCCAGAAAACAACTGTTTTGAAGAGGGGAAGGTAAAACTAACAAATAATGTTACCATAATTATCGATTTAAACAAACAAACTGACAAACAAAATTAGTAAATATCCGGAAGAAATGAATAAAAAGTAAAACTAATAATTGACTAACCACAACAATGAACAAGTCAAATAACATTTTAAAGGTAATTCGCTATAGGACTTTTTGACAGGCTAACAAAAAATTCATACAGTAATGATGATGAGGCAAATATGTCAGAAACTGTACTCACAGATAGTGTTGGAATATGTCGTTTTACCCTAACGCAAGAAAGAATATGACTATGTGTTATCTTCTTTCCACACAGACACACTATGTTATTGGTATATTTTGTTTTGAATGCATCAAGTTTCCATCTGTACATAAGGGACTGTATAGTTCTGCTGGCATGAAGCTGATTAAGTATTTTGCTAACTTCAAAGTTCATGTGACATTTATCATACTTTTTCTGTTTTAATTGGAACTGCTTCCAGACGTAGTTGTCCACTAAAGTGTAATTCTCGTGCAACGAGAGAGAAAGCTGGATATTGTTTGAATCTGGTGAGTTATTAGCTCCCCGTTTGGCAGCCCTGTCAACTTTATTATTATAACTAAAAGAACTATGAGAAGGTATCCAGCAGAAAGTAAAATCAGTGCCTCTTAAAGATAAAATATGAATCAAGTGACTTATTTCCAGAATCATTTCTGATCTTGTTTGTAATTTTGATAATTCAAGAGCCTGAAGTACTGATTTTGAATCAACGCAAAGAAGTATCTGAAAAATTGTCCTAGGAAGACTTATCAGAAAGTTTAAAGCCATTAATATTGCAAAGAGTTCAGCTGTAAAGATAGATTTATCAAGTCCTATGTAGAAAGATTTTTCAATTTTGAGAGCAGGTATTAAAAACGCTGAGCCTGCTTTTCTTTCAATTACTGACCCATCAGTGTAAATTTTCAAATGATCAGAATATACGTCGTTTATATGACATTTAACCTGACTTGCCAGTAAGTTTATATTGTCTCCTTTTTTTAAATTAGTGTGGTGTACGTCAAATCGTGCTCTTTGGAGTTCCCAACTGGGTACTGGCGAAAAGGAAGGTCGTATAGATACAGGATCTACGTCTAGATCAATTCCTGAGCCTTTCATGACGTCAGATGTGTATGTTGCAAGTGTGACCTGTGAAGATACTGATTTAGCTCGTTTTGGAAAGTCGGTATCTGATCTCAGTTTAATTTCTGTTTCTGAGATGTTTTCTACGGTAGTGTTTCTTAACAAAAATTTAGTAGAAGCGACTTTCCTTTGCTCATCAAGTGGCAACAGTTTGATTTCATTATATGTCCGAAGACAGGAAGCATGCATTGGAAGACCCAGTGCAAGTTTGAAACCTTTACAATCTATGCTCTGCAGTTTTTTTAGTAAGTGTTTCGGTGCACTGAAGAAGATTTCTTGAGCATAGGTTAATTTAGATCTAACAAGCGATTTACAAAGATGAACAAGTGTTGATGAATCTTGACCCCATGTCTGTTTGCGAACTATTTTTATGAAATTTAAACTTTTTTGAGCTTTGGTTAATAAGTATTCAATATGCTGATTCCAAGATAATTTTGCTGTAAGGAAAACTCCTAAGAATTTAATCGACTCGTTAAACTGAAGAAGAGTATCTCCCAGTTTGAAAGTGGGAATATTTACTGGGTTAGCTCCATTATTAAATAAAACTATTTTTGTTTTTTCCAGGGATAGATGTAACCCATTTTCTACCATGTATCGCGCTATTTTATCAAGTTCTAATTGGTAGCATTTGCGTGTATAATTGATACAGCGCAAAGGAGTTTTCTTTTTCATATTTACCTGCATCCACATGCATAAATCGTCAGCATATTGAGCTAAAACTACATGCTTAGATACTTTACTGGGTAAGTCATGCATTAATATCATGAAAAGAAGGGGAGCTATAACGGATCCCTGAGGGATACCCATTTGAAGAATTCGTTTCGTGGAATATACATTTTCAATCCTCGTTTGAAATACTCTGTTTTCTAAGAAACACTTAACATAGCCAAAAATGTGACCTGTCAGCCCAATACTTTTAAATTTGAATAACAATCGGGAGTGCCACACTTGATCGTATGCTTTCGTTATATCAAAAAATGTAGCTAAAACACATTGACGTCTTGCAAATTGTTGTTTTATATTAGTAGTTAGCTTTGTTAGGATCTCAACTGGTGACCTGCCTTTTCGAAATCCTGCCTGATTTACTGGTATTATTTTATTCTTTTCACAATAGTGCATCAGTCTCTTTAAGATTATTTTCTCCATTAGTTTACATACATGTGATGTTACATGACTCAATCAAAACTGCATTGTGCGATGGAGTTCGCATTCTCTAGCCTGTCTTATTTTGGAAGTGCAATGAAAATTGATTTTGACATATCTGTTAGGGGATTTTTCCAGTGTCCATAAATTTCATTTAGGCGTACTGTTTCATTTTTCATTAACAACTTCCTCAGGGCTCAATGCTCTCTGTGTAATGTTGTCTGGTCCTGGGGTTTTTCCTGGTTTCATCTTTTTTTCAGTTCTGCTCTAATTCCTCTTTATCAAATCTTTTACCCTCCCTCCACCATATCCCACCCCATTGTGTGTTGGACAAATCTGTGGATTCGGGACACAAAACAATGAACCTAGAGCAACACACGTACAATGAAATGCCAAACATGGGGGCATCAGGGCTTGGATCGTCAGGCCAGGGACATGCAATACATGGGGCTTGTAGAACGAAGACAGAAAGGTGCCTGGTGGAACCCAGATAACGAAACTGTCTCCAGGGAACCATCTGTTTGTTCCTGTTGGACTACAAGGCCACCACTCTTGTTTTGTGTGTGCTGGGATGGAACTTATCTGGAATTACCACATCCACTGTATCTGTGAAATAAAAACATAAAAAGTTTTCTACAGATCCTCTTTTCAGTCAAATTGAAACAAGCATGTTCACAGTCGATTTTATTTTAGAACCTCGAAATGAACATTTTCAAAAACGTGTGCATACTATGTTGTTGTTGGGTACTAGGCATGCATTCCGTTTGTTTTTGATTCACTTCACTGAATGTCTTGTCCATGGTGTGTGATTTTAAAGAATGGAGCCCTGTATACAGATGTTGTTATGTTTTCCTTACAAGATGTCCACATTTCAACCCTTGTATGTAAAACCGTTGCAGCTGAGTGTAGTTCAAACTAACCATGTGTTATGTTTTTATGTATTTAAAAACATGAACTCAAAAGTGGGTGACACAGCCGAGTGTGTTTGGCGGGAGGAAGAGATGGGGGAAATTAAAAAGTAAGGATAGAAAATCTACGGTATTTTATTGCTTCCTTTTATGCGGCGTGTTTCCCCAGAAAAGTTTAAGCACATCAGTCTTTCTGTATGGCACAGTTCTTGCTGTCATCACTTCCTCTGAAACTTTTGGATTATTTGTATAGAACATCCTCCGCTATCTGCAAGTCTGGCAGGACCTGTTGTCTGCTTACCCTAGCATTTGGGGCTCCGTCTCATTGCGCTTTTAACATCACTTGTGCTATTTGTATGGTTTGCAGGCATCCTCTGATTGACGCTACCCCTTCTCCTATCTGTAGGGCGATTTGCAGGCTCTCTGTGATTGCCACTTCTGTCTCTCACTCTGACCTCTCTCACTCTCTTCCTTTTACCCCTTCTTTTTCGGTTGTGTGTTGTGTGTGTGGGAGTTGTGTGTGTGTGTGTGTGTGTGTGTGTGGTGGTCTTTGATTTAATGTCTATTCACTAAAGTGATTTTAGACAAAAAAAAAAAACAAAAAAAAAAAAGGGGGGGGGGGGGAGTGATAGAGGAGGAGTGAAGAAGATATTTGAAAATTGTCAATTTTGAATTTGAGAAAAGATGATCCAGAAAACAACTGTTTTGAAGAGGGGAAGGTAAAACTAACAAATAATGTTACCATAATTATCGATTTAAACAAACAAACTGACAAACAAAATTAGTAAATATCCGGAAGAAATGAATAAAAAGTAAAACTAATAATTGACTAACCACAACAATGAACAAGTCAAATAACATTTTAAAGGTAATTCGCTATAGGACTTTTTGACAGGCTAACAAAAAATTCATACAGTAATGATGATGAGGCAAATATGTCAGAAACTGTACTCACAGATAGTGTTGGAATATGTCGTTTTACCCTAACGCAAGAAAGAATATGACTATGTGTTATCTTCTTTCCACACAGACACACTATGTTATTGGTATATTTTGTTTTGAATGCATCAAGTTTCCATCTGTACATAAGGGACTGTATAGTTCTGCTGGCATGAAGCTGTTAAGTATTTTGCTAACTTCAAAGTTCATGTGACATTTATCATACTTTTTCTGTTTTAATTGGAACTGCTTCCAGACGTAGTTGTCCACTAAAGTGTAATTCTCGTGCAACGAGAGAGAAAGCTGGATATTGTTTGAATCTGGTGAGTTATTAGCTCCCCGTTTGGCAGCCCTGTCAACTTTATTATTATAACTAAAAGAACTATGAGAAGGTATCCAGCAGAAAGTAATAATCAGTGCCTCTTAAAGATAAAATATGAATCAAGTGACTTATTTCCAGAATCATTTCTGATCTTGTTTGTAATTTTGATAATTCAAGAGCCTGAAGTACTGATTTTGAATCAACGCAAAGAAGTATCTGAAAAATTGTCCTAGGAAGACTTATCAGAAAGTTTAAAGCCATTAATATTGCAAAGAGTTCAGCTGTAAAGATAGATTTATCAAGTCCTATGTAGAAAGATTTTTCAATTTTGAGAGCAGGTATTAAAAACGCTGAGCCTGCTTTTCTTTCAATTACTGACCCATCAGTGTAAATTTTCAAATGATCAGAATATACGTCGTTTATATGACATTTAAACCTGACTTGCCAGTAAGTTTATATTGTCTCCTTTTTTTAAATTAGTGTGGTGTACGTCAAATCGTGCTCTTTGGAGTTCCCAACTGGGTACTGGCGAAAAGGAAGGTCGTATAGATACAGGATCTACGTCTAGATCAATTTCCTGAGCCTTTCATGACGTCAGATGTGTATGTTGCAAGTGTGACCTGTGAAGATACTGATTTAGCTCGTTTTGGAAAGTCGGTATCTGATCTCAGTTTAATTTCTGTTTCTGAGATGTTTTCTACGGTAGTGTTTCTTAACAAAAATTTAGTAGAAGCGACTTTCCTTTGCTCATCAAGTGGCAACAGTTTGATTTCATTATATGTCCGAAGACAGGAAGCATGCATTGGAAGACCCAGTGCAAGTTTGAAACCTTTACAATCTATGCTCTGCAGTTTTTTTAGTAAGTGTTTCGGTGCACTGAAGAAGATTTCTTGAGCATAGGTTAATTTAGATCTAACAAGCGATTTACAAAGATGAACAAGTGTTGATGAATCTTGACCCCATGTCTGTTTGCGAACTATTTTTATGAAATTTAAACTTTTTTGAGCTTTGGTTAATAAGTATTCAATATGCTGATTCCAAGATAATTTTGCTGTAAGGAAAACTCCTAAGAATTTAATCGACTCGTTAAACTGAAGAAGAGTATCTCCCAGTTTGAAAGTGGGAATATTTACTGGGTTAGCTCCATTATTAAATAAAACTATTTTTGTTTTTTCCAGGGATAGATGTAACCCATTTTCTACCATGTATCGCGCTATTTTATCAAGTTCTAATTGGTAGCATTTGCGTGTATAATTGATACAGCGCAAAGGAGTTTTCTTTTTCATATTTACCTGCATCCACATGCATAAATCGTCAGCATATTGAGCTAAAACTACATGCTTAGATACTTTACTGGGTAAGTCATGCATTAATATCATGAAAAGAAGGGGAGCTATAACGGATCCCTGAGGGATACCCATTTGAAGAATTCGTTTCGTGGAATATACATTTTCAATCCTCGTTTGAAATACTCTGTTTTCTAAGAAACACTTAACATAGCCAAAAATGTGACCTGTCAGCCCAATACTTTTAAATTTGAATAACAATCGGGAGTGCCACACTTGATCGTATGCTTTCGTTATATCAAAAAATGTAGCTAAAACACATTGACGTCTTGCAAATTGTTGTTTTATATTTAGTAGTTAGCTTTGTTAGGATCTCAACTGGTGACCTGCCTTTTCGAAATCCTGCCTGATTTACTGGTATTATTTTATTCTTTTCACAATAGTGCATCAGTCTCTTTAAGATTATTTTCTCCATTAGTTTACATACATGTGATGTTAATGCAATTGGCCTGTAGTTTTTCAAATCGGTATTACATTTACCTGGTTTTAATACAGGAACCACTATTGTTTCTTTCCAGTTGTTAGGCATTATCCCACTATTCCAGCATTTTTGAAATATGTCATGTAGCAAGATTATAAAATTTTCTGGTAAATTTTTCAGCATCTCATTGGAAATTGCATCTAGTCCAACTGACGTTTTTTTACTTGGAAGGGACTGAATGGCATCTTTTAATTCTTGAAGTGTGAGTGATGCATTTATGTAGTGAGTATTGTCAGAGGCAGGGTCCTTATATATATCTTTCTTTTCATCTCGTTCCCTATAATTTCTATCAGAGACAGGGAGTCCTTCTACACGACAGGCCTCAGCAAACAGTCTGCAAAAGCTTCTGCTTTTTCCAATGAGCTAGGAATAGGGTTATTTTCTAGCTTTACTGGAATTGATGGCAACTTAATCCCGTTTTTCATTAATTTTAGTTTTTCCCAAATCTTTATCGTGTCTTTGTGGTTATTTACTTCACATTTACAAAAAGATGTCCAGTGTTGTTCTTTGGCTTGCTCTATGATTCTGTTACACTTAATGTTGGCACTTTTCATCGCTGTATGATTTTCAGGTGACCTGTTTGCTAAATAAATTTTGTATTTTTCTTTCTTTTCGTTCACTGCCTTTTGACAGTCCTCATTCCACCAGACATTTCCATGATGTTTTCCTATTTTTGACACTGTAAGTTTTGGAATTGAAATGTTAGCAGCCCTTAAGAGTGAGTTACAGAAAACTTCGTACGTTTCGTTTATGTTCATTGCTTCAGATAGATCTGTTCTTGTCTTTTCAAGGATTGCCTTAAAACTGATCCAGTCAGCGTTTTTATAATTAAACTTGGGTAAACTATCTTGTGGTATGGCGTCTATTTCTGTAGTATAGTTTAGGGTAAGACGTATGGGGATGTGATCTGATCCCAACAAGTCATCCTCTGTTTGCCATGTGGCGTTTGGGGCTAGGGATGGTGAGATTAAAGTAAGGTCGATAGCTGTGTGTCGTGTGTGTGTGTGTGTGTGTATGTGTGTGTGTGCGCGCGCGTGCGTGCGCGCGCGTGCGTGTACGCTCGTGTATGTAAGTGTGTGTGTTGATATTACATAACTTATCAGTGCTCTTTAAGAATACATTTTTGCGAAACTTACACCTAGTTCCTCCATGTACATTGCATCGTTCACTGCTAACGATTACTGCTAGTAATTATTGTAAACTGTTTTTGTCTTGATTGTGTATATAACTTGAAACGCTAATTGCGTGTAAAACTGGCATGATGGCGCGATTACCTCTGACATTTCTTCTCTCTCTCTCTCTCTCTCTCTCTCTGTGTATTTGTGACAGAGAAAGAGAGAGAGAGAGAGAGACAGAGAGAAGGAGAGAGAGAGAGGTAGAGAGAGAGAGGGGAAAGGGAGACAGAGAGAGAGAGAGAGAGAGAGAGAGAAAGAGAGAGAGAGAGAGAACTAAAATAACAGATGATGAACGTCAAGGTGTTTCCAAATGGGAAAGCCAACAGGAAGAAAGAACGGTCAGCAGCATAGATTCGCACTGTGTGTCCTATCAAAAAGAATATTATACGCACTGCACGTGTTGCAAGTGGTGCCTAGGAAGTGAGAGGTCCCACATTGGCTCGGACAGGCATTTTTCTGTTTTGTCCACTGCTCCATCTTTCCACTTTGACCCAAGTCGTGGTCTGGAAGCTAAGAACAAAGTTGTCCCAGATTTGATTCTTGTATGCACAGTGATTTTCCTTCTCTCTCTCCTTATCTCTGTTCCCCTACAGTATCCTAGTATCCTAAATGGTGATTTTTATGGTATGACAGAAGTATAAACCATAGCATAATAAAGGAACTGAATGTTAAGCGCCAAATGCTAACAGAGATCAACGAAACAAAGCTGATACATGTAGGATATGTGATCAAAAACACCACAACAGATTTGATGTCAGCGGCCCTGCAGGGGAAAGTTGAGGCGAGGAGAAGAAAGGGACGACCGCGAGCCTCCTACTTCAACAACATCGCTGAAGTCTGTGGTCTGGGAATCCAGGAAGTCGCTCACAGATGTCTCAGTCATGTGACCTGGAGAAGACTTGTGACGTCGAGCACGGCTTCTACAGCCGATCCCGGCGAGAGAGAGAGAGGAACCTTTGGATGAGGTGCTAAGCGTTTTTCAAGCAGCATATACTTAGCGTGTATTATTCATGGATAACACGGATAAATAAGTGAATGAAAAATGCATGTCAATAGCAAACAAGGTGGTACTAGAATGTGGAAACAAGTAAGACTGGCCTATATTATTTACTGTTCAAATTCACTGGCAAGCGACACATTACGATGCAATCCCAAACACTATGATCCGGCGTAATACACTCTAACAGACGGTAATTCATGCTCGGATTTTGAAAGGCCATATAAAAGGAGTATGGAAAGGAGAAAGACGTCATGAAACTGACTGTTAGGAACCATCTATCTATTCGCCTGGCCGACACACATACACACACACACCACACACACACACCACACACACACACACACACACACACACACACACACACACACACACACACACACACACACACACACACACACACACACACACACACACATACACACCACACACACACACACATCATCGTAAACACTGAAACGATCAAGCCATATTCCTAATCTTTCAAAACTTAGTAATCAAGTCATATTAGTTATCTTTTAAAACTATAGTAAAGACTTTTTGTAGTTAGATTAATTCAGACTTGAAAATGGACGAAACACTTTCAAACATGTTCACATACTATTTCTTGGTGGGAATGTCAGCATGTCATTCCTTATTCCGTGCCTTTTTCACATGATATCTGTCCATATATGTGATCTCTTACTATTTATCCACATACAACGGGGCTATATTATCACTGCAGCTTCAACAATGGATGGCTTGTTTGAACTGAAGCTGTTTTTACATTAAATCTGGTCATACAACGTAAATCTAAAATTTGCGGTTTCATTGTCACCAATGAATGAATGAATGAATGAAAGAATAAATGAAAGAATGAATGAATGAATGAATGAATCAACCAAACAATCAACTCACTGATACAAAGATTAGGGAAGGGGCAAAGGAGGAGACATGGATAGATGAATCATTCAGGCAGAAAATGTTATGTGTGACACCGCTGACTGCTTTTTGTAGCCGTTTCCCCAGAGAAGTTCACAGGACATCAATCGTTCTGCGTGGCAACACGTCTTGCTGTCATTACTTCCTCTCAAGCTTGTAGATTATTGATATCAACATAACACCTCTGCTATCTGCAAGTTTTGAGAATGTCTCTGCCTGTCTGACACGTCTTTTCTGTCTAATGGCTCCCTTTCAATGCTTTCTCACAAACCCTTTGTTATCTGAGAGTTTACAGGCTCTGAATATCTCTTGATCTGGCGAGAAATGATAGCTATGGTTTCCTTCTGACTCTCTCTCTCTCTCTCTCTCTTTACATACATTGTTGTCTTGTTTTTTGGTTAATATGAGTATACATACATACATACATACAATATATATGTATATATACATATATATATATATATATATATATATATATATCGTCAATCTGATGCCGAGTGGACAGACTCATCCTCATCGCTGGGTGAGAATCTCCAAGTGAGGTGCAAGACCGAAATGAGGGCACAAGATTTTCTGCGGGCACGGCAAGAGGAGTCCTATAGCTTTAGGTTATGCTCACACTAGTCTCTGATCTGTTGAATCGCAGCTGTTCTGCACTGCTGTCACCAGCTTACTCTGTTGCGGCTAATGTCGCTGTCTTCTAAGTTGGAGGTGTTGATGCCACAGCTGATGAGATTGACTTCTGGTATATTTTAGTAACATTCCCATATGTCTATATGTATGGGCACGTGTGTGTGCTTGCTTTTACCGTTAAAGTATTTTCAAGCTAACCGCAAGCAATTCATACTCTACAATCTCTATCTCTGTGTCTCTGTGTCTGTTTGTCTGTCTGTTTGTCTGTGTCTCATGCATGGAGGAGTCAGCTGCAGGTTTTACGTGAAGACCCCGGGTACAACCTCTCTTGGTTAACCACTAATTACGACAGACTGAGGCAGAGTGTCAACACGCAAAGCCAGAACAAGACTGAGGCAACTGAAATGTGGTTTCTAAGAAGAATGTTGAGAGTTCCATGGACAGCAAAGAAGACAAACGAGACAGTCTTGATGGAGGCAGACACAAGAAGATCATTAACAAATAAGATTAGTTATTTTATGAGGAAAGGGGAATTAGATCACCTGATCACAACAAGAAAACTGGAGGGAAGGAGGGAAAGAGAACACCAGGTAAACCCAGGGAGAAATATTGGAAGGACTTGTAGGGTGGCCGAGGACAGAGAGGGTGGGAGATGTACTTGCAGCGACAAGGGATGGGATTGATTCGTATGGAGGGCCATGATCGCCAACACCATGCGGCAGGGCACATGATGATGAACCTCACAGTGCTGAGTCCGTTCCACCGGTGTAGAATCTATTCTGACTGACATCATGGCTAACCTTAACACTCACTTCATCATCATCATCAGGTGCCTTGCCGCATGGCGTTGGCGATTATGGACTTCCATCTGTCTCTATCTCTTGTTGCCTCAAGCACCTCTTCCACCCTCCTTGTCTTCAGCCACTCTGCAAGCCCGTCTAGTATCTTCTCCCTGGGTCTACAACGGTGTTCTCCTTCCCTCCAGCGTTCCCGTTGTTACCAGGTGTTCCAATTCCCCTTTCCTCATAAAATGGCCTATAAATGTTGCCTGCCTTTTCCTAATCTTCCTTATGAGTGATCTACTTGTGTCTGCCTCCATCAAGACTGTCTCGTTTGTTTTCTTTGCTGTCCATGGTGTTGCTGATGCCACAGCTGGTGAGATTGACTTCCGGTATATTTTTGTGATATTCCCATATGTCTATACTCACTTAGAGGTCAAGAAAGGACTTCATGACATGTGGAGCCAACTAAACACAACTGAACTGAACTGATGGGACTGAAACGAGAGGTCACTAAGTTGTGTAAGGTGAACACTGACTTGCGGAAAATGAACACGGACGTCAGCAATAAACTGAAGGACAGCGAGGTGAAGATGACGACATGGAGTGCTGATCAAAGTGCATCAGCCTCATCTTTTACAATCGCTCCAGACATGACAATGAGACCAAATGAGACAATGAACATGCGCTCAAGGATTTATTGATGGACAGGCATCTGTAAGCCAAATGCCCTGGTGAGTGCCCGATGTGTATTCTAAATGCGGAAAGCAAGCATTTTTAAAGCCAATACATGAAATTCAGGGATCAAATATACTCACTGAGAAAGATTTCTCTAGTCACTTGAGAGACATAAGACGATTGTTAACACCGCATTTGAAGAGAGCCAGACAGGACAGTAAAAGAGAAAAGATTATTTTTGATCATCAATTCAAAGACGGCAACAAGTACTCTCTAGATGGCGAAGACAAACTGGCTTAGACCAGTCCCGTTCTCGACATGTGAGAGAGGCAAATGTTTACGAAAATGCAAAATGAAGAGACATCTGTGCAGTCGTCCACTGACGTGATACTGAAAGCTCAAATGCTTTTGATGGAAAAGGCGACTTCAATTGCTTATGTCGAGAGTAGCTCGTGTTGGGCTTCATCTTTTGTAACTGACATTTTTTAGCATGAAAATCATTTGCTGAAAAAAGACGTTAATGTACTTGGAAAAGATGTTGATGTACTTGACAATGTTGGTAAGATCGTACACACTGTTTCAAACATCAATGTGAAGCTGTTCATTTATCATCTTTTTTTTAACAATGAAATTTTCATGGCTCAGTTTAAAAACTTTCTGATAATGAATTTTTATGTTGGATTCATTGACTGTGTTTGTCTAGCTGAAATATTTGTTGAGCAATGAATTGTAATATTTTTTTGAAGACTTAACTTTTCATACACTCGAAATAAAATTATCAACACAAAGGTGCATCGCTATGTCATTAACAAAAACGAGTTTATATCATGTCATCAGGAAATTAATATTAAGTCTGGTCATGTTGGAGCGTTAATTATCATCAAAAATCTAGTCGGTACCGTAAAATATGTTATATGTATGTTCCTATATCTTTCTGGAAAATGGACTAGCTCTACTCGATGAATATTTGACTACAAACAAACAAACACATGCACGCGAACACACACGCGCGCGTGCGCGTACACACAGACACACACATACACACACACGCGCGCGCGCACAGAATTGCAAATATTATAGACCAGTATTCACATGAATAATACAAAAGGTGAGGGGAAACTGTTGACAGAAAGACATGTTTCCACGCAGAAAAACTGACGTGCTGCAAACTTCTCTGGGGAATTCGCAATAAAAAAGAGGAAGCAGTGTCGCACATTTTGATTTCTTTTTCGGTGGTGCATCTATCTCTTCCTTCTACATTTATTTTGTGCGTTTGCTTGTTTTTCTATTTCATTATACTTTCATTCACTCGTCTCTATTTAAATGGAAAAAGCTAAGAATGATTTCAGATAGCTGAAAACGTCTCTCTCTCCCCTCTCTCTCTCTCTCTCTCTCTCTCTCTCTCTCTCTCTCTCTCTCTCTCTCTCTCTCTCTAAGAATAAAAACAACTACTTTGTTCATGTCACTCTCGGGGCTCTTTCCCCTAGACACGTCAGACAGCTGAACAATCAATTTCAACAGATCAGCCTGCACATCGAGTGGTTCACGGCATTTCTAAGCACAGAAAAAAAAAAAAGAGTTGGGGGGAGGGGGTGTAGGGAAGGACGGAGGGATGGATGGAGAAACAGATGAATAGGGAGTAGAATGTGAATAAACCATGATGGTGGATTTCAGCTTGGCTTTGTCACTACCAGAAGTAGACCAAGTTCAACGTTTAATTAAAATAAAACCATGCCTGGCCAAAGTGGAGTGCACATTGGGGATAACTTTTCTTTCGCTAATTACAAGATAAACGCAGTAGGTCTCAGGCACAGTCTTCGCCAGTATGCCTTGATAGAATAGATCCCTGTAATCAAGTCTAAAAACAAATCATGACCTTTCCTGGTCTGCAGAGTCTCTCTCCTTTACACGATCACTGACGAGGTAGTGAAAACGGCTCTAACTTCTATGACCCTTGTGATGTACGAGCGAGGGTCAGACGAGAGGACAGGAACACAAACACAGACAGAGCAAGAGGCAGGGATGTGAAAAAGGGAGCAGAGACGGTGACTAGATAGATGGGAGTTTTAATGCCTGCCCGAAAACTTACAGATAAACCTGATAGAGGAACACCGGAACACTGAAATGACGATAGATATGAACGATTCGTCCCTTGGATAAAAACGAGTTTGGTTGATAAGTTTTGTATATTACTCGAAGGGTTAAATAAACGAGAGAATCAGTTTATGAACAGAGTTGCTTTTTCTCCACAGAGTGTGTGCAGTTGTACAGTTCACAGAGATGTCTGACCACTGTGCTTTTGGAATTCAAGATAGTCACGCGATGCTGTAGATTTCCTTGTGTTCAGCGTGATCCTCCCACAACAGTATTTTTTTCTTCTTCTTGGACTTTTTCATCTTCTACTGATGTACCCACTGTTGTGAATTACTGCGACGAAAATTGAATTTTTTTTTTTTTGTCAATGATTTCAAAAGTTCACGATGTGGTGACAACCTAATCAGTTTGTAGGACTAAACTATTCCGCTATTGCGTGCTTCTGTCTCTTAATCTTTTACGGCCAGAACATGATATGAAAGTGAAAATTAAAATAATGTTATAAATAACAAAATTATCACACACGTACACACACACACACAACACACACACACACACACACACACACACACACACACACACACACACACACACACACAAGCACGCAAGCACGCACACACAAACACACCACACCATACCATACCATACCATACCATACCATACCATACCATACCATACCATACCATACCATACCATACCATACCATACATACCATACCATACCATACCATGCCATACCATACTATACCATACCATACCATACCATACCATACCATACCATACCATACCATACCATACCATACCACATACATGCACATGGCAGAGTGGTTCAGACGTTCGCCTGCCAATAAGTTAAATTCGAGGTTCCAGGGTTCGTTTCCCATCGAAGCCTCGACTTTTCTTCTCAATTTGACTGGAAAATCGAACTGAACGTCTAGTCCTTATGAGGGGGACGGAAAACGAGTTGTGGACCCCTGTGCCTTCTGACCTGCACACACTTAAGATCCCATGGCAGTTGAAAGTCGTGAAGAGCAGGGCGTTCGACTCGCTGCCCTGGTATAAAACACTGGAGAAATAGATTCAATTCTAATATTTTATACCAGGGCAACTGGTCAAATGCCCTGGTCATCACGATTTTCAAATGCCATGGGATCTTAAGGGTCCAACTCGTTTTCCATCCCCGTCACAAGGACTAGATGTTTAGTTCGATTCAGCTCGAATAATAGGTTCATTTCGATACAAAAACGGAGAAACGGGAAATCCCCTCGGCTAGAATGCATACCAGCAGAGCTGATCGAGGCAAGTGGTAAAACAAGAATCCAACTCATCCATGCCCTCTGCTGAAAAATATGGAACACATACAAATGGCCGGAAGAATTGAAACAACAGGAACTTGTGCTGCTTCATAAAGCATTTGACACACAATAATGTGGAAAATACAGAACGATAGCGCTGTTAAGCCACACAAATAAAGTGCTGCTACGCATAATTTTAAACAGACTCAAAGCAAAGGTTAAAGCTGAGCTAGCGGAAGAACAAGCGAGTTTAGACCAGGAAAAAGAACCGGAGATCTGCTTTGCACCCTACATGTACTCATGGAAAAGATCACAGACTCAGAAGGAGAG
>JAPXFY010000021.1:31722662-31740162 GCA_030674185.1 Monoplex corrugatus
ATTATCGTTGTTGCTGTTGTTGTTATTATCATTGTTACTATTGTTGCTATCACATCATCATTATTATTATTGTCGTTACTGTTGTTGTTGTAATTATTGTTTATTATCATGATCATCATCATTATTATTATCATTATTGATATCACATGGACACTTGGTTGTGTTGCTCTTATTTTTCGGCTTAATTAATCAATTATGAATGTATGTTGGCACATAACTACATGTATTCTGGAAAAGTTGTGGGAGAAATAATTTCTCTACCATAGTGTTGCTATACAGCAAGCAATAAAAGAAATGATTGCAGCGTCTTGCCAGTCCTGCACCATACGTCCGTGTTGGATAAAGACGAGTGTGTACGTGGGCGTGTGTGTGTGTACCTGTATGTCTGCACGTGTGCATTTGAATGTGTGTGTGTGTGTGTGTGTTTGTGTTTGTGTTTGTGTGTGTGTGTGTGTGTGTGTGTGTGTGTGTGTGTTTGTGTTTGTGTTTGTGTGTGTGTGTGTGTGTGTGTGTATTTGTGTTTGTGTTTGTGTGTGTGTGTGTGTGTTTGTGTGTGTGTGTGTGTATTAACTTTTAGCGGTAACAACTAAGTGGTGGCAAACCGTTTTCGTAACATGACATGACGATACAACAGAGTATAAGTGACTTAATCACGCAATAATGCAATGGCTCAGTCGTGTAAAGCGATAAGACATTCGGCACAAACTGAATGCTTGAGTTTATGATCCTTTACTACTGTAACTTTTACCATAATGACTTACAAAAAAGAGATAAAGCAGTAGAAGGAGACAGAGTTACCACAACTCGAATGCCTGAGTTTACGATTCTAAAATACTGCAATTTTTGCCCGCTTTATTTACAACAACAAAAAAGATGAAGCGGCAAAGGACACAGAAAAGTCCAAGAAGTACCAGTAATTGTTATGGCATGACAAGAGGAAAAGAAGGACAACAACAAACAAACGGCTAGACTTGGTTTCAACGTATGTTTTAAATGTTCGTCAACAATACAGCAACCAACCAAACATATCTGTAAATTACGTAATTGCATATCATCATCATCATCAGGTGCCCTGCCGCATGGCGTTGGCGACCATGGACTTCCAACCATCTCTATCTCTCGTTGCCCCCAGCATCTCCCCCACCCTCTTCATCCCCAGCCATGCATATACTCTGTGGAAAGAACATCTCCATTTAAAAAACTGATTCTCCTGTCCTGTTAACCAAACAAGTAATACACAAAACCCGTCGGCCCAAAATCATTTTCATCCGCCATGGGAACAATTCGTATCGATCGTTCTCTCAGTTGTTATCTGTAACTTTCGGGCAGACGTTAAAATCTCATTTATTCAGTCACCGTCTCTGCTCCCTTTCTCCCATCTCTACCTCTTGTCCTGTCTGTGTTCCTGTCCTTTTGTCTGACCCTGGCTCGTACATTATAATGGTCACGGAAGTAAGAGCCGTTTCACAACTCCATTGCAGAAACGATGGTTATGTGAGGGAGACTTCAAACTTCCACTGGGAAAGGTCTGGGTGAGATCCTTCCCGCGAATCATCCTCTTGGTAGGTAAAGGTGGGAGATCTTCCCCAGGCCTGCATTTGTAGAGACCTAATTGTTCCTGAACCTCTAGCATGTGCAACGCACACAGAACATCAGTTACGCACGTTAATGATCCTGTTGGTCATGTCAGTGTCTGGTGGCTTACGGACACATGAAAACATCCAGCACGCGGAGCCACCGAAGACGGTGTATGCAGACTGTGCAGCAACATATCACTTGCATAATGTGGCGAAACAACATGCATACACATATCCGAGAATAAAATGGGATCTTAAGAAAACAAACACAACAAAGCAATCTAACTAACTAACTGACTAACAAACAAACAAACAAATAAACAAACAAATAAACATCCAACCCCATGATTGATCATGATGTGAAGACAGAGAGACCGCACAGGTCTGGGAAGTTGTGCATTTTTCCAGACTTTGTGACAGATCCGTTTTATCATGGTATATGCCGGCGTCCAGCAGTCTGGGACAGACAGAGAAACTGGGCACATTTATGTGACAGAAAAAAAACTTCTAACTTATGAAAGATGCATTCACAGATGAAACCAATCGTGGTTTCAGATTATCTGAGTGGGTAAGATGATCTACATCTTGCAGCGACAAATGAAAGCTGCAATCAATATCAATGAACTCTCTCTCTCTCCCCACCTTATAACTTTGTACATTTTCAACCATGGAATAGAAATACTTGAGACAGTTTCCCGTGAAGGGGGAGGGATATATGTATGTAGATGTTCACAATTTGCATATAAGATATTGGTGTGTTTGCAATTTTGAGCCAGCTGCAGGATTTTTTTAAATATCTGTGTGTGTGTGTGTGTGTGTGTGTGTGTGTGTGTGTGTGTGTGTGTGTGTGTGTGTGTGTGTGTGTGTGTGTGTTGTGTGTGTGTGTGTGTTTCTCTCTCTGTCTTAATCAGCGCTTGGGAAGGTCCCCAAATGATCCGATTCATCTTCCAGAATTCTATGCAGAAATACGTTTCCACATCCCCTCTAAAAAAAAAAAAGTTGAATCTACATTTTTTTCCTTTTCTTTCTTTGATATCATATCAATTTATATCTTTTCCCTCTGTTCTTCTTTCTTCTATATGACAACAGCCTAACGGTCCTGAATTTGTTCATGATAACAATGCTTCATGTTTATGCAACCAATTCTATTTTTCAGTTGAAAACATTTTCGTAACTGCTTTACTTGGTAGCTTGTCAGTACGTTCATTTCCCTTGACGCTGTCATATCTATGAAATGAAATCTGTGTGAGAGTGTGCAGCTGGAGGTTTCATCCCATTAGCGCCATTCAAACAAATGAAATTAGTAGTGACAGTATGGCTATTTCCCTGTCTCTTTTTTAAGCAGGTAATGGAAGAGTCTGTGTTGTTGAACCAACTTCCACCCTACCCAGACTAACTGATGTTAGATGGTAGATTTCATTTGCTATGCATTTATATATACCGAACTTGCGCGATCTTGTTTCTTTGTTTTCGTTTCACCACGACTGACAAAAATACCGTTGATCTTAACATTAATAATGCCTATTATATTCTACCCTTTATATACCCGTTATTATTCTCTTTCAGTGCATATCTGGTTTCCGTTTCGTTTCCACTGTTGAGATGAGTGTCTATTGATAATGTTTTCCACGTATATAGTGTTGCTAGTTTGGTTTTCAAAGTGAAGTCCTGTCAAGATATCTTGCTGACTAAGACATTTGAGTAGTATGCCATCTTATCGACTTCTCCAAGAGCAGTCTCATGTCTGCGTCAGCTATGCCCTCTGGTAATTTACAGCAGCTTTGGCCAATGTCTTGTCGTGTGAGTTATTCATGCAGATGTCTCAGCTGGTGAGCTGGTCACACATCTGTTTTGTTTGTTTTTGCTGATGTTGTTCTGTCAGTCGATATATTGCTATACTGATTGTTTTGCTAGTATAAATCAGGACTTTCTCCTGATCCATGTTCAAGCTGCCTGTCTGTTTTTCTCTGATTGTTTCATCCAGTGAACTGATTTATTCATGCCTTTTTTCTTCCTCGGTTTCGTTTACACTTTTTTGTTTTCAATTGAGTCTGTAAGTATCTTGCTGCTAGCTTATGTCTGCCATCTTTCGACTTCTCCTCTCTCATTCTCGTCATCTTCTCTCTCTGGTATTTCGCCTTCATTCTTCTGTATATCATCGTTCTCTGCTGTGGCTCGTCTCTCATCTTTCTCTGTTGTCTTCTCTCTCTCTGTCTCTTTCTCTCTACTGTGTCTTTGCTTTTCACTCTCTTCTCTCTCTGTTCACTCCTTCTGTTTTCTCTGTCTTTTCTCTCTCTGTTTCTCCTTTCTCTCTCTGTTCTTTCTCTTTCTTGTTTCTTTTTGTCTCTACCTCTCTCTCTCTCTTCTCTTCTCTCTCTCTCTCTCTCTCTTCTCTCTCTCTCTCTTCTCTCTCTCTCTCTCTCTCTCTCTTTCTGTGTGCTCGCGTGTGTGTGCGTGTGTGTATGGTGCATGTGTGTGTGCGTGCGCGCACGCACGCACGTGTCTTATGTGCATGTGTGCTTGTATCTGTGAATGCATAGATGGCGTGTGTGCCCGGAATGTGCGCCTGTTAAGTAAATCCTTCATCAGACGTCCAGACAGTGTTCTCCCACGAGCAGACTGGCTTTTCAGTGGATGTTATGGATACCTGGTAATTGACAGAAGATAGACATCTGGGATCCTTTTTCCCTATAATCCATTTAGTGTACAGGCTGTTTTGTTGACAATAGCTGCTGGGTTGTCCGACACATGTAGCAAAAAGTCATGGAAGTGACAAGAGCAACACTGGTGCTGATGCTGCACCATGTGGCTGTCATATCATGTGATTCGTGTTAACCCTTTATGTCTTCGTGTGAACGAACATCCAAGCCAAACTTGTGAGACAGTCTTTATATCATTTCAAAGGAAGTAGGAAGTAGGCTTAGTGTGAAGATGGGAATTAATCTGAAATCACCGAAACCAGCTTATTTCATCAACTGAGGTTCAGGGCAGAATTCAACTGTATCGTAAAGAAATCTTTGAATAAATGAAAGACCAATAGAACTTCATCCATTTCTGGAGACTGTTGATGAAGTAATGAACTTTCATGTGTTTTGTACTCCTTATCTACGGTATGCTTATGTTCATCTCCATGAAACAAATCTGTGCGGGAAGACGATGATATTCTATGCTAACGACTCCTTTTCTAATCATATTCAACATTTCAGTCTTCATCCGGTTAAACTGACTTATTTTCATCAATTTTCCCATGTTAAAAATGCTACAAATCTATATAGAAAAAAAGAGAAAAACATGCACATATTCATACATGTATATGGTTTTGTCTTTCGTGAAAATTTGTACAAATCCATACCATTCATAGTTATTTTGATTTTGACTTTGAGATTGATGCCTGATTCTAAAGTGTAATTCTGCACGACAACCCTAAATAAAGATGTGATAAACAAAGTTCTTCTAACATGCTGCTGGTGACGAAATGAGCAACAAAGAAATAATCACAGGGTTTTTCCGATTTGACACGTCCTCTTTTCTGACACAAAATGACTGAAACACGCAATAGCTGAATATTCAATCCTGCAAACTATTTGAAATAAGATCTTTTCTTATATGATTTGTGAAAAGATGGGCGAAAGGAAGAGAAAAAGAATGACAAAATATACTTTTATAATAACCATGACACTACGGCTAACAACCACTAACACTACAATACTTTTTTTTTACTACTATTACTCCTCACCATGCTAACTATTACATTTTCAGTACAGACTGTCCATAACAACTGAATAAGTAAATTCAAGATTGTAATTAATCGATAGATCATTTAAATGATCGCTAGACAGGTTCATTTTATATGTTCATGTTCCACGAACTTAAATAAACAGACACGTAGTCTTTTATGGCGTTAATACAGAACATATTTCCTGGGCTTATTAAAGTTTAAAAAAGCTGTTCGAAGAAAATCTTCAAATAAATAAGTTATTTTGTGTGTGTGTGTGTGTGTGTGTGTGTGTGTGTGTGTGTGTGTGTGTGTGTGTGTGTGTGTGTGTGTGTGTGTGTGATGTGTGTGTGTGTGTGTGTGTGTGTGTGTGTGTGTTTGTTTGTTTTTGTTTTTTTTCATGCGCTGTTTTCAAAGAATGAACTATGTAAAGACGTTATACTTCTGATAATGCACATGCCAAGTTTCCGATTTTTACATTGTGTTTTTCATACCACTTTGAAACTTTATCATGTTTAATACATCTTTGATCGCTATTAAGTTTAAATCTCTTTAAAATTTTCAAGTAAAATTGACACTGTAAACTTCGATTGCTTTTTGACAGTGTCAAGTTAAATAACTGTTTGACAATTAAGTTTAATACCTTTCTGAAACTGTCAAAGTTTAATACCTCTATGACATTGTCAAGTTTAATACCTCTATGACATTGTCAAGTTTAATACCTCTTTGACATTGGCAAGGTCTGACACTGCCAAATTTATTACACCTTTTGTATTCCACTGGTTTTATAGGCGAATATCTCCACTCAGCTGGTCTCCAGTGGCCTTTATTATTGTTTTGATGTTTCGTTTACACATTTTCAGTTTTAATATCTCCCTGAAGCATCTTTTGTTTTATTTCATCGTACAACCTGTTTTCTGCATTTGCTTCTATCTGTCTGTATACCCATTCGTCCATCTCTTCGTGTAATACTGTTCTAGGCATGCATGTTATCTGTCTACGTATCTGTGTACTCATACATCTATCAAATGAATGTGTATTTATACCGTGGCGTGTAGTACACGCACAATTTTCATCAACATATACTGCTATTATCCACACAACGCCAGAACGTGTCTACGATACAATTAAATCGTAAATTCAGAACTACAAAAGAGAGTTGTGTTTTTGAGTCAGACATAGTTTTATTGTGCACTGCCAGGTTTCAATGTGGTGACGTCCCCATGACGCTGATTAGAAATGAGAATTTTTTTCTTTCAGTCAGACAAGAAACTAAGTGAGATTCACATGTGTCGGTTGGGAGGCTCTAAGAGGAAAAATACATATGTAAATTATTGACTTTTTGAAGCTTTCAATATAAATTGTTTCTGAAAAGTGGGTGGCGAAGACAAGTAGCAGCAGCGGCAGCAGTAACAGTAGTAACAGTAGTAGTAGTGACAGTAGCAGCAGTAGTAGTAGAGAAGGAGGTATGTTGGTTTAACTCTTTCCCAAACAACGTAATGCAGCTAGAACTGTTGCCATTCTGTGTACCAGCTATCTACATTTATATAGTGTTCTTCAATGAATAAAAATTCAGAGAAATTAACTGCTTTTGTGATAAGGCAAGAAATATATTCCCCATGTCAGCTTAACAATCTATACCGATACAAAAAAAAATTAAAGTGCTTTAAAAGTTCATCGATAACTCTATTCATTTATTATTATATAGTATGAGCAATTAATGGCATCTGCGTATCTTTTGAAAATCATATAGTCTGGAACACTTCGTGTAATTAAAATGTGGTATCAAAGGTATTTTCATATTCTTTCACTTCCAATATTTTATAAATTGTCTTTGTCTTAACACTAAAATTCTCTTTGTCTTAACACAAAGCTATTTTCAAGGTTTTATCTGTACGATTGTTTATTTGTCTGTCTGTCAGTGAGTCTGTATCATCCTTCTTCTCTATCTGTCAGTGAGTCTATATCATCCTTCTTCTCTATCTGTGTCAGTGAGTCTATGTCATCCTTCTTCTCTATCTGTGTCACTGAGTCTATATCATCCTTCTTCTCTATCTGTGTCAGTGAGTCTATATCATCCTTCTTCTCTATCTATGTCAGTGAGTCTATATCATCCTTCTTCTCTATCTATGTCAGTGAGTCTATATCATCCTTCTCTATCTGTGTCAGTGAGTCTATATCATCCTTGTTCTCTATCTGTGTCACTGAGTCTATATCATCCTTCTTCTCTATCTATGTCAGTGAGTCTATATCATCCTTCTTCTCTATCTGTCAGTGAGTCTATATCATCCTTCTTCTCTATCTGTCACTGAGTCTATATCATCCTTCTTCTCTATCTGTCAGTGAGTCTATATCAATCTTCTTCTCTATCTGTCAGTGAGTCTATATCAATCCTTCTTCTCTATCTGTCAGTGAGTCTATATCATCCTTCTTCTCTATCTGTGTCAGTGAGTCTATATCATCCTTCTTCTCTATCTGTCAGTGAGTCTATATCATCCTTCTTCTCTATCTGTCAGTGAGTCTATATCAATCTTCTTCTCTATCTGTCAGTGAGTCTATATCATCCTTCTTCTCTATCTGTCAGTGAGTCTATATCATCCTTCTTCTCTATCTGTGTCAGTGAGTCTGTATCAATCTTCTTCTCTATCTGTGTCAGTGAGTCTATATCATCCTTCTTCTCTATCTGTCAGTGAGTCTATATCATCCTTCTTCTCTATCTGTCAGTGAGTCTATATCATCCTTCTTCTCTATCTGTGTCAGTGAGTCTATATCATCCTTCTTCTCTATCTATGTCACTGAGTCTATGTCATCCTTCTTCTCTATCTGTCAGTGAGTCTATATCATCCTTCTTCTTTATCTGTCAGTGAGTCTATATCATCCTTCTTCTCTATCTATGTCAGTGAGTCTATATCATCCTTCTTCTCTATCTATGTCAGTGAGTCTATATCATCTTTCTTCTCTATCTATGTCAGTGAGTCTATATCATCCTTCTTCTCTATCTATGTCAGTGAGTCTATATCATCCTTCTTCTCTATCTATGTCAGTGAGTCTATATCATCCTTCTTCTCTATCTATGTCAGTGAGTCTATATCATCCTTCTTCTCTATCTATGTCAGTGAGTCTATATCATCTTTCTTCTCTATCTATGTCAGTGAGTCTATATCATCCTTCTTCTCTATCTATGTCAGTGAGTCTATATCATCCTTCTTCTCTATCTGTGTCAGTGAGTCTATATCATCCTTCTTCTCTATCTGTGTCACTGAGTCTATATCATCCTTCTTCTCTATCTATGTCAGTGAGTCTATATCATCCTTCCTCTCTATCTATGTCAGTGAGTCTATATCATCTCTTCTCTACTTGTCAGTGAGTCTATATCACCTTCTCTCTATCTATGTCAGTGAGTCTATATCAATCTTCTTCCTATCTATGTCAGTGAGTCTATATCATCCTTCTTCTCTATCTATGTCAGTGAGTCTATATCATCCTTCTTCTCTATCTATGTCAGTGATCTATATCATCCTTCTCTCTATCTGTCAGTGAGTCTATATCATCCTTCTTCTCTATCTATGTCAGTGAGTCTATATCATCCTTCTTCTCTATCTATGTCAGTGATCTATATCATCCTTCTTCTCTATCTGTGTCAGTGAGTTTATATCATCCTTCTTCTCTACTGTGTCAGTGAGTCTATATCATCCTTCTCTCTATCTATGTCAGTGAGTCTATATCATCCTTCTTCTCTATCTATGTCAGTGAGTCTATATCATCTTCTCTATCTGTGTCATGAGTCTATATTCATCCTTGTTCTTATCTGTGTCACTGAGTCTATATCATCCTTCTTCTCTATCTATGCCCAGTGAGTCTATATCATCCTTCTTCTCTATCTGTCAGTGAGTCTATATCACCTTCTTCTCTATCTGTCACTGAGTCTATATCATCCTTCTTCCTATCTGTCAGTGAGTCTATATCAATTCTTCTCTATCTGTCAGTGAGTCTATATCATCCTTCTTTTCTATCTGTCAGTGAGTCTATATCATCCTTCCCTCTATCTGTGTCAGTGAGTCTATATCATCCTTCTTCTCTATCTGTCAGTGAGTCTATATCATTCCTTTCTCTATCTGTCAGTGAGTCTTATCAATCTTCTTCTCTATCTGTCAGTGAGTCATATATCATCCTTCTTCTCTATCTGTCAGTGATCTATATCATCCTTCTTCTCTATCTGTGTCAGTGAGTCTAATATCAATCTTCTTTCTATCTGTGTCAGTGAGTCTATATCATCCTTCTTCTCTATCTGTCAGTGAGTCTATATCATCCTTCTCTCTATCTGTGTCACTGAGTCTATATCATCCTTCTTCTCTATCTGTGTCACTGAGTCTATATCATCCTTCTTCTCTATCTAGTCACTGAGTCTATGTCATCCTTCTTCTCTATCTGTCAGTGAGTCTATATCATCCTTCTTCTCTATCTGTCAGTGAGTCTATATCATCCTTCTTCTATCTATGTCAGTGAGTCTATATCATCTTCTTCTCTATCTATGTCAGTGAGTCTATATCATCCTTCTTCTCTATCTATGTCAGTGAGTCTATATCATCCTTCTTCTCTATCTGTGTCAGTGAGTCTATATCAATCCTTCTTCTCTATCTGTGTCACTGAGTCTATATCATCCTTCTTCTCTATCTATGTCATGAGTCTATATCATCCTTCCTCTCTATCTATGTCAGTGAGTCTATATCATCCTTTCTCTATCTATGTCAGTGAGTCTATTACAATCTCTTCCTATCTATGTCAGTGAGTCTATATCATCCTTCTTCTCTATCTATGTCAGTGAGTCTATATCAATCTTCTTCTCTATCTATGTCAGTGAGTCTATATCATCCTTCTTCTCTATCTATGTCAGTGAGTCTATATCATCCTTCTTCTCTATCTATGTCAGTGAGTCTATATCATCCTTCTTCTCTATCTATGTCAGTGAGTCTATATCATCCTTCTTCTCTATCTGTGTCAGTGAGTTTATATCATCCTTCTTCTCTATCTGTGTCAGTGAGTCTATATCATCCTTCTTCTCTATCTATGTCAGTGAGTCTATATCATCCTTCTTCTCTATCTGTCAGTGAGTCTGTATCATCCTTCTTCTCTATCTGTCAGTGAGTCTGTATCATCCTTCTTTCTATCTATGTCAGTGAGTCTATATCATCCTTCTTTCTCTATCTATGTCAGTGAGTCTGTATCATCCTTCTTCTCTGTCTGTGTCACTGAGTCTGTATCATCCTTCTTCTCTGTCTATGTCAGTGAGTCTGTATCATCCTTCTTCTCTGTCTGTCAGTGAGTCTATATCATCCTTCTTGTCTATCTATGTCAGTGAGTCTATATCATCCTTCTTCTCTATCTGTGTCACTGAGTCTATATCATCCTTCTTCTCTATCTATGTCAGTGAGTCTATATCATCCTTCTTCTCTATCTATGTCAGTGAGTCTATATCATCCTTCCTCTCTATCTGTGTCAGTGAGTCTATATCATCCTTCTTCTCTATCTGTCAGTGAGTCTATATCATCCTTCTCTCTATCTATGTCAGTGAGTCTATATCATCCTTCTTCTCTATCTATGTCAGTGAGTCTATATCATCCTTCTTCTCTATCTGTCAGTGAGTCTATATCATCCTTCTTCTCTATCTGTCAGTGAGTCTATATCATCCTTCTTCTCTATCTGTGTCAGTGAGTCTATATCATCCTTCTTCTCTATCTGTGTCAGTGAGTCTATATCATCCTTCTTCTCTATCTGTGTCAGTGAGTCTACATCATCCTTCTTCTCTATCTGTGTCAGTGAGTCTATATCATCCTTCTTCTCTATCTATGTCAGTGAGTCTACATCATCCTTCTTGTCTATCTATTCCCACTCATCGATAAACAGCAACATAAGCATCAAAGTCATCATTAGTAGCTACATCCTTTTTCTTGTTCTGGATTGTGATGGTCACAACTGCTCATTAAAAAGTGATGAATTATTGTATCTAATTTCCAAGACCATCTTCTCTCCGATCTCCCTCTTTCCCTGCCCCTTTCTCAATCTTTCTTCTTGATCACTCCACCTTCTCTTTTCTCCTCCATCAGTAAGTTTCCACATACATTCAGTTTTCAATCAAAATTGGAAAAAAAAGACAAGAACTGAAGACAACTGATTATTTCTCGGATACGTCAACTCTCGTGTTTTTGTTTGTCTTTCTGTCCCACCACCACATCCACAGCACTCTGCCCTACCAAGGACAGTTTCTAACTTACACAGCTGTTTATCCTTTTAGTACCGTTACTTGGAATAATAATGGGTGACAAAAATCTGAAACAAGTCATCTCCCTTGACATTCCTCATCTACGTCGTCTACCTCTTTCACTTTCTTTTCGCCCAGCACGTCCTGTCTTTACTCTAACCCTTTTCCTTCTCCTACTTGCATGAATAGTTTATGTTTTTCATACCATCAATGAGGTCAATGATCTCCACCCCTGAAATCATCTCTCTCTGTGTCTGTCTCTGTCTGTCTCTTTCTCTGTCTCTGTCTCACTCACTCAAACTTATCCTCTTTTCCGCTCTCTGTTCCTTCTTTCACTATCAATCTCTTCCTAATGTAACACGTAACGCAGAAACCCCCATTCATCTCGCTGACCATTCTCTTTCTCTCCATTTCTTCTACAAGTATTTATCAACCACTTAACAATGAAACCTCACAGACACACACACAGAGACTAAGATACATACAAACTCTCTTCTCTCTCTCTCTCTCTCTCTCTCTCTCTCTCTCTCTCTCTCTCTCTCTCTCTCTCTCTCTCTCTCTCTCTCAAAATATGTAATTAGAAATCCAGAAGACAGTTTTCGTTTTTTTAAGATGGTCAGTGGCACATGGTATCAGAATTCTCCCCGGCTGAGGAGACGAATTCCACTTTCGACCTGTCTCCCAACCTCCCAAAGATTCGAATTGTTGTTCCGTTCTTCATAGGCCATAAAACGAGAGGCTCTGCAATAGCCTCTTCAGTGCCATTCTTTAGGGGCCGTAAATATGAGGCCTTGTGGCTGCTGTGTATTTGCATGAGTGTGTGTGTATGTGTGTGTGTGTGTGTGTGTGTGTGTGTGTGTGTGGTGTGGTGTGCGTGCACGCGCGTAAAAGTGTATGTGTGCATGTGCGTGTGTGCGTGCGAATGTGCGTGTGCGTGTGTGTGTGTGTGTACGTGCGTGTGCGTGTGTGTGTTCAGCTATGGTGTCCCTCTGGGGTCTGGAATGGGAGGAATTGTTCGGAGAGAAACGACCTCCTGCACTGCTGTAGTAATGAGGAGGGTTGTGTCGTGGAGGAATTGAGGTGGGAGACGGCAAGTAGGGAGAAATGTGTGTGTTTATGTCCATAACCCTGAAGTCATAGAAGGTCATACGGTGAATACGATCTCAACTTTTCTCATAGTCAACATTATGAGGACAGTATCTATCTCTTCAGCCTCGCTGCTTTACCTTCTGGTTCAGGTTCATAATCATATTGTTTGTAGCTCACCAACCGCTAGAGCCATTCCAGGACTAACACTTAACCGTTTTCTTGGGGTCACAAACCTTTTCACAGCTTAATGAATCGAAGGCTGCACAAACAATGTTCGTCTCCAGCTAGAGCCAAACCTGTGTAGACAGACCGGAAAACCAGAGCTCTGTGCTCTATGCCAAACACGCTTCTACTCGACTGTGAACTTCACGAGGCATCCTCACGATGTGTTCTCCCAAAAGAAGCCCGGCTTTTCTACGCAGGACATGGACACTCGGTAATTAGCTGGAGACAGAGAGTTTGCTATCTTGTCTGACCATATGCCATTTAATATATGCGCTGTCTGACTGACATCAGTTGCTGGGCTGTCCGACTTGTCTGTGGCAAAAGAGCCATTGCAGTGACTGTTGTTTGTATTCACTAAAAACATGGATGACAGACAGACAGGGGGGGGGGGGAGCAAGTGGGCAAGCGATCGAGAGAGAGAGAGAGAGAGAGAGAGGCAGGCAGACACAGAGAGAGAGACAGACAGCAGACAGACAGACAGACAGACAGAGAATGTGTGTGTGTGTGTGTGTGTGTGTGTGTGTGTGTGTGTGTGTGTGTGTGTGTGTGTGTGTGTGTGTGTGTGTGTGTGTGTGTGTGTGTGTTGTGGAATGATCCTGAACGTGAAACTCACCAAGGATCTTTTCCTTTTCAGACCGAACTGATAAAGTGTTTGATTTTATCCTACCAATCATATTACTTATACAAGAATGAATTAGATAAATTTGAGCCTCATGTCATCTGACATCAACTGATATAAAAGCGAACTAGATACAAAAACGAATTACAAACATAATGCAAGATGATGATTATACATACAAACTGTTTATCTCACGTCACCACTATAAATCTACGTGACATCGAGAGTCATAAAACGTGTTTATTTCCTGCGCCTATAAACTTGCACTTCAATTGCTTATAGTCTTATTTTCATAAACATTCCTTATATTGAAACCGCCTCATATCAAGTAGAAAAAAAATGCATTTATTTATGTATCTTTATTCTTTTGTCTTTCACTGAAATTTTGTTGTTTCATGAATGTCCATATAAACATGATCGTTTTGTTCTCGTTATTGATACTGATGTTTAAATGCATAAATGCATCGTTTGCATAATAGCTCAAAATAAAATTTGATAAACAGATTTCACAGTCTACTGTGGTTAACAATTGACAAAAGAGGAAAAAGTCACATTTTTTCTGTTGTACATTGTGATACTCCACTGGATATGGAGTGTGTGTGTGTGTGTGTGTTGTGTGTGTGTGTGTGTGTGTGTGTGGTGGTGTGTGTGTGTGTGTGTTATGTATATATATATATATATGTGTGTGTGTGTGTGTGTGTGTGTGTGTGTGTGTGCGCGCGCGCGCGCGTGCGTGCTTGCGAGAGAAAGAGGGAGAGAGGGGGAGGGAGTGAAACAGACAGACAGACAGACAGACAGACAGATACAGCTGTCAGCTGTGACAAACCTTTTGTCCACTCTATTCTGACAACAACAGGTAACTGACCGACACACGCAAAAGGAGAATAAGTCATTCGTGCAAAGGAATAATGTAGTCACCACATCTCTACCATGATCGTGATGTATATGAAACGCTGCAACATTTTCTTCACAACATTTTACAAAAGACACGCAAAAGAACGACGGAAGAAGACAGAAAAACATTTATAATTTATTACACACTAGTAATATAGTTTTTAATTCCAGCACTTCTATTAGTACTCTGATATCTAAGCTTATTACTACTACCATCAATACGTTTACTACTACTACTATTACAACAACAACAACAACAACAACAACTACTACTACTACTACTACTTCTACTATTACTACTACTACTGCTACTACTACTATTTCTACTACTAATTTTGGACATAACATTCTCCGAATCGCAGAAGTACTGCATTCAAGATTGTTATTACTTGATGGATGTTTCAAAAAAATCACATTTCAGAATCTTTAGGAAAACCTAGACAGAAAGCTAAAATAGAAAGGGGCAAAATGATAAGAAAGAACACATTTCCTGACTTAATTAAAGTTACAAAAAGAAGTCTGAAGAACATTTTAAATAAACGAAGAGAATGATCCCCTTCTTTTAACAGTAATTACTTTTAATAGTATTTGTTCGTTTGTTACAATACAGTAGATCGCAAGAAACCTTGGAATGTCCTTTTTCCATACACAATTTTTTTTCAGAAGGAACTGCAATTTTTCAATGTTTTTATTTCTATATTCTTTTAGTTTGCTTTCCATATTTCGTGTTCAGACTTTATGACGTTTAAGAGCTTTTTGACATCGTCAGGTTTAACACCTCTTTGACATTCTCTTGTTTTTATAGGTCTGGTTTCAAAGGTCTTGTTGTATTTTTTAATTCCTTGATTTTTGTGTACATCATTCACACACATTTTTCGTTTTTACATTTCCTCGACAAATTGTTTTTTCACTAGAACTTAGAGTCTGGCGTATTTTCTGGCATCTGTCTGTTTGCCTGCCTTCTGTTTGGCTCACCGTCCATAAGTCTGTCGGTGTAGTATGTATGTATGTATGTATATGTATGTATGTATGTATGTATGTATGTATGTATGTATGTATGTATGTATGTAGTATGTATGTTGTGTGTATTATATGTGTGTATGTTATGTATGTAATAGTGTGTATGTATGTGATGTATATTATTTTTGTAGTGGTGGTATGTAGTATGTATGTAGGTATGTATGTATTGTGTGTGTGTGTATGTATGTCATGTATGTATGTGCGTATGTATGTATGATGTATGTATGTATGGGATGAAAGGATGGATGTTGATGGATGTGTGGATGGATGTGGATGGATGTGATGGATGGATGGATGGATGGATGGATGGATGGATGGATGGATGGATGGATGGATGGATGGATGGATGGATAATCATTATCATTTCTTATCACTGATCTTATGATATGAATCTACAAATGCTACGGATCCATCTCTCAGTGTGTGCGAGCATATGATATGTGTGCATGTGTTCATGCATGCGTACGCGCTTGTATATATAAAGTGTGCCTGTCATGTATGGACACACGCAGTCTTCACCAGCACACAAAACTATTGTGCTTGCACTTACAACCAGATCTTATCTACTATTCTGCCGCAAAAAAAAAAAGAATTAAATGGAAAAAAATAGAGCCATTTGGGCTTTCGTGCCAGACCTCACTTTATCGCGTCCTACTGGGTCTAGATGTGGTGACATCCCCAAGGCGTTGATTAGAAATGATAAATATTTCTCCTTCTGGTCAGACCAAAGGCTAACTGAGTTATATATGCACGAGTCGAGTGGTTTTTATAGCGAGAAGAAAAATATACAGACCGTCTGAACTTCGGAATTACATTTTCTATTTGTAATTTTTCATCTGAGAAGCGAATGGCGATGACACCAATCTCAACGACGATAAATATGATGACAAAGAAGAAAAAGAAGGAAAAACAAAAGAGAATTAGTATCAGTAGCGACAGTTACGGTTGTACGGTTGTAATTGCAGCAACCGTTGTAGTAGTAATAGTAGTAGTAGTAGTAGTAGTATAGTAGCAGCAGCAGTAGCAGCCGTAGTTGTTGTAGCAACAGTAGTAGGAGAAGAGTAGGAAAAAAAAAGGAAAAAGAAGAAAATGAAGAAGAAGAAGAAGAAAGAAGAAGAAGAAGAAGAAGAAGAAGAAGAAGAAGAAGAAGAAGAAGAAGAAGAAGAAGAAGAAGAAAAAAGAAGAAGAAGAAGAAGAAGAAGAAGAAGAAGAAAAAGAAGAAGAAGAAGAAGAAAAAAAAAAAAGAAGAAGAAGAAGAAGAAGAAGAAGAAGAAGAAGAAGAAGAAGAAGAAGAAGAAGAAGAAGAAGAAGAAGAAGATGGAGACCAAAAGGAAATGAGTTAATAGCACGAGTAGTGGAAGCGAGAAGAAAAGAAACAGAAGTTGAACGGAATTACATTATTGAATTAGAAAAGGAATGGATGACACCAATCAACGACGATAAATAGATGACAAAGAAAAAAAAGGAGGAAAAATAAAAGAGAATAGTATAGTAGCGACAGTACGTTGACGGAATTGCAGAAGTCGAGTAGAGAGTAATAGTATAGAAGTAGAGAGAAGTAGAAGTAAGTATAGTATAGTAAGTATAGTAAGAAGCAGTAGTATAGAAGAAGATAGTGAAAAGAGAGAGAAAGAGAAAAAGAAGAAAAGAAGAAGAAGAAGAAGAAGAAGAAGAAGAAGAAGAAGAAGAAGAGAAGAAGAAGAAGAAGAAGAAGAAAAAAAAAAAGAAAAAGAAGAAGAAGAACGAAGAACAACAACGATAACAACAACAACAACAACAACGAAACAATAATAATAATAACTAAAATGAGAAAATAACAAGGAGAAAAAACAGAAAGAAGAACAAGAACAAAAAAAAGTACAAAAAAAGAAAAGAAAAGAAGAAGAAGAACACCAAAACAAAACAAAAAAGAAAAGAAGTGGAGAAGAAAGTTGTAGGCACACACTGTTTCACAACAGCGTGACAGAACCATATGTAGGTCTGTTATAAAATCATGGATCAGCTTTGTGCAGGATGTCCCTGGATAAAAGAAAGCTTAGAAATCAACTTATTCTGTGATGACACAAAAGATGGCGATCATGTTCCCCGTATACAGCTGAATT
>JAPXFY010000021.1:31745162-31757662 GCA_030674185.1 Monoplex corrugatus
GTACGCTGGTGAAAAGGTGGTGATGGAGAGTCACGTATGTACGTTGGTGAAAAGGTGGTGATGGAGAATCACGTATGTACGCTGGTGAAAAGTGGTGATGGAGAGTCACATATGTACGCTGGTGAAAAGGTGGTGATGGAGAGTCACGTATGTACGTTGGTGAAAAGTGGTGATGGAGAATCACGTATGTACGTTGGTGAAAAGGTGGTGATGGAGAGTCACGTATGTACGTTGGTGAAAAGGTGGTGATGGAGAGTCACGTATGTACGCTGATGAAAGGGTGGTGATGGAGAGTCACGTATGTACGCTGGTGAAAAGTGGTGATGGAGAGTTACGTATGTACGCTGGTGAAAAGTGGTGATGGAGAGTCACGTATGTACGCTGATGAAAAGTGGTGATGGAGAGTCACGTATGTACGCTGGTGAAAAGTGGTGATGGAGAGTCACGTATGTACGCTGGTGAAAAGTGGTGATGGAGAGTCACGTATGTACGCTGATGAAAAGTGGTGATGGAGAGTCACGTATGTACGCTGGTGAAAAGTGGTGATGGAGAGTCACGTATGTACGTTGGTGAAAAGGTGGTGATGGAGAGTCACGTATGTACGTTGGTGAAAAGTGGTGATGGAGAGTCACGTATGTACGTTGGTGAAAAGTGGTGATGGAGAGTCACGTATGTACGCTGGTGAAAAGTGGTGATGGAGAGTCACGTATGTACGCTGGTGAAAAGGTGGTGATGGAGAGTCACGTATGTACGCTGGTGAAAAGGTGGTGATGGAGAGTCACGTATGTACGCTGATGAAAAGTGGTGATGGAGAGTCACGTATGTACGTTGGTGAAAAGTGGTGATGGAGAGTCACGTATGTACGCTGATGAAAAGTGGTGATGGAGAGTCACGTATGTACGTTGGTGAAAAGTGGTGATGGAGAGTCACGTATGTACGCTTGTGAAAAGGTGGTGATGGAGAGTCACGTATGTACGCTGATGAAAAGTGGTGATGGAGAGTCACGTATGTACGCTGGTGAAAAGTGGTGATGGAGAGTCACGTATGTACGTCGGTGAAAAGGTGGTGATGGAGAGTCACGTATGTACGCTGATGAAAAGTGGTGATGGAGAGTCACGTATGTACGCTGGTGAAAAGTGGTGATGGAGAGTCACGTATGTACGCTGGTGAAAAGTGGTGATGGAGAGTCACGTATGTACGCTGATGAAAAGTGGTGATGGAGAGTCACGTATGTACGCTGGTGAAAAGTGGTGATGGAGAGTCACGTATGTACGCTGGTGAAAAGGTGGTGATGGAGAGTCACGTATGTACGTTGGTGAAAAGTGGTGATGGAGAGTCACGTATGTACGCTGGTGAAAAGGTGTGATGGAGAGTCACGTATGTACGCTGAAGAAAAGTGGTGATGGAGAGTCACGTATGTACGCTGGTGAAAAGTGGTGATGGAGAGTCACGTATGTACGCTGATGAAAAGTGGTGATGGAGAGTCACGTATGTACGCTGGTGAAAAGTGGTGATGGAGAGTCACGTATGTACGTTGGTGAAAAGGTGGTGATGGAGAGTCACGTATGTACGCTGATGAAAAGTGGTGATGGAGAGTCACGTATGTACGTTGGTGAAAAGGTGGTGATGGAGAGTCACGTATGTACGCTGATGAAAGGGTGGTGATGGAGAGTCACGTATGTACGTTGTTGAAAAGTGGTGATGGAGAGTCACGTATGTACGCTGGTGAAAAGTGGTGATGGAGAGTGCTGGACTTCTGAGTGAAGTGCACAGAAGTGTGTGTGTGTGTGTGTGTGTGTGTGTGTGTGTGTGTGTGTGTGTGTGTGTGTGTGGTGTGTGTGTGGTGTGTGTGTGTGTGTGTGTGTGTGTGTGTGTGTGTGTGTGTGTGTGTGTTTCTGTGTGCGTTTGTGTGTCTGTGTGTGTGCGCGTGTATGTATACGCGCAGGTGTGTGAGGGTGTGTGTGTGCGCGCGCTTGCGCTTGAGTGTGTGTGTGTGTGTGTGTGCGCTTGCTTGCTTGCTTTTAAGTTTTTGTGCACATAATATGGACAAAGTTTTTGTGCACATAATATGGACAGTCTCTCCTGTATTTGAACCATCTTTTAGACAAGATGGTTTTCATCATTATCAACGATGCTAAGACCTTGAAGAGAAAAGTTTGTTCACTAGCCTCTTCTCCCTCCCTCCCTCCCTCTCCCTCTCTCCTTCCCTCCCTCTTTCAGTGTTCTGACATCGTAATCTATCTTTCTTATCTCTCTGACTTCTTGATCTCTAAATCTATTTTCAACTCTATTCCAAACTTACCTTTCTCTTCTTGTCACTATCACCCCCTCTCTTTCTCTCTGTCTCTCTTTCTTTGTCGCACACTCTCTCTCTCTGTCACTCACGCTGTTTCTGCCTGTCTGTCTCTCTCTCTGTCCCTCTGTCTCTCTCTCGCTCTCTCTCTCTGGTCCCTCTCTCTCTGTCGCTCACTCTCTCTCTCTGTCTCTCTCTTTTTCTCTGTGTCTCTGTCTATCTGTCTGTCTATCTCCCTCTCTCCCCCCCCCCCTCACTTTCTCTCGATGGAATAACTGCCTTCTTATACCATCACTTCTGAAATGAAATTTTGATCTTGCTCTCAAATTCACTCCTCTAGAGGACAGTTACTGTTTTTAAGATGGTCATTGTGGACGATGGCATAGCTTGCCAAAATAATGCTAGGCTGATGAGACGAGCTCTTCCCCCCCCCCCCCCCCGCCCCCTCTCCTTCACCCTAACCCTCACATTACACTGCTGTTCTTCGTAGTAGGTCATAAAATGAGAGTCTGCAATCGCCTCTTCAATGCCTTCCTTTGGAGGCCGTAAATGAGAAGAAGCCTTCTGGCCTTTCAGTCATTCAGCCCACACACCCAAGGAGTTCTGGAGGATGGTGTATGTTGCCCCTTTGGAATCTGGAATGAGAGGACTGTATAGTGTCTCTTTGAGAAGGGCGGGAGGAATCAGTGGGAGGAAAAAACTTCCTGCACTGCTCTGGTGAAGGTTTGGGTTGTGGGCTGTTCGTGGTGTGTGTGTGTGTGTGTGTGTGTGTGTGTGTGTGTGTGTGTGTGTGTGTGTGTGTGTGTGTGTGTGTGTGTGTGTGTGTGTGTGTGTGTTTTGTTGTTGTTGTTGTTGTGTGTGTCTGTTTCAATAGAGAAACTGTCACCTGTTCCTAACTTGCCTAATTTCAAAGTAGTGTTATCGGTATTTAACATTTAAAAAGCTTTGAAAGAAGGTGTTAAAATGTCAGTATGTTCCTATCTCTGTATCTCTCGCTCTAACTGTCTGTCTGTCTGTCTGTCTGTCTGTCTCTCTCTCTCTCTCTCTCTCTCTCTCTCTCTCTCTCTGCCTCCCCCATTTCTCCACCACTCCCTTTTTCTTCTCTGTGCCTTTGATCACTATCAACCTGTCGTGCAGAACCAAACCCACTCTTTTTCTACAATCAACTCAGATCCATTCCTGCCAGAACAGTTTGTAGTTTTAAGATGGCCACTGTGAACAATGGCATATCATTCCAAAGTTCTGCCAAACTGATTAGACAGACTCATCATCAGTCTTTCTCAAACATCCAGACCCAAAAATTACCGTGGAATTCATCACAGGTCGTAAACTGGTGTCTCTGTGGGGTCTGGAATGCCACGAAAGTATGATGTCCTTTTTGGGTATTGAATAGCAAGAAATTATGACGATCCTTTTGGGTCTGTCACGGGAGGAAAGTATGGTGTCCCTTTGAGGTCCAGAATGGGGAGGAAAAATATGATGTCCCTGGAGTCGCCTATGTGAGAAAAATATGGCGTCTCTTTTGGGTCCTTAATGGGAGGAACTAATGAAGGACAGTGCGACCTTCAGGGCTGCCATGATGATGAAAAGGGTTAGGGTTGTGCTGTGTGGTGTTTTTGATGAAGAGACGGTGTGATGTGCTGAAGGTGTTAGAAGAGAGAGAGAGAGAGAGAGAGAGAGAGTGAGTGTATTTGTTTGTTTGTTTGTTTGTGTGTGTGTGTGTGTGTGTGTGTGAGTGTTTGTGTTTGTGTTTGAGTGTATGAATGTATGTATCTGTATGCGTGCTTGCGTGCGCGCTTGTATATGTGAACTGTGAGTGAAATTGAAAGCACAGTAGGCATAAATGAATTGGAGCACATTTGCGCATGTAAGTGTGTGTGGGAGCATGCAAGTTGTGAGACAGACAGACAGACAGAGCGACAGAAAGAGAGACAAAGACAGAGAGAAGAGAAAAAGAGAGGGGAGGAGGGAGACAGACAGACAGAGAGAGAGAGAGAGAGAGAGAGACAGAGAGAGAGAGAGACAGAGAGAGAGAGAGAGAAAGCGAAGGTAAAGAAAAATAAAGGAAGTTTTCATGCAGATAAATGCATGCACACACATTTGAATAGGCGTTCGCAAGTGGGTCCATGGGAGTTGTGGTACTGTGTGAAGTATACACACACACTACGAGATGTAAAACTGGCTTATTTCACACACAAACCTCCGTGCCAGCACATATTTGAGACAAGGAGCACGGAGCCAATACACCGACTATAACACGTTTTTAAGATGTATGAAGCAACACCAATATTTATCAACTTTTACATGCGAAAAATTCTGCACCGGCACTTCTCGTGTATGTAACTTATGTAATCTGAATCGATGTGGCTGCCAGCATTCAAGTAAACACGGACCAGAAAAAACACAAAAACAGAATTAGAACGCGTATTTAATGTAACAAAACAACGCAGTGTGTGTCACTCTGAGCTCCATAATGGTAGAGAAAGTAAGATGTCCCTTAGGAGTCGGTGATGGGAGGAAAGTGTACTGTCCCTTTTGGGTCCCTAATGGGAGGAACTGGTGGAAGAGACAACGACCTCCAGGAATTAAGTGAGTTTTAAACGATGTAGTGTGTGTATTCTCGCGCACAAACCACAACACATTTGTACCCACTTGCAAACACGTACACACTATAATATAATAGAATAAGACATGCGGTCAAAATGATTTTCCAAATACAACAGTTCCTGAATATTGGTAGTCGTGTAGTCTCTCAACAGTCTCACCCTCTATGACAAGATCTGGTACAGGCAGACGGTCCCGTCGACGATCTATCAGCATTTCCTTTGCTTTTATTATAATTACATTCAGACAGCTCTCTTTCAACCAGAAACATTTGTTTACTACTTTGAAATGAATATTATCGAGTTTGAGAGATCTATAATCGCGGAAGCGTGAGAATGTCTGATGACGGGGATTCCCCTCATGCCTCTGTAATTACTGATATATAAAGTAAACATGAGCAGGGATTTATGCTGTGTCTGAAGGTGCACCGGTAAACGCGCAACGTTGAGAAGAAATGGCAGGTATAAAACATGTATTCTACCGAGTAACCAAAGACTGAGCTTTGGGTCAACGTCTAAAGTAAGCATTTTCAAAACTAGGAGATGAGGTTGCTTTGTATTGAAACTAGGAGAAAAGATACTGAAAAGAAACAGAAAGACATTTTCTGTTTCATTCAACGAAAGGAAAATACTGTGTAGGAGATTTAATACGGCGTTGTCAATTTCTCTGTGGGATTTGATTCGATCGATGTGATGTTAAGTGAAAATGAAGAGAGAGTTCTTGCAGAAACTTCATGGCTATTGAAGTTAAGAGACAAAGGACGATAATCAGTTAGTTTAGCTGGGTTCTTTTTCCTAAGTATGAGACGGATGGAAGCGTTTTTCCAGGTATTACAGACACAATCAAAACGTGTACAAAACATTTAGTTGTGAAGGTCAGGTTTCTTAAAATATCAAGATCTATCGTTTTTATACCTATTGTGATACACCATTCTGACAGGTAACCCGCAAAAATCACGAGTCTGCTGTCTGCTTATTCGCTTTCATTGCATTTTCATTCAGACAGCTCTTCTTCCACCAAGAGTGTTTAAGCACAAAACGTCAACAACATTACGTCAGTCTCAAACTTTATTTCACGGTTTCTTTCTCTAATCTTTTCCAGTGGCCGTGAAACCACTGAACCATCATAATCTGCTTTGATTCTATTCATACATACATAACCTCTTTAACTCTGTCTCACTCTTTGTCTGTGTCTATCTCTGCTGATGTAGGCACTCCACACCTACACTATCTTGATCCGATTTTCCTAGTAGGCTGTTTATGTGTTAAAAATAGTCGTTCTAGAAAATAACACATTATTACAAATCGTTCTCGTGTAGCGCTATTTTCCAAACAATTTAAGACCCTTGCGCATCACACACATAACAGACATTTTTAGTGGTACACGGAAAACTCTAGCTATTAGGAGACTTGACCACATTCCACGATATTGCCGCACAGACAACATCTTCGGTGGGACTGCTAGATGTTTTTCACGTTTCGATAAACCAGCCACTGGCATGACTCACATGATTTTTAACTGTAAATTTTGGTGTTCTGCAACATGTGAACATGAAGGCGCTGGCAGATCTGCAAGCATGCTGGCCTGGCAGATCGGAAAAAAAATCTCCATGGATCCTTTACCCACCAGGCGGATGTGTTTAGGCGGATCGAACCCGCGACTCTCCGAGTGGAAGTTCAATATATCCTTCAATCACACATATATCAAACAAACTACTAGCTAACATATATGTCTACTCCTATTCTCTCTTGCATGCACGCATATATGCACGCGCACTTACTACCCACACACACACAACACACACACACACAAACTGACAACGTCTCTCTCTATCTATCTGACCCTTCTTTGCCCGTCAACCTCTTAACATTGCAACACGCCCTACTGTCTCTCTGTTTCTCTCCCTCAATCCATGTTAACTCTTCCAGAGGACAGTTTATGTTTTTAAAATGGTCGTTGTGGACAATGACATAGCGTGCCCAAGTCCTGCCAGGCTGATGAGACGAATTCTTCTTCATCCATCTCTCCTCACAAGCCCCCAAATTACACTGCCATTCTTCGTTGGCCGTAAAATGAGAGGCCCTGCAATGGCCTCTTCAGTGCCGTTCTTTAGAGATCGTAAATGAGAGGCACTGTGGCTGCTTTATCACTCACCTCACACGCTCAGGGAGATATGAGAAGAAAGTACGGTATCCTCTGAGGTCAGCAATGATACGAAAGTACGGTGCCCGTGTAAGAGATGGAATGGAAAGAAAGTATGGCGTCTCTTTGGATACAAAATAATGAGAAGATAGTATAATGTTTCTTTAGAGTGTGTAACATGAGTTTATATCCCTTTAGAGTAAGGGATAGGAGGAAAGTAAGGTGTCCCTTTGGGTCTCGAATGGGTCGAAAGTATTGTGTTTCTTTCGAGTCAGAAAGGTTAGAAAGTATGCTGTCACTTTGGAGTCGTAATGATGGGAAAATATGGTGCTCCTATGGAGGGTCTTGAATGGGAGGATTTGGCGGGAGAATCTATTCTACTCACTGTTCTGGTAATCATAAAGTTGAGGTTGTGATGTGCGCATATGTGGGTGTGCGCGTGTGCGCATGCGTGCGTGTGTATGTGTGCGCGCGAACGTTAGCGTTTGTGTGCATGTACGTGGGAGAGACATACAGACAGTGGAAAATTTTGTGTGTCTAACTTTGTATGCATGCTATTCATACATGTATGTGTCACTTGGGAGGAACACTTACATGTGTGCGTTTTTTTTATGCGTGTGTGAGGGACGGATGGTTGTGCGTGTATAAGTGTTTGAATACGAGTTTGTCTATGTGTGAACTATGTTCTGAAATGTATGTCTTACTAAACAAGCAGATTGTCAATCAATTTTTTCCACGTTTGTCCTGTAAATGTGGTCGTTATCTCCGATAGCTAATGCTAATCAAAGCTCTCTCTCTCTCTCTCTCTCTCTCTCTCTCTCTCTCTCTCTCTCTCTCTCTCTCTCTCCCTCCCTCTCCATCTCTCTATCTATCTATCTTAATGTCTGCCTCTGTCAATTTACTGTTTATGTAAACTGATCCATTCTACTTCTTCTCTCTAATTCACTCCTAACCCTTCTGTCTCTGTCAACGTCTTATTACTAATTCATCATCACCTTTCTCTCTCTCTCTGTCTCTTTCTCTCTCTGTCTCTCTCTGTCTCTCTCTCTCTCTGTCTCTCTCTCTCTCTCTGTCTGTCTCTCTTTCTCTCTCTATCCATATTCACCCCTCCAGACGACAATTTATGTTTTCATAAGAGCGTTTCAGCTGACATGTCTCCCCTCCCTGCACCCCCCATCCATTGTTTGTTTTCCATGCTTACCTTTCTTCTTTTCCTTTGTTCGTTATGTTGCATATGACTGCTATTTTTTATTCTTATTATTAAGATTTTAGAAAATATTGCTACTACTATTACTGCCGCTATTACTACTACTACTACTACTACAACTATTATTACTATTTTACTACCACTAGATCTGATATTATTATTACGTTTACAGGAAGTATGATATTGTTGTTATTGTTGTTGTTATGTTGTTAGGGGTTGACATGCCTTTGCTTTTTGTGTGCCAGCCTTTATCTCTCACGCTTTTGTAATTTCCTTAATCGAATGACATACGAGAGTCGACATTTTATCATGATCATTTTTATTGTTTCTTTGAAGTTGTAAGTCCTATGGTTCGTTTATTTTCATAATAGTATTAGATGACATGTCTGCTCCCTCCTTTGTTTGCTTTTAAAGCTTCCATGATATTTTTCTCGTTTTTTTTTTAATGATTTTGTGTCTGTAATTTTATGTTATTTTCACTGTTATTTTGATTATAAAATTAGGTATATATTTTTGCTACGAATACTGTTAATGTTATATCGTTATTGTCATTTTTGTTGTCATTGTGAGTGTTTGACGTGTATTTGCTTTACATATGTCGGTCTTCTCTCTCTCTCTCTCTCTCTCTCTCTCTCTCTCTCATATGCTTTTGTGAAGGGCTTGATCAAATGACGTATGGGAATTGATATTTCATTATCCTCTACTTTTTCGTACCTATTTGACATTGTATGTGTCATCATTCATCTGTTTTTTGAATAGACTTTTATTTGAAAGGTAGCATGGACTAGCTGTAAGACAGGTCCAGCAGAACATGACACAACGTTTTTGTTTTGTTTTGTTTTGTTTTGCTTTAAATAGTGTTTTGAGATTTGAGATTTCCTCTCAAACTCGTTTGCTCCTCTTGCTCTTTCTTAATAATAATAATGATGATGATAATAATAATAATAATATAATAATAATGATAATAGTATTAATAATAATGAGAAGAAGAAAAAAAGAACACGAACAAGAAGAAGAAAAGACAAAAAGAAGAACAAGAAGAAGAACAAGAAGAACAAGAAGAAGAACAAGAAGAAAAAGAAGAATTATAGTATTTATACGGCGTCAAATCTTGACAATTCAAATCAAAGCGCACTTAAGCACCAGGCATACGCATGCAATCAACAAAGATCACCTTACAGTATGAAAAAAAAAAAATTCAAACATATTCACGCCATTCTTTCCGCTCAATGGGGAAATCCTGGGAGTAAGTTGGAAAGTGTTGTGGTTGTTGTTGTTCTTGTTATTGTTTACCACTTGAATTCTCTTATTTTCTTTGCCTTCACAGTCTCTTCCTTCCTCTCTGCATATCCCTTTCTCTTTGTGTAAACCAGACAAATTTCTTACTGTCACCTAGAGTAGCTTTTAAAATATAATACGTTATCGAAAATGATAAAGGGACCCAAAGCTATGAAATGATATGTCCTTTCTACCTCTATCGATTTTACCCCTGTTTTCCTCTCTCCCATCTGTCCAAAGTCACTCCAGTGACAGCATATGTTTTTAATACAGTCATTGAGGACAACGGATAGCGTGCCAAAGTTCTGCCAGGCTGATGAGACGAGGCCTTCTTCCTCCTTCTCTTCGCCGTAACACACACGCAAGAATTACAGTGTTGTTCTGTTCTTCTTCGAAACCACTGAATGAGCAGGCCTTGCTATGGCATCTTCAGTGCTTTTCTTTCCAAGCTGGAAACGAATGGCCTTGCACGCAAAGTGTCATTCCAAAGTCTATTCCATTTTTCAAAAGGCAGTTTGAGCCATATGTGTGTGTGTGTGTGTGTGTGTGTGTGTGTGTGTGTGTGTGTGTGTGTGTTTGTGTATGGTGTGTGTGTGTGTGTGTGTGTGTGTGTTGTGATGTGTGTGTGTGTGTGTGTGTGTGTGAGAGAGAGAGAGAGTGAGTGAGTGAGTGTGTGTGTGTGCGCGCACGTGTGTGTATAATCACGTGTGTTCGAGCACTGATTGATTGATTGAGTTGATTGCTATGGAGTAATTATGCACGCTAGGGTGTTGCTTTTATCCCATTTTACTCTAAACAACTGATTTGTTTTTTGTTGCACATTAATGTACTTGTAAGTGAATATCAAACGATTGTTTGAACTCTGTTAAAAGACCATAGTGTAAATTTCTTTTCGAGAAATTTAAATGGGTTTGATTAGAATTGGGTTACGGTCAGTCTATCGCTCAGCCTACAGGGCGCGCAGGGGGAAAAGTGTGGTGTTCCTTTGTGATCAGGAATGGGTGGAACTGGTCGAAGGAAAAAAAACCCAACTATTGTAACCACACTACCTGGTGATGAAGAGGTCTGAGATCGTCACGTATGTACGTTGGTGAAAAAGTGGTGATGGAGAGTCACGTATGTACGCTGGTGAAAAGGTGGTGATGGAGAGTCACGTATGTACGCTGGTGAAAAGGTGGTGATGGAGAGTCACGTATGTACGCTGGTGAAAATGTGGTGATGGAGAGTCACGTATGTACGTTGGTGAAAAGGTGGTGATGGAGAGTCACGTATGTACGCTGGTGAAAAGTGGTGATGGAGAGTCACGTATGTACGCTGGTGAAAAGGTGGTGATGGAGAGTCACGTATGTACGTTGGTGAAAAGTGGTGATGGAGAATCACGTATGTACGCTGGTGAAAAGTGGTGATGGAGAGTCACGTATGTACGCTGGTGAAAAGGTGGTGATGGAGAGTCACGTATGTACGTTGGTGAAAAGGTGGTGATGGAGAGTCACGTATGTACGTTGGTGAAATTGGTGATGGAGAATCACGTATGTACGTTGGTGAAAAGTGGTGATGGAGAGTCACGTATGTACGCTGGTGAAAAGGTGGTGATGGAGAGTCACGTATGTACGTTGGTGAAAAGTGATGGAGTCACGTATGTACGCTGGTGAAAAGTAGTGATGGAGAGTCACGTATGTACGCTGGTGAAAAGTGGTGATGGAGAGTCACGTATGTACGCTGGTGAAAAGTGGTGATGGAGAGTCACGTATGTACGTTGGTGAAAAGTGGTGATGGAGAGTGCTGGACTTCTGAGTGAAGTGCACAGAAGTGTGTGTGTGTGTGTGTGTGTTTGTGTGTGTGTGTGTGTGTGTGTTTCTCTCTCTCTGTGTGTGTGTGTGTGTGTGTGTGTGTGTGTGTGTGTGTGTGTGTGTGTGTGTGTGTGTGTGTGTGTGGTTTCTGTGTGTCTGTGTGTCTGTGTGCGTTTGTGTGTCTGTGTGTGTGCGCGTGTATATATACGCGCAGGTGTGTGAGGGCGTGTGTGTGTGCGCGCGCTTGCGCTTGTGTGTGCATGTGTCGTGTGTGTGTGTGTGTGTGTGTGTGTGTGCGCTTGCTTGCTTTTAAGTTTTTGTGTACATAATATGGACAGCCTCTCGTGTATTTGAACCATCTTTTAGACAAGATAGTTTTCATCATTATCAACGATGCTAAGACCTTGAAGAGAAAAGTTTGTTCACTAGCCTCTTCTCCCTCTCTCCCTCTCTCTCTCCCCTCCCTCTCTCCCTCCCTCCTTCCCTCCCTCTTTCAGTGTTCTGACATCGTAATCTATCTTTCTTATCTCTCTGACTTCTTGATCTCTAAATCTATTTTCAACTCTATTCCAAACTTACCTTTCTCTTCTTGTCACTGTCACCCCCTCTCTTTCTCTCTGTCTCTCTTTCTTTGTCGCACACACTCTCTCTCTCTGTCACTCACGCTGTTTCTGCCTGTCTGTCCCTCTCTGTGTCCCTCTGTCTCTCTCTCGCTCTCTCTCTCTGGTCCCCCTCTCTCTGTCGCTCACTCTCTCTCTCTCTCTCTCTCTTTTTCTCTGTGTCTCTGTCTATCTGTCTGTCTATCTCCCTCTCTCCCCCCTCACTTTCTCTGTGTCTCTGTCTATCTGTCTGTCTATCTCCCTCTCTCCCCCCTCAGTTTCTCTGTGTCTCTGTCTATCTGTCTATCTATCTCCCTCTCTCCCCCATCACTTTCTCTGTGTCTCTGTCTATCTGTCTGTCTATCTCCCTCTCTCTCCTCCCTCACTTTCTCTGTGTCTCTGTCTATCTGTCTGTCTATCTCCCTCTCTCTCCCCCTCAGTTTCTCTGTGTCTCTGTCTATCTGTCTGTCTATCTCCCTCTCCCCCCTCAGTTTCTCTGTGTCTCTGTCTATCTGTCTGTCTATCTCCCTCTCTCCCCCATCACTTTCTCTGTGTCTCTGTCTATCTATCTCCCTCTCTCCCCCTCT
>JAPXFY010000021.1:31760162-31765162 GCA_030674185.1 Monoplex corrugatus
ATAATGGTAGAGAAAGTATGATGTCCCTTAGGAGTCGGTGATGGGAGGAAAGTGTACTGTCCCTTTTGGGTCCCTAATGGCAGGAACTAGTGGAAGAGATAACGACCTCCAGGAAGTAAGTGAGTTTTAAACGATGTAGTGTGTGTATTCTCGCGCACAACCACAACACATTTGTACCCACTTGCAAACACGTACACACTGTAATATAATAGAATAAGACATGCGGTCAAAATGATTTTCCAAATACAACAGTTCCTGAATATTGGTAGTCGTGTACTCTCTCAACAGTCTCACCCTCTATGACAAGATCTGGTACAGGCAGACGGTCCCGTCGACGATCTATCAGCATTTCCTTTGCTTTTATTACATTTACATTCAGACAGCTCTCTTTCAACCAGAAACATTTGTTTACTACTTTGAAATAAATATTATCGAGTTTGAGAGATCTATAATCGCGGAAGCGTGAGAATGTTTGATGACGGGGATTCCCCCCATGCCTCTGTAATTACTGATATATAAAGTAAACATGAGCAGGGATTTACGCTGTGTCTGGGGGTGCACCGCTAAACGTGCAACGTTGAGAAGAAATGGCAGACTTAAAACACTGTATTCTACCAAGTAACCAAAGACTGAGCTTTGGGTCAACGTCTAAAGTAAGCATTTTCAAAACTAGGAGACGAGGTTGCTTTGTATTGAAACTAGGAGAAAAGATACTGAAAAGAAACAGAAAGACATTTTCTGTTTCATTCAACGAAAGGAAAATACTGTGCAGGAGATTTAATACGGCGTTGTCAATTTCTCTGTGGGATTTGATTCGATCGATGTGATGTTAAGTGAAAATGAAGAGAGAGTTCTTGTAGAAACTTCATGGCTATTGAAGTTAAGAGACAAAGGACGATAATCAGTTAGCGTAGCTGGGTTCTTTTTCCTAAGTATGAGACGGATGGAAGCGTTTTTCCAGATATTACAGACACAATCAAAACGTGTACAAAACATTTAATTGTGAAGGTGAGGTTTCTTAAAATATCAAGATCTGTCGTTTTTATACCTATTGTGATACACCATTCTGACAGGTAACCCGCAAAAATCACGAGTCTGCTGTCTACTTATTCGCTTTCATTGCATTTTCATTCAGACAGCTCTCCTTCCACCAAGAGTGTTTAAGCACAAAACGTCAACAACATTACGTCAGTCTCAAACTCTCTTTCACGGTTTCTTTTCCAACGGCCGTGAAACCACTGAACCATCATAATCTGCTTTGATTCTATTCATACATACATAACCTCTTTAACTCTGTCTCACTCATTGTCTGTGTCTATCTCTGCTGATGTAGGCACTCCACACCTACACTCTCTTGATCCGATTTTCCTAGTAGGCTGTTTGTGTTAAAAATAGTCGTTCTAGAAAATAACACATTATTACAAATCGTTCTCGTGTAGCGCTATTTTCCAAACAATTTAAGACCCTTGCGCATCACACACATAACAGACATTTTTAGTGGTACACGGAAAACTCTAGCTATTAGGAGACTTGACCACATTCCACGATATTGCCGCACAGACAACATCTTCGGTGGGACTGCTAGATGTTTTTCACGTTTCAATAAACCAGCCACTGGCATGACTCACATGATTTTTAACTGTAAATTTTGGTGTTCTGCAACATGTGAACATGAAGGCGCTGGCAGATCTGCAAGCATGCTGACCTGGTAGATCGGAAAAAAAATCTCCATCCTTTACCCACCAGGCGGATGTGTTTAGGCGGATCGAACCCGCGACTCTCCAAGTGGAAGTTCAATATATCCTTCAATCACACATATATCAAACAAACTACTAACTTACATATATGTCTACTCCTATTCTCTCTTGCATGCACGCATATATGCACACGCACTTACTACCCACACACACACACACAAACTGACAACGTCTCTCTCTATCTATCTGACCCTTCTTTGCCCGTCAACCTCTTAACATTGCAACACGTCCTACTATCTCTCTGTTTCTCTCCCTCAATCCATGTTAACTCTTCCAGAGGACAGTTTATGTTTTTAAGATGGTCGTTGTGGACAATGACATAGCGTGCCCAAGTTCTGCCAGGCTGATGAGACGAATTCTTCTTCATCCATCTCTCCTCACAAGCCCCCAAATTACACTGCCATTCTTCGTTGGCCGTAAAATGAGAGGCCCTGCAATGGCCTCTTCAGTTCCGTTCTTTAGAGATCGTAAATGAGAGGCACTGTGGCTGCTTTATCACTCACCTCACACGCTCAGGGAGATTTGAGAAGAAAGTACGGTATCCTCTGAGGTCAGCAATGATACGAAAGTACGGTGCCCGTGTAAGAGATGGAATGGAAAGAAAGTATGGCGTCTCTTTGGATACAAAATAATGAGAAGATAGTATAATGTTTCTTTAGAGTGTGTAACATGAGTTTATATCCCTTTAGAGTAAGGGATAGGAGGAAAGTATGGTGTCCCTTTGGGTCTCGAATGGGTCGAAAGTATGGTGTTTCTTTCGAGTCAGAAAGGTTAGAAAGTATGCTGTCACTTTGGAGTCGTAATGATGGGAAAATATGGTGCTCCTATGGAGGGGGTCTTGAATGCGAGGATTTGGCGGGAGAATCTATTCTACTCACTGTTCTGGTAATCATAAAGTTGAGGTTGTGATGTGCGCATATGGGGTGTGCGCGTGTGCGCATGCGTGCGTGTGTATGTGTGCGCGCGAACGTTAGCGTTTGCGTGCATGTACGTGGGAGAGACATACAGACAGTGGAAGATTTTGTGTGTCTGACTTTGTATGCATGCTATTCATACATGTATGTGTCACTTGGGAGGAACACTTGCATGTGTGCGTTTTTTTTTTATGCGTGTGTGAGGGACGGATGGTTGTGCGTGTATAAGTGTTTGAATACGAGTTTGTCTATGTGTGAACTATGTTCTGAAATGTATGTCTTACTAAACAAGCAGATTGTCAATCAATTTTTTCCACGTTTGTCCTGTAAATGCGGTCGTTATCTCCGACAGCTAATGCTAATCAAAGCTCTCTCTCTCTCTCTCCCCCCCTCTCTCTCTCTCTCTCCCTCCCTCTCCATCTCTCTATCTATCTATCTTAATGTCTGCCTCTGTCAATTTACTGTTTATGTAAACTGATCCATTCTACTTCTTCTCTCTAATTCACTCCTAACCCTTCTGTCTCTGTCAACGTCTTATTACTAATTCATCATCACCTTTCTCTCTCTCTCTCTCTCTCTCTCTCTCTCTGTCTCTGTCTCTCTCTCTCTCTGTCTCTCTCTCTCTCTCTGTCTGTCTGTCTCTCTCTCTGTCTCTCTCTGTCTCTCTCTCTCTCTGTCTCTCTCTCTCTGTCTTCTCTCTCTCTCTCTCTCTGTCCTCTCTCTCTCTCTGTCTCTCTCTCTCTGTCTCTCTGTCTCTCTCTGCTCTCTCTCTCTGTCTCTCTCTCTCTCTCTCTCTCTCGTCTCTGTCTCTCTCTGTCTCTCTCTCTCTCTCTGTTCTCTCTCTCTGTGTCTGTCTCTCTTTCTCTCTCTTACTCCTATTCCCACCCCCCAGACCAATTTATGTTTCTATGATGGTCATTGTGGACAATGATATAGTTTGCCAAAGTTCCTACATGCTGATGAGATGAGTTCTCTGTTATCTCCTCAATCCCCCCCCCCCCCCACCTCTCTGTCCAAATTCCATCCCAAAATTTCAGATCTGTTCTTTGTAGACTGTAAAATGAGAGTCCCTGCTTTGGCCTCTTCACCACTCTTCTTCAGAGGCTGAATAAATGGGAGGCCTTATGGCTGCTGTATCGCTAAGCCTATACACTCAGGGAAGTACTGGGAGGAAAAAGTATAGTGTCCTTTTGGAGTGACAAATGGTAAGACCATACTGTGACTTTTGGGGGTCATAAACAGAAGGAAAAGATTGAGTCTTTGGGGCCTCTAATGGGAGGAAAGTATTTTGTCCCCTTGGGGTCTCTAATGAGAGGAAATTATGGTGTCCTTTTGGGGTCTCTAATGAGAGGAAATTATGGTGTCCTTTTGGGTCTCTAATGGGAGGAAATTATGGTGTCCTTTTGGGTTCTCTAATGGGAGAAAATTATGGTGTCCTTTTGGGGTCTCTAATGGGAGAAAATTATGGTGTCCTTTTGGGGTCTCTAAAGGGAGGAAATTATGGTGTCCTTTTGGGGTCTCTAATGGCAGGAAAGTATGGTTTCCCTTTGAGGTCTGTATGAAGGAACGCACCGTCTCCCCTTGGGTTCTGTGATGGGAAGAAGTATGGTGTCTTTTTGGTGTCTTTAACAGGGAAAACGTGTGGTGTCTCTTTGGTATCTCTAATGGGAGAACCGTATAGTGTTCCTTTGGAGTGTAAACTACCATATGCATGCTCTGGTGATGATGAGGGATGGGGTTGTCATGTATGTCTAGCGGTATTGGTGAAATATTTAGGTGTGATGAAGTTGTGGGGAAACTGTGTGCATGTGTGTTTGCCCATAGGCGTTCATACATACATTCATGTGGGCTTGTATGTGTGTGTCTCTGTGTGTGAAGTACATGTGCGTGTGTGTGCATATGCGTGTGCGTGTATGGATACATATGTACTTAATTCTGTCAGTCGCTTTCAAATATTCTGATGTATCCCTCCCTCTCCTGTCATTGCTTCACAATCCAAATTATCTCCCTTTGAGATTAGTGATGGTATTTTATATGACAGTTGTTAAGGAGACTGATCTGTTATGCCCAAATATTTGTCTCTTAGACAGTCATTCTCCTTCTCTTACCCTCTGTCTCCGACTCTCTGATTCTTGTATCCATCAGTTTAACATTTAAAAAGATCAGAAATTCTCTGTGACTGAAGCATTCTTATGCCACGTGAAATGTTACTGATAACTGACACTTCTATTTTCTGTCTTCATCATACTGACAAACGTTCACCGTTTGTAATCACCGTTTGTAAACGTCAATGGCCAAACAATTTGAATAGGTCTGAGTTTCTCTCTCT
>JAPXFY010000021.1:31772662-31788855 GCA_030674185.1 Monoplex corrugatus
CAAAGTCACGAAAACAAAATCTCTGAAATTTAAGTTATGTCACTACCCCTACATTTTCCAACCGATTGTAATCATGTTTGGTTCCCTAAATCATAAACGTGTTTCAAATATGCAATTTCTGATTGAACTTGACTGATATTCAAGGTCATTTATATTTTATGACGGCACTGTCCAAAACATTGTCTCTCTCTCACAGACAAAGACAGACAGACAGACAGAGAAGACAGACAGACAACAACACACACACACACACACACACACACACACACACACACACACACACACACACACACACACACACACACACACACACACACAAAAACCAGAACAACGACGAAATCAATGCATAATTATACCTAGTTTTCTTCTTCGATACGTGCAACGGCTTGGCCTCAGCGGCCGAGAGAATATCACCATAGTTTAAAAAATGTGGTTTTGACCTTTTCCAATTTATATAGAACGTATACTTTTTGCAAACTGATAGATACACAATGAAGAGAACTTTTGTTGTTACATGCTTCCCTGATATTTAATAAATTATTCCATTTCAAAATAACCTTCATTTTCTCTACTCTGGGTGCCTTCTTCTGAAGACTAGCAGTACGAGACGTAAGGAATAAATGGCATTAATGGATCGCGTAATATTACGCGCACGTAGATATTAGATTTAGATCGATGATAACAAATCACATTCTTTAAATGTAACTTACAAAATGTGTGAGCATGCGCTCAGGCGTGGGTGAGTATGCGTGCCTACATGTGCGTATATGTGTGTGTCTAAAGAGGGGACAGAGAGAGAGAGAAGACAGAATGAGAGAGAAGAGAGACAGTAGAAGAGAGAAAAAGAATAGAGAGAGACAGAGAAAAGAGAAGAAGAGAGAGACGAGACAGAAGAAACACGAGAGAAAAACAGACAGAGAAAAAGAGAACAGACAGACAAACACAGACAGAAAAACAGAAAGAGACAGAACGTTTCCCCAGAGCCAAAAATCATTCAATACATGTACCCAATTCATCAATTCTAGAAGAAGTGTAATGCTTATAGAACACATATGGTTAATGGACCAGAAGGTAGAAATTACTAGGAAGAGATGACAGCACAAAGGCAAGGCAGAAACAAAGAGAGTGACACAAAAAAAAAAAAAATTTCTAAAAGAATTTTTGGAAGACAGGGATACTATTTGTAATGAAAGAGTTCCAGACATCCCCACAGGGGAAAACGGAGAGATACTATCTAAACTGGATCAGTAGAAAGGGAGTAAAACGACAAAAAAATCGGAATTGAGGAAAAGTCCCAGGTCACATATGTGCATATAATCACATCAAACACTGGATAAAGAAATAAAGCAATGAAATACATATACAATGAATCAAATTAAACCAAAACACAGCCGGGAAGATTTTTTTTTTTACATTACATTAACACCAAAGAATATTCGTCGTTTACTAATTGTAGTAATGGTAATATTGATAAGTCTAGTAATCTTTTCTGCAGCAAAAACATGCACGCACTAGTACATATAAGAGTCACACATACCAATGCACACACATAACCTGGATCATATCTCTGAGTGCCAATAATGGAAGTTAATCGGACTATTCCAGTGAACTGAGATTACATAGTACCTGCCATCAAGTTTTTCATGGGCTTGTGTGTGTGTGTGGGGGGGGGGAGGTGGGGGATTGGCGTTGGGATTCTTATTAAATAGGCCTTCTCATAGAAAAAACAACAACAACAAACAAAAATCATAAACCAGAAAAACATGACATTAGAAACAGAAACGCGTATTCAATACGAGACAAGACAGACGCAAATTTTCGGCCAACTCGCCTCTCTCAGGCATAAACGTACAGCAACAAAGAGCAAATATCGAACAACAAATACAAAAATTAGGAGAAAAACAACAAATCTTCCCTGTTGTTTGGCGGAGTAGGAAAAAGAAAACTGTTTCACGTTTACGCTTGATAAAGGCCAGTTGGCCGAAAATTTGCGCCAGTCCTGTCTCGTTGTATTAGATACACAATCTGATTTTATTTGCATGTTTTTTTGTTGTTGGTTTTTTTTTTTGGTTCCTGTTTACTTGAAGAGGGCGCTCACAACTTTTTTGAATAAAAAATAAATAAATAAATAAACAAGCAATGAAACTCATCAATTCAGCAGAACCTCAAATCTCGTCAGCATATAGTTTTGTGTGCTGGCTTGTAGCATATATGCCATGGTCATTTCAGATCATTCCAGTTGCAATGCATGTATGATGTTAACGCATGAGCAATCGTCTGATTGCTGCAACGCCATCTTGAGAAAACTGAGAAATGAAGTCTTTAAAATACATTTTCAATAATCAAGAAAGAATCATGCTAACATGAATACATAAATGACATTTCTATGTTCACTCGTGTTTGTCTCTCTGTCAAAGAGATTAATAGCAGCGTTTGTTGTGAACTAAAACAAAAACAACAATTGACACAGAATACATCAACTGATTTTCTATGGCAAAGCTGGTCAGAAAAGACCTTAAAATGAAATCCATGGCCACTCATTCCCTCCTTTCATCCTATCAAAATTAATGTACAAGCGTATAAACGCACACACACACGCATCACACACACACACAACATACACACACTCACACGCACAATCTCCCTGCGCGCCGCGCACACACACACACGCACACCTATTCACACTCACACATACGCATACCACACACACACACATCACAAGGCTGATTTATTGATGCTACCGCTAATGCTCTATCAGCCTGAAATAATGGGGTTTAAAATTCTTTATGTATGAGCGACGGGGTTTTGATGGTGAAGCATTTTCCTCCTTTACTCATTCACAATAAAATAAATGTCATCAATTTGTTCTGAGTTGTTTTTTTTGTGTGTACATTTGTTATGTAAACACGCATGCATGCGCGCGCGTACTCCACACCCTCTTGTCAGACAGACAGACAGACAGACAGACAGACAGACAGAGAGACAGAAAGACAGACAGAGACACAGAAAGCGACACAGAGAGAGGAAGAGACGGAGAGAGACTGAGAGAGAGGAAGAGAGAGGGAGAAGGAGAGGGAGGGAGGGAAGGAGAGAGAGAGGCAAAGAGTGACGAGAGAGAGAGAGACAGAGACAGAGATACAAAGAGAGACGAGAGGAGAGAGAGAGAGAGAGAGACAGAGAGAAAGAGACAGACAGACAGACAGACAGACAGACAGACAGACAGACAGGCAGAGAGACAGACATTTTACTTTACTTTTATTGTTGTTTAAAGCCCAGCCGACTGCGCAAAAGCCATATCAGGGCTATGACCGCTTCAAAACACAAAACTTCAACAGGAAAAAAAAAAGAAAATTAAGTACACATATCAATGCATTCGTACACATAATCAAAGGACATGCCCCCGGCGTAGGACCATTCCGTCCGATTTATCGCACAGGGGAGATTTAAAAAACACACCTGAATACAAATATAAGCATACATAAGGACACCAAAACATATATAAAAACAGGCATAAATCACCTAAAATTGCCTCCGCATATCTCACCTCCCTAGAGCCAAAAATGCACTTAATACATGTACCCAATTATCAATCCGAAGAAAAATTACGTAAGACTTTATCGAAAAAATACAAGTGAATGGACCATTAAGGCAGAAAATAAGTAGAAATGACAGAAATCAAGGCAACAAGGCAGAAACAAAGAGAGTGACAGAAAAGAGGAAATTTCTAGCACAGAATTTCCAGAAGGTGGGAATACTATATATACTGAAAGAGCCCCCGGCAACCCAGGGGGGGGGGGGGGGGAGAGACAGACAGACATACAGACAGGAATAGACAGACAGACAGACTGACAGACAGACAGGGGCGCAAGACAAACTGTTTAATTATAAGGCCACATGCAAACTGAGCAAAAAGTGAACACATTTAACACAAAATGCACCCAAACAACAACAACAGTAAACAGAACACATTTAAATACAAACAAAAGAACAAAAACAAAACAAATATAACGGTGAAGTAATCAACCAGTAGCAAACTCGCGTTTCTTAGCAGAAATGTGGGGAAACGCTGAATGTAAAGTTTCGTATTCAGAAAAGAGTAGAAGTTGGAATAAATCTGGCCGTTTGAGCAATTTTTCCAATTTAAAAAATCAGTCTCCAAATTGTCTGAAGAATTACAGGCTAAGTGGGCTTCGTCATCTTCGGCTAGTTCACATTCAACAGATCCGAGAATCAAGAGTGTTCGTGCGTTGCTGTGTATATGTAAATGCATGTGATAACAATAGACTGATTCCAAACTGAACACTTACAAGAGTGTAAGAGAGAGAGAGAGAGAGAGAGAGAGACAGACAGACAGACAGACAGAGAGACAGAACAGACAGACAGAGAGAGGGACAGACAGACAGACAGACAGACAGTCAGTCAGACAGAGAAAGGTGACAGACACGTAGCAAGCAGAAATATAGCTAGACAGGAACAATAACTGAAAACGATACACAAAAAGAAAGATGAACAGATACAGCTAATATTTACTCTGGAATATAACAAAGAGCAGCTCGACAAAAGACACCCAAACGAACATAAACGGACAAAACGAGCGAACCAAACAACCAACAAATCACTCAACCAGTACTGCCACTATCAAACGGAATTCACACAAACAAACAATCAAATAATAAACAAAACTCAACTTACTGTTTCGATCCGATGCAGTAGAAAGACGCAGGCGTTGGGACTCGCCATCACCGTCAAGGGACTGCACTCCAGTCACGTCTGGAGTTTGAAACCACAGCGACGTAACCAGCACCAGAAAGAGAAACGCAGCCACCAGAATGTGCCTCTTTCTAAGCAAGCGATGCCAGCACCTCCACACCATGATCGTGTGTGTGTGTGTGTGTGTGTGTGTGTCTCCGTGCTGTGCGGTTGGTTGTTTCCAAACACGGTTGCCAAAGTTGACAGCAGGGTTGCGTTTTTATCGGGCGTCGGGCGCTCGATCTCTGGTCGTAGTGTTGTGCGTGTGTGTGTGTGTGTGTGTAAGTGTGTGTGTATGTGTGTGTGTGTGTTTGTGTGTGTAAGTGTGTGTGTGTGTGTGTGTGTGGTGTGTGTGTGTGTGTGGTGGCTGTGCTTCCACGTGTCAAGAGATGTAAAAGTGGGAGGGTGGGATGCCGGCCGCGTGCGACCGTGATCAGTCGTAGGACTTGTACCCTGAAACAGAAAATGTCGACGTGAAGAAGGAAAACAAGCAAACAAAAAAAAAAACAAAAAAAAAAACACAAAAAGCAGTGATGGGCGATGGTGATGTGGAAATACTTGCGTGTATGATTGGGTCTATTGCAGTTGTTTTATTCATTAGAACTATATGCGATGATTATGACGATGCTCCGTCTGTCTGCCAAACAATGCTTTCCTTTTTTTATGTCTTGAGTGGTCCACAGCATGTCTTTGTGCGCGAGCACGTACGTACGCAGGCACGCATTTGCGCATATGCGCACTGAAAAGCGGTAGGGGAGAAAGAGTGAACAAATGAATAAAATAACATGAATAAATAAACAAATATATAAATGAATGAATGAATGAATAAACAAACAAACAAACAAATAATAATAAATAATAATAATAATGTTTATATAAACAGTCTGTGTGCAGGAAGTGCAGTCAATGACAACAAGGTTTACGGACATAAATAAATGCACAAAGACCGGTCGTAGAGAAGCTATATATGTCATAAACAAACAAACAAAATGAGTGACACAAAACTTTCCCTGAAACTAAGGATAGGCTATGACAGACATTTTTACCTAAAAGTAGGTTCCACCTCAACTTTTGCACCATATTCTTCTCTCTGCATTTTGTGGTAAAATGCCGCGTGAAAAAAATGTTTTTTGGCGATATTTTGTTTTCGAGCTTGCTTTTATGAGTATACGGTTCGCTTAAAAGGATGGTCAAATCAAATATAGAATCTGTGCACATATTTTCATCTTCACCAAATAAAATGACATTTTCAGTTAATCAGACGTTTGCACAAGCGATGTGTTTTGACTGCAACAATTCTTCTTTTTCCAGAGATTATGACATACGAAGACTTCCAGATTGTATGATTTATACTGTCCGTTTCTAAACAGAAGTCACAGCGAAAGTTGTTGTTAAGAAGTTCCATTTGTTTAAAAAGGAGGTTAATTCCAGAAATTCTATGCATATACGAATTCGAAACCATTTCAATTTACAAGCTTTTATTTTACAATTTTTTATAAAAACTTTTCCATAAAACGTTTTACCAAAGAAATAAGAGGGAAGCAGGCTTCCCTCTTATTTCTTTGGTATTACCTATATGCCTTGGAAGCAACCATGTATATGTTCTGTCTTGTCTATGTGTGTGTGTTTGGTCAGTTCAAAAATAAAAGACTATGTCAATCTTGAACATAAGACCAATATATTGTATGTAATTCTCTCCTCTCTCATAGTTGTGTGTAGGGTAGTTGCAGAGTATAAAGGTAGGCTTGGGCGCTCCTTTTTTGAGGAGTGTTCTGAGCTTGCTGTTTTTGTACTTTGTATCTGCTTCTATGCTAGCTGAATGGGTAGCGTAAGCTGTGTTAGATTTGAGAAGTTCTATACAACATGGGAGATAATTCTCAAGAGTTGTGTCCTTTGATTATATCATAAAACGTTTGTTAGCAGTTTCTCTAATCATTTATAGCAAGACTTTGGAGTGTATCATCTGTTGTTGTAATATGATAGTATAGCCGTGCTCCATTTGGTATAAAGTAAATTGTCTTCAGAGTGGCAGGATTATCATGTGCACGACCATTTGGTATGTTCAGTTTCGTTTCTTGTTTGCTTCTTAATTGATACTCTGCACCCATAAAAGAAAAGAGAACTCATAGTTGAGTTGTGTTTTCTATTAAACTCATCATGTGTTATAAATGTTATAAATGATCCATTATCATTTAAAATGTGAAACTCAGTGAACCTCTTTTCCAATCTAACCAGTCAATGTTATCGTATCATTTCCAATATTGATTTTTTTTTCATTACATAAACCGGTTTTGAAAGAAAGTTTGTCATTTTGATTTCACGTTTCTGCAGAAATAATTGTATGCTTTAAAAAGGCGTTTCCATATTAAGTTATTATCAACTTTGTACATCCCTTAGCTAGAACCATATTTTTCTTAATGTCTAGTATGTTTAAACTTCTGTAGTTATTTACGTATTTATCCACTTATTTATTTGATTACTTTTTTAGTCGTCTTTCTGTTGATTCTATCAAGTTCGCCTTTCCATATAAAAAAAAAAAAAAAAAATAAATAAATAAATTAAAAAAAATAAACACACACACACACACACACACACACACACACACACACACACACACACACACACACACACACACACACACACACACACACACACACACAATTTCTGAATATCCCTCACAAATTCATCTGGAGGATATGGGAGCGACATCCATAGGACTTGAAAGGAGATATTTTATTGCTGCAACTCTTTGTAGAGATTAATATTTCCTTTCATCCATATGTTAGAAAATGTTCTTGCTTCTAATATTATTGTTGTTGTTATTGAATAATTTAGTTCTTCAGATCTTTTCATGTCATTTGTAAATCACATACATAAGATTTAAATCTTTCAGGGATTACAGTTAATATTCAGATGTTACATATCTTTTATATTTGGCTCTTTTATTTCCTAATCATACTGTGTGTGCCATTAACGATGACAGTTAGTTTCACGTTTTTGTAAAACATTTCTATCCATGTATAAATATCTTCACCAAGAACTTTTGAGCAGGGAAACAGATGCTTTCTCCAAGCCTAGGTAATGTAAAAGTCAAGTATTTTTTTGTATCTAAGTAACTGATTAAATCGTACTTTAGTCCTGAATTGTCTCCGAGGCATTTTGTTTGCGACACAACCTTTCTGATCTTCACAAATCAAGTTCGAAAGGTTTTTCTTTACATTTTTGCAATCTTATGCAATACATTAAATAGTGAAATAGGTCTCTAATTCTTCAAACATTCCGTAAGGTTTATCAGGTTTCAAAATGCACGCTATGAATCCCTGTTGAGTTGCTGAAAGTTCTCCATCCTGAATGAGCGGCTTAAAGCTTTTACAACAAATGGACCAAGCTTTCTCAGAAAAATGTGTACAATGCTGCACTGATCCATCTGTTCCTGGGTTCTTCCCATTTTTCATGTTTTTAAAAAAAGCAAATTAATGCTTCCTCTCAATTTATTTGTCCTACTAAGTTTGTATCTTTATTGAATAACTTTTATCCACTCACTTCTACATTTCTCACTGTGTACAGTTTTCTTTAAAAATGTATCAAAATGAACGGTCCAGAGGAAAAAAATGTTGTAGAAAAACTGATGCAACTCGTAGAACAAAACAACGGATATATGAGAGGAAACATCTTTAAGTATAACTGTTATCCTAAAGTTCAATATGAAATTCTAAATGACGTCATCCGTTCATTTGTCTACTGATTCCAGATGTTGATTTTTCTTTCAAAAGGTTTATTTTTTGATGTTCATCAGTTAGAGCTCTATTTTGGTCAATCTGTTTTAATTAAACTTTTATTCAAAGGATCGTTTTTCAAAGTTACAAAAAATGTTATATTATTTTTCGCCTTCAACAATAACTACTTTTGTTCTTGAGAACTGCTTGGATTTTCTTTTCTCTCAGCTGGATTACTGCTTGCGTTCTTTTTATTAGCTTTATATCTACTTCATTCCTATTTTCCTTTATTAACTAACCAATCAATTTTCTTTCTCATTTGCCAGTTTTTGTTGTGTTGTTGTTTTGTTTTGTTTGTTGTTTAGTGGCATAAACCATAGTTTCAAATCTGATTTTCATCAATAAAAAATTATGACTGATTCACCTGGGACACTTGAAAACGATTCCTATGAAGGAAACATCTTTAAGTATAACTGTTATCTTAAAGTTCAATATGAAATTCTATATGACGTCATCCGTTCATTTGTCTACTGATTCCAGATGTTGATTTTTCTTTCAAAAAGTGCACTTACACTTCCATAATGTATTACGTTTTATATCTTTTTCCAAAGTTTAGTTTCAAAGTTGAGATGGACTGATCCGACCTACACCCAGGAATAATATATGTCTTTTCAAAGTTCACCACAAGGTCTCCAGACAGAAGAAAGAAATGTAATCTACTTTGCTTCAGAGGTGATGTATTTTGCCAGGTAAAACTGTTAATTTGGGGCTTTGTTTTTCTCTCATATATCCGTTGTTTTGTTCTACGAGTTGCATCAGTTTTTCTACAACATTTTTTTCCTCTGGACCGTTCATTTTGATATAACTATCCGAGTCTAAATATGGATCAAGGACGAATTCCAGTCACCCACTAAAATTAAATTTGAATTTCTGTGTTTTAAGACATTTTCTATTTATTTATTTTTTATAAAACATAAACGACTATTCTTGTTTGGGTCATAAATATTTATCAAAACAATAATCGTTTCTACTGCACTCAAAAATGCAATAAAAAGTTACCGTTATCATCTTTTTCTACTTTGTTATCCTTCAATTCACAGTTATCATGAAGCATATTGCTACTCCCCTTGCATCAGATTTGTAATGCGAAGAAACATTTATAATCCCATTCTGACGTGACATACTTGTGTAAATTTGAACTGAAATGACTGTCTTTCAGACAAGCATATCAATTAATTTCTTCCTAAGAAAGTGAAAGACATCTCGTCGCTTTCTAAGGTCACCTAGTCCCCGACAGTTCTGGAAAGATATTGTTTTATTAGGCACCATGATGAAAAAAAAATGCCGTCAGAATAATGTTGGGTATTGAAACGCAGTTTATTCTCCAGTTATAAAACGGTAGCAACACCTGTCCATTCGTGTTCAGAACACAAATATACTTATTGCTAGATAGGTAATTAAACACTGTCATAACAGAAAGCAGTACACCCCAATAGTACATAGATATGTTTAATTATTGTTTGCTCAAAGAATTATGATCACTTTTTTACAAAGAGTACCATACAATATGCTGTTGTTTTTATACATCGAAAAACCTTGATCCCTTTTTTTGCAGGCACATTATTTTGCCATACAAAGACATGAACATATTACGAACGACAAACAAAACAAACATTTCCTTCATAGCAGAAATACACATAACAACGACGACTAGTAATCGGGTTCGGATGCTCTCTGGAGGGATACAGGTACGTAAAGGGACATAAGTAGCAAGTACATCAACATAATATCATATACTTAAGTACCTTTGTGCATAATCTGGCTTTAGTGCCTCTTCTGATAATGAGAGTCCACTCAAACAAAAAACAACCAACTGTGCCATGATGGGCTAAACAAATAATAATAATAATAATAATAATGTTTATTTTATATAGCGCATATTCCATGCAAACATGCTCACCAGCGCTTTACATTTCGCAAAACAAAAAATGTTCACAACTACGTATACAATGAGAAAACAACCACCATCAAAGCTACACAAGTAAGAAGATACATCAAAAACCACAGAATATTCAAGTTCAAACACTGACTTACGCAATGAAACAACAACAGACCTTTCGTAATAATAACAATAATAATAATAATGAGCATTTATATAGCGCACAGTCCAAAAAATTGCTTCTGGCGCTTTACAAGTACACACACACACACACACAGACACACACACACACACACACACACACAACACACACACACGCACGCACGCGCGCGCGCACGCACACACACACACAAACACACACACACACAACATACACGATCGCAGGTTGTCAATATCATAAGCATAAAGAAGAAGCACCACGAAGAGGAGAAGTCAGCACGAGAACAGATGTGTTTTGAGTGAGGTTTTGAAAGAGGTAATAGACTGCGTGCCTGAGAGGAGTTGGTAGGGTATTCCACGTAGTGGGAGCCTGGTAAGAGAAAGATCGTTGGCCATAAGTTTTTGTCCTCACAGAGGGAATGCGGAGAAGTCTAGTGTCAGATGAAGAGCGGAGAGAGCGAGAAGGAGTGTAAATGTGAACAAGTTCAGAGAGGTATTCAGGGCCAGTGCCAGAGACAGCATGGTAGGTCAGTGAAGAAATTTTGTAATCTATCCTGTCTGAGATGGGAAGCCAGTGAAGTGAGTGAAGTAAAGGAGAGACATGTTCAAATTTAGAGGACCTACAAACCAGACGGGCGGCATTATTCTGTATTCGTTGAAGTCTATGTAAGAGATGTTTAGGAAGTCCAACCAAAAGAGAGTTGCAATAGTCAAGTTTAGAGAAGATGAAAGCACAGACTAGAGTTTTAGTAGCGTCAGCAGACAGGAGGTGGCGGACAGAGCTAATCTTCCGAAGTTCAAAGTAAGCACTTCTACAAACATTTGAGATGTGTTGCTGAAAAGAGAGGGTTTGGTCAAGAGTGACCCCAAGACTGCGAACAGCGGAAGAAAAGGGAACTGTGATATTGCCCATTTCAAGAGAAGTGGGCAAAGATGGTTGGCTGAGAAATTTCTTGGGGCAAGCTAGGAGGAGTTCCGTTTTGTCATCATTTAGCTGAAGTTTATTTTGTGTCATCCATACCTTAAGGTCTGAAATGCACCCCTGCGTCCGAGCCATCAGCCCATCAATTTCATTAATGGAAGCCGACTGATGAACCTGAGTATCATCAGCGAAGCTCCCATGTGACATGGCGTGACGACTGATGACATCGGACACAGGTGACGCATACAGCACAAAAAGCATGGGTCCCAGAACAGACCCTTGTGGGACGCCGGAAGACAGAACAGATGGTTCAGAAGAAACACCCTTCACACAGACAATCTGAGTGCGATCGACTAGATAGGATTGGAACCAACTCAGAACAGAACCACAGATGCCAAAAGAAGTTTGAAGTCTGGACAGAAGGATAGAATGATCAATAGTGTCAAAGGCAGCGGAGAGATCTAAGAGAGCAAGAATGGAAACTCGGTCATTGTCAAGACCGAGAAGAATGTCGTTGACTATCCTCAGGAGAGCTGTTTCAGTGCTGTGTGACTGCCTGTATGCTGACTGGTGTGGATTCAGGAGGTGGTTGTGAGTGAGGTGGTCTAACAGTTGGGAAAGAACGATTTTCTCGAGAACTTTAGAAAGGAATGACAGATTAGAAACGGGTCTATAATTCTTTAAACAGTTCCGATCTAATGATGCCTTCTTTAAAAGTGGCCGAACAATTGCTAACTTAAAGATGGGTGGAAAACAACCAGAGGAGAGAGAAGTATTCATGACGTGAGTTATCTGGGGTAACAAAACATCAAGACAGTCAATGAGACAAGCTGTTGGCACGGGGTCAAGTTCACATGACTTTGGATTACAATTCAGACACATTTTCTTAACAAACTCTTCTGTGACTGGCTTAAAGACATGCAAATTAGGACCACGATATACTCTGTCATCGGGTACACGAACAGGGGGAACAACAGCAGAATCAAGTTTTTCACGGATCAAAGCAATCTTGCTTGCAAAAAAGTCTGCAAATTTCTGAGGAAGTTCATGCACTGAATAAATTGTTGGAAGAGGAGAAGTGTCTACTTTGCCAAGGATATTGTTTGTGACACCAAATAACTGCTTAGCTGTTGTGCATGCAAGAATCTGTGAGGAGAAGAATGCTGATTTTGTACGATGAACAATGTTAGTCACTTTGTTCCTGGCGAGCTGAAAGATCTGTCTATGAACAGTGAGTCCAGTAGTGCGCCATTGTTTCTCCGCTTTCCTACGCTCACGCTTGGCCTCTAACAGTTCAGGTCCTACACTATTGTACCATTGAGAGTGTGGACGGTCAGAGACCAGACGACGCGTCGCTGGGGCGTGTGTGTCAAGCGTAGAGCGAAGGACACGACAGAGTTCATCAGCTGTGGGCTCAGACGGCATGTCGGCTACAAGCGATGTCTTGAAGGCTGTGGTGTCCAGAGAAGCCAGTCTGCGCACTCGCCTATAGGTGCGGGGAACAGGGGGCTTGGAGAGGTTTAGGGAACATAAAACACAAAAATGGTCAGACGACAAGTTATGGTCTACGGTTGTCGACTTTAGGAGGTCGTCCTCCTCCCTGTAAACCACCCAGTCCACGATGTGACCACGAGTGTGTGTGGGCTCAGAGACTGACTGACGCAAGTCAAAAAAACTAATAATGTCTAGCACCTTGGCTGTGTATAGCTGAGTAGGAATGTCAAAGTGAAAGTTAAAGTCCCCCACTATAAGTAAAGAGCCCTTTAAACTGTTGGCATATTCCAGAAGATCAGGGAATTCTTGAATAAACAAATGGTCAGTGAGATTGTTCTTTCTGCTTGGTGGTGGACGATATATACAAAAAACATGGAGATGAGACTGCCCTAGTGATAGTGACAACTATGCCATCTCGAAGGAGGTATGGCTGAAGGGGAAAACACTAGTGAAAGTAGAGTGCGGTAGTAGTCTGTCTGACACAACGAAGGCAAGACCGCCCCCGCATGTAGATGTTGAGCGAGGGAAGGAGTGGTGGTGTGGCCCGGTGGGGCTAGATTGCGGCATTTCGCCTCGTCACCAGCTTCCCGTAACCACGTTTCAGTCACACACAAGATGTCAGTGTCGTTAGAGAGAATGTACTCGTTGACAGCGGATCGTTTCATTCGTGGACCAACAGACTGTGCGTTAAACAACGCAACAGATAAATCGGTCGAGTTCACACTGTCAACACGCGTAATAGGCACATAAATCAGGTTTTCAAAGTTTATAGTTCCACTCGTCTTGTTCGATGCACCGGTGGAGCAAATAACAGTGTTATAACTCAAACTGCAAAAGATCCATCCAGAACAAAAAAACAAAAACAAAAAACAACCAAACAAACAAAAACAAACAAAAAACAGAAACAAAAATAAAAATGCAGACAATAAATTGAAGACAGTCAAAAATCAAAACCAGCACAGAACACATGTACTGTAACATGTGTACATACATACATGATGTATATCATTATCTTTATCCACATGAAGTTGTAAAACAGTGTTAATACGAACTTGTGTGTTGCTCTCAATTCTACAGACAACAGCACATGGTTGATAGAGAAAAAACTGTAATCAATTCTATACTGAAACTTCAATAAAAACTACTTCCCGTCAGTGCCATACATGACAAAAGTTACCATTTTGATTAAAACAAATCACATACCCACACACCAACGTGCGCATGCACACACACACACGCGCGCGCATGCGCATGCAAGCACATACACACACCACTCTCTCTCTCTTTGTCTCTCTTTTTCTCCCACTCTAACACACACACGCGCTCGTGCGCGCGCGCGCGCGCGCACACACACACACACACACACACACACACACACACACACACACACACACACACCACACACACACACACACACACACACATTCCATTGAACTGGTTATATCAGTAGAGTCAAACTGATGTGTGAAAATCCTCTTTTTATTTCTTCTGATTTTCACAACGTTCCAATTTATCTCCGCCGTGTGCATGCACGTCGTTCCGCCCACACTGCACGGGCATGATGTTGCTGCACATTCTGTGTAGGTCTCCGTTTTAGTTGGGCATGGATACTGGGTGTTTTCATGTTTCCATAAGCCACTGGACACAGACATAATTAAGTACAGAATCCTTAACGTGTGTATCCCAAATTGTGTCCTAAATGAAATTTACGACACTGGAAAAATTCCCCAAAGATATGTCAAAATCAATTTTCATTGCACTTCCAAAGAAGACAGGGGCTATAGAATGAAAACTCCATCACACAATCAGTTTGATGAGTCATGTAACAAAAATCCTGTTAAGAATAATCATGATGAGGACAAGGAATAGAATCAAAAGAGAAATAGCAGAAGAACAATGTGGATTTGTGGAAGGGAAAGGAACTATTAATGCCATATACATCCTAAGAACTATCATAGAGAGGTCAATCGAGATGAACAAGGATTTATATTTACGCTCTGTTGATTATACCAAGGCTTTTCGATCGGGCAAGACATGAATAATTAATCAACCAACTGGAACGACTCAATGTTGATGGAAAAGATCTACGAATAATCAGAAATATGTACTGGGAACAAACAGCTGCAATGAGAATAGAAAACGATATAAGCTCTTTCCAAAACATCAAAAGAGGAGTCAGACAGGGTTGTGTTTTGTCACCAGATCTGTTTTCACTATATAGCGAAAACATCATGAGAAACCTAGAAGAAGACCCAGAATTTAAAGGTTGGAGGAAAAATGATAAACAACATTCGATACGCAGATGACACCGTGCTAATTGCAGAAAATGAAAGGGACCTACAAAACCTTGTGAATATACTAGAAATAGAAAGCAAAGGTAAGTGTTTGGAACTAAACAGCAAGAAGACTGAAGTCATGGTGATCAGTAAAAAACATGAAATACCCTCATGCAAAATAACACCAAACGGCACAACCTTGAGACAGGTTGATAAGTTTAAATACCTGGGAACGATCATTTCACCAGACGGCAGATGCACATCAGAAATACCCAGCAGAATCGGCCAGCCGAAACAGCTTTCAAGAAAATGAAAAGCATTCTTACCAACAAATGCCTATCAATTAACATCACGAAGAGAGTTCTTGAATGTTATGTAGAACCAATACTGTTGTACGGTTGTGAGGCGTGGACAGTCAACAAGCAAAGCCAGAGCAAGATTGAGGCAGCCGAGATGTGGTTTCTCAGAAGAATTGTGAGAGTTCCATGGACAGCAAAGAAAACAAACGAGACAGTCTTGATGGAGGCAGACACAGGAAGATTATCCAAAAGGAAGATTAGGAAAAGACAGGCAACATTTATAGGCCATTTTATGAGGAAAGAGGAATTGGAGCACCTGGTCACAACGGGAAAGCTGGAGGGAAAGAGAGCACCAGGTAGACCCAGGGAGAAAATACTAGACGGACTTGCAGAGTGGCTGAAGACAAGGAGGGTGGAAGAGATGCTTGAGGCAACAAGAGATAGAGACAGATGGAAGTCCATGATCGCCAACGCCATGCGGCAGGGCACCTGATGATGATGATACACCGGATTGGGATTTAGGCATTACATGTCTGCACACATGCTGACTTGGGAGACCTGAAAAATATCCACGCCTTTATCAACCAGGAGCAAGGTTCCTACTCAGGAGAAAGGTTCCTACTCAGGATCAAACCCCTG
>JAPXFY010000021.1:31788955-31791455 GCA_030674185.1 Monoplex corrugatus
GAAACAGAGACAAAGAGAAGAGAGAGAGGGGGGGGGGACAAAGAGAGAGAGAGAGAGTGAGAGACAGAGACAGACAGACAGAGATAGAGACAGACAGACAGAGAGACAGAGAATTTGACAGCTGGATGATTTAACACCTGGTGAACCATTCAGCCAAACCAAGACAGGAGGTTGATTTAAAGCTAAACAATAATAACAATACTGCCAATAACAAAATTCAGTTACAGACATCTTAAACCAAGACACGATTAACAAGTTACACCGCAACATTCAGTCAAACAATCATTCTGCGTATTTAACCCATCAAATTTGTTATCCATTCCAACGAAGTTAAACAAGCGTGTAGTTTGCCTACATACATCATAGGATGCATACAAGTGAGAGCATCCCACGCACGCGCATCCACCTAAATATGCACATACAAGCTACTGGCACAGGCAATGAAATAATATTTTTAATACAAGTGCAAACTGAAATCCATTAGAATATGGAATAACGCGATGCAACTGCGGAGATATTTTAATCACAATTGACTGTTTCAAACAAACATTTATTAATCAAAAAGGCAAAAATACACAGAGAGAGAGAGAGAGACAGAGATATAGAGACAGAGAGACAAAAGAGAGGGAGACAGAGAGACAGACAAAGATGGGGGCGAGGAAGGACAGATAGAGCATGATTCGACACAACCAAGTGGCATACGGTCTGGTTGCGCGCGCGCGCACACACACACATACACACACACACACACACACACACACACACACACACGCACACACACACATATATTATATGTAATGAGTGTGTGTTGTGTGTGTGTGCGCGCGCGCGCGTGTGTGTGTGTGCGCGCGCGCGCGTGTGTGTGTGCGTGCGCGTAGTTCTCTTAATTTCAATGACGCCACGGTCTCTGGGCATGATGCCATAACGAAGAAGAAGAGATCAATATTATAAAATACCATAGAGACCTACAATAAGCCTGAACTGCCTTAGAGTAGAGTGCACCGCAGAGTAACTCGTGAACTATCTCCGATCTCTCTCATCCTTCGTCTTCTCTGACGCAAATGAATGTATCGGATCTTACAAATCTACCTTCTTACACCATCACAATCATCCCAGACACATACACACATACGTACGCGTACGCGTACGCGCGCGCGCACACACACACACACACACACACACACACACACACACACATACATACACACACACACTCACAGAGAGAGAGAGGAGAGAGAGAGAGAGAGAGAGATGGACAGACAGGCACAGGTAATGAAAAATAGACGGACGGACAGAAAGACAGACAGACAGACAGACAAGCAAACGGTGATAGATAGCTAGATGGACACTCAAAAACAGACAGTGAGATACACAGATGGACATACAGAATTACTGAGATAATAAACAGTGAGAGACAGATGGTCAGACAGACGGGCAGACAGTGAGAGATACATAGCCGGGCAAACACAGTCGCATATAGGCAGATGGACAGACAGACACTGACTGACGGTGACAGAAATATAGATGGAGAGAGAGAGAGACAGACAGACAGACAGAGATAGAGACAGAGACAGAGACAGAGACAGACAGACAAACAAAGAGAGAGAGAGAGGGAGAGAGAGAGAGGGAGAGAGAGAGAGAGAGAGAGAGATGGACAGACAGGCAGAAACATACAGAAAACCAAGCTGATGTTTGCCAATTACTTAGCTCCAATATTAATAACTCACACAGACCGACTCTGGGGACATATGATAATGATGATGCCTTGATGGTGATGTGATGACGATGATATCCAGCGGGAGGCTCCACCTAATTTGTTGAATAAGGATGGCCATGATAATGATGATGATGACGGTGCTTGTGGTAGTGGTGGTGGTGACGACGACGACAACAACGACGACGACGACGATGATGACGATAATGATGATGGGACCTAGCGGAAGTCCTCAGTGGGATTTGATGTTTACATGGTGCTTCTCTGCCAATACAGAAACATTTTAATCATCAACAACATAAACAATTCATTGTCAAGTTAACATTATCACTGTCCTGAAATCCCCAAAATAAAAACAACACAAAATAAATAACGCAGACCTGGAAATTTTAAAACCAAATACATTACGAAGAGATCTAGAACTATTTCACATCACATCAAATTTTCATAGAACAAATAAGAAAGAGCACATTGTATCAAATGAAACTTAAAAAGCGATACGCGCAATAAACAACACAGACATACAGATAGATGGACAGGCAGAAAGACGATGGGATTGAGAGAAGAAGGAGAAAAGGATACAACGAAGAGAAAGAAGTGTGACAATTGTGATAAGGAAAAAGAGGACAGAAATGGAAGAAGAAACAAACTGGTCAAGCCATTCTAATATTCTCCCTTTTCATACAAAAATACCCACAGAAAAATCTGGATTTTGTACTTCTCACAGTTGATGCGACATTTAAGAAGCTTTAGTGGAAACAAGCAATGTGATTACAAGGTTGTTCC
>JAPXFY010000021.1:31793955-31800720 GCA_030674185.1 Monoplex corrugatus
AAGACAATGCAGGACAGCCTATCTATGACATAAAGTGGTACCGCAGAGCGATCATAGGTGAGTTTGTCTATAATAATTATAATAATAATTACAATATTTATATAGCGCAAAATCTTGATAAAATCAAATCTAAGCGCTATAACCGAAAGGTCAATGATGTCAGTCTGACAGTCAGTCATGAGCCAATGGAAAGTATAGCCATGTCGATCAGTTCGTAGGTACAGCTATAAAATGGTTTAGGCCGTAACTGTCAATTAATTTTTTTTTTTTCTGAATGGCAACATGTTTAAGAAAGAGTCAAAATGAACGTTTATATCAACAAAGACAAAAAGATTTTCACACGTCCAATAAATGAATAGAGCAAATGAAGAAATTCATTCATAAAATCTTTCTCTAACTCACTGAAATATACATATTGATAAAAAGCCATCTTCAAACCGCTGAGAGAGAGGGTGGGAGGGAGGGAGGGAGAGAGAGAGAAAGACAGAGACACAGAGATAAAGACAGACAGACAGAGACAGAGAGTGAGAGAGAGAGAGAAGAACGGAGAGAAGAAAAAAGAAAAAGGAGAGAGGAGAGAAGAGAGAGAAGGGGAAGAGAGAAAGGGAGGGAGGGAAGGAGGGAGAGAGAGAGAGAGAGAGAGAGATCTTTGCCGACACATTTTGTTGAAGAAAATGTATGTATAAAACACATATCCCTACTGTGAATACATAAAAATGTCATTCAGTAGAAAAGAAACGGAGATTTTAAACACAGACAGAAGGAACAGGAATGAGAAAATTCGATAGTGCAATAATGCTACAGTTTTCTACTTTTTACAGCGATAAGGTATCGGTAAGGGTTTGGAACTAAACAGCAAGAAGACTGAAGTCATGGTGATCAGTAAAAAACATGAAATCCCCTCATGCAAAATAACACCAAACGGCACAACCTTGAGACAGGTTGATAAGTTTAAATACCTGGGAACGATCATTTCACCAGACGGCAGATGCATATCAGAAATAGCCAGCAGAATCGGCCAAACTAAAACAGGTTTCAAGAAAATGAAAAGCATTCTTATCAATTAGCATCAGGAAGAGAGTTCTTGAATGTTATATAGAACCAATACTGTTGTACGGTCGTGAGGCGTGGACAGTCAACAAGCAAAGCCAGAACAAGATTGAGGCAGCCGAGATGTGGTTTCTAAGAAGAATGTTGAGTATAGTATCATTGTTTTGTCATTATTGCTCGTATTCTTTTTTCTTCGTCTCATTTTCTTCTTCTCATTACTATTATAATAGCAAAGAAAACAAACGAGACAGTCTTGATGGAGGTAGACACAAGTAGATCATTCATAAGGAAAATTGGGAAAAGACAGGCAACATTTTCAGGCCATTTTATGAGAAAAGGGGATTTGGAGCACCTGGTCACAATGGGAACGCTGGAGGGAAAGAGAGCATCAGGTAGACCCAGAGAGAAGATATTGGACGGACTTGCAGAGTGGCTGGGGACAAAGAGGGTGGAAGAGATGCTTGAGGGAACAAGAGATAAGAGACAGATGGAAATCCATGATCGTCAACGCCATGCGGCAAGGCACCTGATGATGATGACAGCGATAACAGCTTACTTAAGTCATTATCACATTTTATTTTTTGATCTATTACTATGTCAGCAGAATCGGCCAAACCAAAAGAGCATCCAAGAGGATGAAAAGCATTCTTACCATCAAATGCCTATCAATTAATATCAAGAAGAGAGTTCTTGAATGTTGTATAGAACCGATAATGTTACATGGTTGTGAGGCGTGGACAGTCAACACGCAAAGCCAGAACAAGATTGAGGCAGCCGAGATGTGGTTCCTAAGAAGAATGTTGAGAGTTCCATGGACAACAAAGAAAACAAACGAGACAGTCTTGACGGAGGCAGACAAAAGATCATTCATAAGGAAGATTAGGAAAAGACAGGCGACATTTATAGGCCATTTTATGAGGAAATTGGAATTAGAACACCTGGTCACAACAGGAAAGCTGGAAGGAAAGAGTGTACCAGGTAGACCCTGGGAGAAAATATTGGACGGCCTTGCAGTTTGGCTGAGGACAGAGAGGGTGGAAAATGTGTTTACGGCAACAAGGGACAGATACATATGAAGGGCCATGATCGCGAACGCCATGCACATGATGATGATGATGATGATTACTATGTCAGTTGCAACAAGTATGCTTTGACATGGACTGTTTTCGCTATACAAATGGAATTGTTGTTGTTGTTGTTGTTGTTGTTGTTGTTGTTGTTGTTGTTGTTGTTGTTGTTATTGTTGTTGATGTTGTTGTTGTTATAGTATCATTGTTTTGTCATTATTACTCGTATTCTTTTTTCTTCTTCTCATTACTATTATAATATCATTATTATTATCATCATTATTATTATCATTATTATTATTATTATTGTTGTTGTTGTTATAATTATTATTTCTATCGTTATTATCAGTCTTCTTATTATTATCATTACTAGTATCACTGTTCTTATCCCTAATTACCATTTTCATATGTACACTGTTATGAGAATGATTTATTTTTATTATTTGAAACAACGGTGTTCTTGTCTGCTCGTCGCTGCATTTATATGCACATTCGAATATCAGAATCCAAGTTCCCTGACAAATCATCTTTTGAAATATGACAACGTTTTCAATTCCCATGGACATTTATTCCCCAACACATCTGCATACATCTTTATTCTTTTCACACCACCCTTTGCCCTGGCCACATTTTCTCAAAGCTTTGTGACTCACAAATTAGATTTACGTGTTTTCCTTCACAACACAAGTAGAAACAAACCAACAAGCGTGTGTTTGCTTATTTTGGCAGAGATCACTTTGGAGAAATGGCTTGAAGCCTGTGAGCCCATTTGCAATTCCAGCAAGTTGATGTCCGGACAGAGATGAATACGGTTACAGGCTGAAGTGTAACTTGTGATTTGCATTGATAGGACACGAGTATTTTGTAATCTGGTTAGAGGCAAGTGAGATGGATGCTCTGCTGTGTGCAGAAATGACACGAGCAGAATTTTTTATTCAAACAGTTTGGAGGGATTCAGTAAACAAATCAAGAACATGCGCGTGTTAAGTATGTACACGCGCGTTCGGTCGAGCAGACACACGCGCATGTGCATATATGCCCCACACACACATATGCGTACGCACACACATGTGCATGCACGCATGTATGAACACGCGTGCGGGCACACATACAAATATTATGAACAAGTGAACAAACACACTGCACATGGAGAGACTGAGAGAAAGTCACGAAGAGACAGAAACGGAGACATAGAACTACTTGTTTGCATTTAATTTGCTCTCTGTTTGTTCATTTTAGCCAGCATTTGACGTGTTTGAATTTATCTTCAGTGGACATGATCGCTGTCATTGTTTTTGCCTGTTACCAGTGCCATAATTAATCCACTCTGCAGCCTGTCAGTTTCAAGCTCCACCACTCCCTTCCTCTTTTCTAACAAAAATGTATTTGTTTACAATTACTATAACAGAAAATGAGAAAACTGTTCATGCACAACGGTCTTAACCCTTTGACTCCCGCACCCTATCCACCAACTGCAAAAACTTGACCCTTTGACTCCGTCACTCTAGTCACCAGCTTCCTGCAAGAATAGGGTGAGGGAATCAAAGGGTTAAGTTTTTGCTTTGCTGGCACGTTTGACAATGCAGGATGCTGATGGACAGGGTGCAGGAGTTAAAGGGTTAAGCCACAATCTATGCAATATGGGTGGCATGGGAGTCAGCGAGGGATGTGTGAGGTAGTTATGTGGACTTTCACAGTCACCATTTTAAAGTGAAATTCAAAGCTCACACTGTACAAACAATTTGCACAAAAACAGAATAATTCTTGTATGCCATTCACAAGCTGAAATCTCCATCGCCATTCTCCGATGAATACAAGAATAAAATAGGTGTCCTGAGCTGAGTTTGTTGGGACAGACGACACACTACATAAATTAAAAAAAACAGAAAAAAGAGTTAGTAAATTATACTGACGCAGCACTGAGCAAACACACAGCCATCAATTGCAAGAAACTGTCTGTTTTGCTCGTAATAATTACAATAGTCTAATTAGAAATACATGTAGAGCATGCATAAATGCACAACACCACAATTGTGGACCTCGATTTGAAAAGTTGTTGCCCAACGTTTGAACTCAAGGATTTCATTAATTCCTAGTAATTAATCCTAAAGGACACACCAGTGTAGCGTAATATACCTCCACACACACACACACACACACACACACACACAACACACACAATATATATATATATATATATATAATATATAATATATATGATATATATATTATATTATTATATATATTATATATATATATATATATTATATAATATTATATATATATATATATCATTTATATTTTCTACCATATATATATATAGATGTATATGTACATACATTAATATAATTATCATACATACACCATTATGTCAGGTTTTTACCGTTGTTCTAAGTACTTCAACTTCTTCAACTGCTTATATTATTATGAATATATTGCAATGTACGGAAATTACAATAGTCTGATCGTATAAGCCTGATCAGGAAGTATCTCTCTGTGGAAACAACTGCAAAACTCGTTCTCTCCTTCATAATGTCTCGCATTGACTATTGCAATTCACTCCTGTCCGGTCTTACTGCCTCCACCACTCACATCCTACAGCGCATTCAAAACAATGCTGCACGCCTTGTACTCAAAAAGAAAAAAGCTGACCACATATCTCCTCTCCTGGCACAACTTTACTGGCTCCCTGTATCAAAGCGCATACAGTACAAACTAGACACCATGTGCTACAAAAGCCTCAATAACGCAGCCTCCGATTACCTGTCAAGCCTACTTGAGATCTATGTTCCCTCACGTACCCTCCGCTCTGCCTCCGATCCTCTGACTTTTTTCGCTTTCCACGCACTAAGCTCAATACCTATGGTCCACGAGCCTTCTCTGTTTCTGGTCCGCTCTCCTGGAACAAACTTCCTCTCTCAGTCCGTCAGCAACCTACCTTTGTCTCCTTCAAGTCCGCTCTCAAAACTCACCTTTTCTCCTCTGCATAAAATCCTGACCTCACTCAATCCCCTCTGCAGCCTGTCTCCACTCGGAGGGGAATCACATTGCAATATATAATTGTATATAATATGCTCTCTATAATTTTCCATTGTTTTTATTCTTTCTCCCCATTTATAGCCTGGTGTGTGTGTGTGTGTGTGTGTGTGTGTGTGTGTGTGTGTGTGTGTGTTGTGTGTGCGTGAGTGCGTGTGTGTGCGTGCGTGCGTGCGTGCGTGCGTGTGTGTGCGTGCGTGCGTGTGTGTGTGTCTGTTTCAGCGCTTAGATTTGATTTTATCAAGATGTTGCGCTATATAAATATTGTAATTATTATTATTATTATTAATGTATAATGTATACGTGCATTGGTCTATGTTATGTATGTATTATTTTGCACTGTATCAGAAGTGTATCATATTGTGTACTGTATGTCATTGTAAGAATATGAGTAATGACATGTCTACAGTCAGTATGTTTTAATATTCAATTCAATTAAATAATGCAGTCCTCTGCGAGGCAAGGACTAGACGGAAAAACGCATGTGTGATGCTTGGAAACAGACATTTATTTCCTCTGTCTATCTCTCGTGGTATTTCATTCACACTGGTTGTTCTTGGCAGGTCTGTGGATTAGAAAACATTTGGTAAGTTCAAAAGTACTTTTTGGCAAGTATTACTGTTTTTGAATAAAGCATTTTCGTCATAGTTGTCGTTCAAGTGTTGTCTCCCCTGGACTTGCTGTTAAAAGGTTGCAGAAGACCACGGTGCTACAATCCTTGAATAATTATGTTTATCATTCTTATGTTTATTCTCAGCACAACTACTCCTCGTACTACTGCTACCATCACTACTTAGTTTCATGTTTCTCTTTTTTTGTTACTGTCTGTCTCTCTGTCTGTTGTTTTGTCTCGTCTCATATCCCAAGACACCAGCTGCTATGCATGTGTTCCTAAGAGATTTCATCACAAAAACACAAAGAAAGACACACAGACAGAAGGAAAGGAAAGAAACGATAGCTTTCAGACAACTGCACCTCAGCTTTCGTTTGTCGTTTGTTCTTTTTTCTCTTCAGAAGTTCTTGTCAAATGACCTCAGTTATCCACGTTACCAACGCCTCCACCACCACCCTCCCCTCCCCTCCCAGACATCCGCATTCACCTTCTCCTCCTTTCACAGCTGCATTGTACATTGAAGGAAGTTTTCCCCCCGTCTTTTTCTCAACGCACCTCCACAAGCACTGAAACTGATGTCATCATTGGAACAGGGTATGATAGGCCATTGAGCCTGAGACAACTTTTAACAATGCTATGATGATGAAAAAAGGGGATGATAGCAAATATGCTACTAGATTCCATTTTCGGAATGAGGCTGTGTGACAGGACTGTGCTGTACGATCGCTTTCATTTATAACATATCCTGACATCAACTAGGCGAAAGAGATTCAGACACCTGCGCTGTTGGTTTAGTAATCTGAGTATCCGCAATGACACATTCGTAAAGTGGATGAGAGTCGGCTATGTGGTCCCAGTCTTCCCGACGAGCCAATAGCGCATTCTTCTTCTTTCAGCCATCTAAAGTCCGTTGTTGGACGTAGGCCTTCCCCAGCTGCTTCCGTTCACTTCGTTCCAGCGCTTTTCTTCTCCAGTTCTTGTCAAATCCACCTAGGTCGT
>JAPXFY010000021.1:31800820-31810854 GCA_030674185.1 Monoplex corrugatus
TACACTTGGTCCCAGTGCCATCCAAATCGTGGTTGTACTAACCTTCAACAGTTGAACTACTAGTACAACTGTCCGTGTTCTTTTCCACTGTTGAACGCCTTGCAAAGGCCTACTCACGTGGTTATTTGTTTTTCTCCACCACTCTCCTTTTCCCCAAAGAAGGAGAAAAAAAATCCACGAACTGGATTCTCCTTCCACCTTGTGTAAGCCATATGTATGTGTGTGCAAGTGTGCAATTATGTGCATGTTTGTGTGCTTACATTAATGTGGCGTTTGTACACATCCATGTGTGTGTGTGACACCTTCATAGAGTTTCTTGTGTAAGTTTGCTAGTTCATGCTTCGTGGGGTCCTCGAGAAGCGTATGTATGTCACTCGTGTTTCTGTGTTTAGCTGATGTGAACTCTGCATCACGACTTGTGGGTTATATGATGAAGATATCCCAGAACGAGTGGAGTGGAGAAGTTTGAGCCCTTGTCTGCGGACAGCAGTAAGTGGACTGACGTGTCAGTAAGTCTGGCTAGAAGTCCACGTCGTAGATGGGCCTGCTGCCCTGGACATTGAAGAGGAGAAGTCGTCGACCGTTTTGATGTTACCTTGGGAGGTCAACACCACGTGAGGTGTGTAAGCCCCCTTTGTCACGACTTTGTGTTTTCGTTAGTCGTGGTTTTAACCCTTTGACTCCCGCACCCTAACCACCAACTGCAAAAACTTAACCATTTCACTCTCTCACCCTATCTACTAGCTTCCTGCAGGAACGAACAGGAAGCTGGTGGATAAGGCCAGGGAATCAAAGGGTTAAGTTTTTGCTTTGCTGCATGGCTGACGATGCAGAATGCTGGTGGTCAGGGTTTGGAGTCAAAGGGTTAAAAGAATCGCGTCCTTCGATGTTACCTTGGGACGTCAACACCAGGCATGTGTAAGCCCTTTGTTACGTCTTTGTGTCTTCGCCAGTTGTTGTTGAAGAGAAGTTTATTGTTCGATTACCTTGGGACGTCAACACCAGGCGATGTGTAAGCCCCTTTGTTACGTCTTTGTGTCTACGCCAGCTGTTGTTGAAGAGAAGTTGTTATTGTTTCGATGTTACCTTAGCATGGTTCTACAGTACTGCATTGCATCGCATTGTCACTTTTTTCACACTGTGTTTACCATCTGGAATTAGGCTGCTCGTCCCACGTTGCCACAGCGCACTGCCAACAATTTGTTGCTTTTATTATTATAACGTGTGTATATCTCTTTATCTATGAAAGTGGATTTTTCTACATAATTTGCCAGGGACAATTCCTTTGTTGCTGTGAGGTCTTTGACGTACACTGAGTGCATGCTGCACACAGGACCTCGTTTTATCATCTCATCCAAGGACTAGTTCCTAAACTTCTACTTAAGATATAATGGAGAGGGGGGGGGGGGGAGTGCAGAAAAATCCCGTTCTTCGTGATTCGAACCCAGGTTTATCGTGTCCTAGGTAGAGCAAAGCCAGAAAAAGATTGAGGCAGCCGAGATGTGGTTTCTAAGAAGAATGTTGAGAGTTCCATGGACAGCAAAAAAAAACAAAACGAGACAGTCTTGATGGAGGTAGACACAAGTAGATCACTCATAAGGAAGATTAGGAAAAGACAGGCAACATTTATAGGCCATTTTATGAGGAAGGGAGATTTGGAGCACCTGGTCACAACAGGAAAGCTGGAGGGAAAGAGAGCACCAGGTAGACCCACGGAGAAAATGCTGGACGGACTTGCAGAGTGATTGGGGACGAAGTGGGGTGGGGGAGATGCTAGGGGCAACGAGAGATAGAGACAGATGGAAGTCCATGATCGCCAACGCCATGCGACAGGGCACCTGATGATGATGATGAGGTAGAAGCTTAAATCACTTTGAATCCACATTCCATTCCAATGATGGAAATTGCCTGTGAACAATGTACAACTTATTTTCATAGAAAACACGTAGGAGGGAAAAAGTGAAATCAAGAAGAATGGGTGAGCCTTCACTCCGTTGATCTTCTGCTGTTCAATCAGAACAGAAAACACTGGCGGCCTCTGACTACGGAAACATCCATCATGGCACCCTGATGTGATCTGTGTGTGTGTGTGTGTGTGTGTGTGTGTGTGTGTATGTGTGTGTGTGTGTGTGTGTGTGTGTGTATGTGTGTGTGCGTGTGTGTACCTGTTTGTGTGTATGCGTGCGTATGTGTGATGTCTGATGTGTATGTGTGTTTGTGTGTGTGTGTGAGAGAGAGAGAGAGAGAGAGTGTGTGCGTGTGTGTGTGTGAGCGAGTGTCTGTGTGTCTGTGTCTGTCTGTGTGTTAATGAATGTTCCTATGAAGTGCGTGTGTGCGTGTTTGGGCATTATTCGTTTTTTTCCTTGTTCCTTTTAACGCCATCACATAGTCATTGTGCATTTTTGCTTCTTTGTGTGTGTCTGCGTGGCGGCGCACTTGTGTGTGCTTGTGTGTGCGTGTGTGCGTGTGTGTGTGTGTGTGTGTGTGTGTGTGTGTGTGTGTGTGTGTGTGTGTGTGTGTGTGTGTGTGTGTGTGAGCGAGTGTGTGTGAGCGAATGTCTGTGTGTCTGTGTCTGTCTGTGTGTTAATGAATGTGCCTATGAAGTGTGTGTGGTGTGTGTGGTGTGTGTGTGTGTGTGTATCTGTCTCTCTGTCTCTCTCTCTCCCTCCCTCTCTCTCTCTCTCTCTTACTTGTGTGTATATATATGTGTGTGTGTTTGTGTGTATGTGTGTGTGTGTGTGTGTGTGTGTGTGTGTGTGTGTGTGTGTGTGTGTGTGTGTATGTGTGTGTGTATGTGTGTGTGTGTGTGTTGTGTCTGTGTGAGACAGAGGCAGAGGCAGAGAGACAGAGGGGTTGAGTGATGAGACAGGTACAAGTGAGACATCCAGACACCGACTGAGACAGGGACAGAAAGAAACAGAATATATGGGGTTGGAGGTTGAAGGACAGGTACAACAACAACAACAAAAAAAGCGAGATCAAGAAAACAGAATCAGCCAGCCAAATATACAAACGTGCACACCAACACACGCATACGCTCACGCGCATATGAATGAGCGCATACATACATGTACACACACAGACTAATGAAGACATAGTATCATGCAAAGTTGACGGCGTGTGTACAGACGCTTATTAAAATAATCCCATAGCAAGCCCAAAATAATATATTTCCTTAATATGTACACCTTTCTCCCACCTCTACACACATTGTCAAATGATATGATGCATCTTATTTGAAGCTTTGGTTGATGCAGAAGAACAAATTCGTTCTTGTTTTCTTAAGATTAATACAGAAGAACGAATTCGTTCTTGTTTTCCTTGTATTCAAACGTGTACATGTACATTCGGAATTACGCCTTAAAGTATGGATCTAATGGTTACGTGAGGTAAGAGGGAGAGAGAGAGAAGAAAGACACAGACGGACAGACACATAGACAGACACATAGACAAACAGCACACAGACAACAGACAAGGAAATAAAGAGGGAGAGGAAGGTAACCGAATATGCCATTTTGAAGGAGGACCTAATACTGGACTTACAATTCAAAAAATGAATACGGAATAGCAGATTGTAAAGAACAGAATGATTCCGAGTTAGGTAATGCGTTAAGAAAAACGTGGAGTCATGGACATTGGGCAAGGCAAACGGCAAACAATGGTGCAAAAACAACAAAAATACGAAGCACGAGCGAGTGAGCGCGAGATAGAGACGGAGGGAGGGAGGGAGAGAGATAGAGAGTAAGAGAGAGAGAGAGACGGAGGGAGGGAGGGAGAGAGATAGAGAGTAAGAGAGAGAGAGAGACGGAGGGAGGGAGGGAGAGAGATAGAGAGTAAGAGAGAGAGAGAGACACGAGGGAGGGGGGAGAGAGATAGAGAGTAAGAGAGAGAGAGAGACACGGAGGGAGGGAGAGAGAGAGATAGAGAGTAAGAGAGAGAGAGACACGGAGGGAGGGAGGGAGAGAGATAGAGAGTAAGAGAGAGAGAGAGAGACACGGAGGGAGGGAGAGAGAGAGATAGAGAGTAAGAGAGAGAGAGAGACACGGAGGGAGGGAGGGAGAGAGATAGAGAGTAAGAGAGAGAGAGAGACACGGAGGGAGGGAGGGAGAGAGATAGAGAGTAAGAGAGAGAGAGACGGAGGGAGGGAGGGAGAGAGATAGAGAGTAAGAGAGAGAGAGAAAGACGGATGGAGGGAGGGAGACAGATAGAGAGTAAGAAGAGAGAGAGACGGAGGGAGGGAGGGAGAGAGATAGAGAGTAAGAGAGAGAGAGAGAGACGGAGGGCGGGAGGGAGAGAGATAGAGAGTAAGAGAGAGAGAGAGACACGGAGGGAGGGAGAGAGAGAGATAGAGAGTAAGAGAGAGAGAGAGACACGGAGGAGGGAGGGAGAGGAGAGACGGAGGAGGGAGGTAGAGAGTAGAGAGTAAGAGAGAGAGAGAGACACGGAGGGAGGGAGGAGGGAGAGAGATAGAGAGTAGAGAGAGAGAAGAGACACGGAGGGAGGAGAGAGAGAGATAGAGAGGAAGAAGAGAGAGAGACAGGAGGGAGGGAGGGAGAGAGATAGAGAGTAAGAAGAGAAGAGAGACACGGAGGGAGGAGGAGAAGAGATATAAGAGTAAGAGAGAGAGAGAGAGCGGAGGGAGGGAGGGAGAGAGATAGAGAGTAAGAGAGAGAGAGAGAGACACGGAGGGAGGGAGAGAGAGAAAAAGAGAGAGAGACACCAGATAGACAGAGACAGACAGACGGATAGAGACAGACACAGACAGGAAAAAAAAAAGGGGGGGGGGGGAGAGAGTACTGACATCACAAAAAGTGCAAAATATGAATACGGTGCGTGATCATACTTATCGGAACAAGCCGAATGTACTTGTTCACAATTTGATAGCTTTATACTGGTACATAAAGAGTTCCCTTGGGAGTTGTTATTCGATTTGCGGTAAGTGCACCGATTCAAAAATTCATGAATTCTCAATGTTTGGTGGGAATGTATTCCCAATGGATATCAAAAAGAGGACAGCGAAGCAAAAAGTGTACCGGAAACAGAATGAAGAGAGAGAGAGAGTAGATCGGGAGACAGAGAAAAAGACATGACAATAACAGCGATGCTTATTTTCCAATATTAGAAGTTCCTAGCTTAAAAGCCATTTTTCAAAAACTTGCTGTTGCTAATCTACTTATCTGCTTAGAACTAAATACAGTATTGGTTTTCCAATATTAGAAGTTCCAAAAACTAAAACTAAAATTCTGAAAAAGAAACATATCAACAAAGCAATAACATAAGGCACAATGCACTGGAACAACTGAGAGAGGTAACATCAGATTCAAATTTAGATGATACATTCAAGAACCATGGCCCCTTACAAGACAGATAACACAATCAGAAAAGTCCGCAAAATGTCACAATCCTACAGGCATTTATCATTGTATAACAGCATTTCTTATATTTTAAAACAAATTACAAACACTCATAAAAAGTATGGCAAACTTTCCTGGCAGTATTTTTAAGGAATACAGAGACGACACCTGCAATATAATGATTTAAGCATCGGGAATTCATATGTGCAATCAAAATGTGCGTTGGAGATCATTTATTTAAGACAATGGAATCATTAATTAGAAATGATACTGAGGACTCATAAAACATATTGGAAAATGTATAGGCTGTTTTTTTTTTTTCTATTGACAAGATGTTGCAGCACATGAAAACAATGATTCAAACATTCTGATTTCATTTTCTTTCTCAGAATCTGCGATTGTTATTGTTTGGGTGAGATAATTGCATCATTAATTACAACTGATTCTAAGCACTCATCAAATTGCAGTAAAGATTTACAGACTGATATGCGCAATTATAACGACGAAACACATGTAGTTATTTAAACATTCCAAGTTCATATTTATTATCAGATTTTGTGTTTGAGATCATTCTGCTAAGATAAGTCCATGATGAATTATAAACGAGGATGAAACCTTATCAAAATACACTAAAGTTTACGAGTTGATGGAAATACGATTTCAATATCTGAGTTCATATTAATAACTAGATTTTGCGTAGGAATGAACCTGGCCGAGATAACTGCTTCAATAATTGAAACAAACAATAAATACTCATTGAAACGCGGCATAGTTCACAAGCTCCTATTTTCAAGAAACACAGAGGAAGCACATGCAAACATAATAATTTCAGCGTCGGGAAAATATTTCTAATCAAAACATGCTTTGGCTTAGAAAATCACATCCTTAATAATCGTGCTTTGGCTTAGAAAATTACATCCTTAATAAACGATTAGGAACAGTCATAAAGCATAAGGGAAAATGTCCACGGTAATTTTCCCAAAACAGAATGGTGTTACATGCAAAATATGATTCAAACAGAATGGTGTAATACATGCAAGATATGATTCAAACAGAATCATATTTTGCATGTATTACGCCATCAGAATTTGGATTGTGATTATTTGGCTGCGATAATTGCATCACTAATTACAAACGATTGATCAGACTTATCAAAATACGGCAGAAAGTTACAGGCATGTATGCTCAGTATAGTATTGAGTATGCTCAGATATAGTGATGAGTAAGTGTAAATACAATGATGTCAATATTTTGAGTTCCTATTTATCGGCAGATTCTGAGTAGAAATTAACTTACTTGGCGGAGATAACTGCTTCATAATTGAAACGAATTATAAAACATGTCATATATGTTTGTAATATACTGAAACATTAAAACACGATATTTATATTTGTAACAAGATGAGCGTATGCGATCATGCAGATGTATTACACCATTTTGTCGTAAGAAAAACAATCTGTACATTGTCCAGTATGTTTCATCATTTTTCATGATCGTTTATAATTAGTGATGCAATTATCTCGGCAAATGATCTCCAACGCTTATCTTGATTAAAATATATATATATTTCAGACGTATAAATCTCTCCCTAAATAATTAAACAAATACAAAGTGTTAAAAATGGACTGGTTTAGTGATCACAATGCCTGATTACGAAATAACCAGTCCCAAGATTCGACCGAAGTTTAAGACAGGAATTGTAATTCTCCACCTCCCTCTGCCAAACACTGGGTGTTAGTCCTCTGGGTGAGACGATGCAGCAAGGTCCTGTGTGTGGGCAGTATCCACTTATCGCACGGAAAAGAACTACAACAACAAAACGGCAGTTTCTGGCAAAATTACAAAAGAAAATGCGGTCTAAGTAATTGAATTAAATATTTACAGAGAAAACGCACCAAAAAATGGCTAGCTATTTAACGTGGCAAAATTGCATTATTCTGAGACAGCCATCCAAGTTTTGCACGAAAATCAAAAATCAACTGCCTCAAGGTACAAAACACAACACAATATATCACAACGGAATGCAGTGTAGCACATACAACACGACAGGACAAAATACCACAGAAGAGAAAACTTTACGGCACGGCCAGGAAGATTTGCGTAAAGTACAGAGGGGCGGGCTGTGATTGCAGACTTGCAAGAGTGGTGTCTCAGTAGCAGACATTGATGAAGCATCTTGCTGCTTTGTGACGGAGTTGTAAGGGCGTTGCTGGGATGCATGGGCGGGACAGGAATGCGGGAGATGGGAAGAACGGGGGGTGGGGTGAAGAGACAGAAGGAAACGGACCCCACAAGAGTGGTTGATTAAAACCAGATGGACAAACCATGCCAACACTGCAATATGTGAAGGTGTCTTTTACAAAGAAAGTGATGATATTATAAATGTTTGCAGATATTACACAAGCCCAGGTTCGATCCTGCCTGAGTTAGTACCTCTCGCCTGGTGGGTACAGGGTGAAATTCTTTCCCATTTTCCAGGTCAATATGTGTGAGAGCCTGCCAGTGCCTAAACCCCATTCATGCGTAGACATTCTCAGAACATCAACTATGCAACTATCATTCCTTTTCTCACACTGGACAGAGCAGCAGGGAAGTTTCAGTCTTTTTCTTCTAATTTTTGTATCTGGTGTTTGTTTGTTTGTGATCTTACGCTTGACAAAGGCCAGTTGGCCGAAAATTGGCGCCTGTCTTGTCTTGTTGTATTAAATACGCGTTCTGATTCTTCTGTCGTGTTTTTTCTGGTTCCTATCAACTATGCACGTTAAAGATCCTGTAAGTAATGTCAGTGTTTGGTGGCACATGAAAACATTAAAACACCCAACAGGCACGCCCACCGAAGACGAAGTATGCAAACCTTGTAACACCATACTACCTACACAGTGTGGGCACAACAACGTGCATACAAGCATCCCAGAAAATCGGAACACCATAAAAGAAAAGTACAACAAACAACAACTACTACTACACACGTGGATGATTTGGCGATTTGTTCAAATACACTGCTGTTTGTCGTAATGGTTTAAAACTAGTTGAAAATTAATAGTCAGCGGAGAAAACGAATACATTTTGATCCAACTTGTCTTCTGTAGTTGATATCATGTTTTTCTGATCCGTTAAGTCATCATTTATCCCGTAAAGCCCTGTGGTTTAACTAGGAAAGCACAAGAAAAGATGACAATACCAATAAAATAAGGCAAATAATCAATTTCATTTTGAAATCTGGAGTTCATCAAAAACAACTAGGTCTGGACTCTGATCGTGTCTTTTGGACAGGCAGACAACATTGCTGAAAGGAAGTGACCATGTCAGCCATAAAGTCGTACAGTCTCGTAGGGAAATAAGATTTAAGAAACTTTAGAAAATGTCAAGGACTTTAGAAATTTGGGTTCAGTCAAGAAAACACGATGGAACATGCTCAAAAGACTTTAAAGATGAAAATTGGGAAAGGGCCCCAAGAACATAGGTTCAATTGAACAATTTTTGGGAAAGACCAAAAGCATAACAGCAGCCCTTTAAAGATAAAACTCTTAAAATGTCTTGCCCTGGCCAGTGATTTATACGGCTGCGAGGCATGGACAATAAAGGGAAAGGGATGAAAACGAGTGGAAGCAGCAGACTGGGGTTTTTAAACCGAAGACTGCTGAGGGTCAAAGGGGAGGGATGGGCCTCAAATGAAACATCTGAAAGTTGGGTACTACACGCAAGCTTCTAGTACTCATACAAGGGAAAAGGAAAAACTAAAATATTTTGGGACACGCAATCCGTAATGAGAGAACAACTTGATGTCCCCTGTCCTCCAAGGTAAAGTGGAAGGAAAGAGAAAAAAGGGGAGGGCCACCTGCATCCCCTTCCCAGAAACAACACAAACATCAGTGGCAAAAACTCCAGGAGGGGGTCAAACTTTTCCAAGATCCCAGATTGGGTGGAGGCCCAAATTGTGAGGGCACATGTGCAGGGGGCCAACACTGTTTCCCGGGGACCCGACAGGTGAGACAGGTTTAGACCGTGAACAGGTAAGACAGTCACTTCATACCTGTACACTTTTTGGGTTTTTTGAGAGACAGTTGCGATTTGGTCCCCTTTTACCCCCACATTTCAAGAAGAAAGGGGGTTAAAGCTATTTTCTGTGTCCAAAAACCACCTTCATTCCCCCCCCTCCACCATAATCCCTCCAAAATTTCAGATTCGTTTCCTAACTGTTGACACTAAAGGGGTCATTTCACTCCGTTTGCTTTTGTTTGGTCAAAAAGAAGTATCGCAGTGCTCAGAAATTTGGGAAATTTTTTCAATAATTATTTCCGGGGTAGAACTAAAAATCAAAGGGGGTTCATAACACTTTAGACAGGTTTCCCAAAACCATTCACTCAAACCTGCCATTTATCATCTGGCAAATTCTTTGATCAAACGGAAAAAACCCCATGCACTGGCAATGTCTTAAAATGGGAAAAAAGGGAAAAGAAACTTATGGAACACTGACACCATATCAATGCCAGAAGAATTAAAATGAAGAGCGAACGGTCCCAAATTTAAAAGTTTTCAGAGTGGCCCTTGAACTCAAACACGAGATCCTGTGTCCCCTGGCTCTATCAAAACAACCACCACCCCGGCATGTCATAACAAATGTCCTACCATGACCCTACCGCATCAAAATGCAAATGTCAAAAACCCACACATGAACCT
>JAPXFY010000021.1:31818454-31840954 GCA_030674185.1 Monoplex corrugatus
GCATATCTCATTGTCCTTGAGCCAAAAATGTACTTAATTCATGCACCCGTTATCAATTCTAAGAGAACGTACATAAGACTTTATCGAACACAAACAGGTGAATGGACCAGCAAGGCAGAAAATGATAGGAAGAAATGACAGAAAGCAAAGGAACAAGACAGTAACAAGGATGGTGACAAAAACAACAACAAACAAAACAAAAAAAACAAAAACAGGAAATTTCAAGCGTAGAATTACAGAAGGTGGGGGGGATGCTGTTTATACTGAAAGAACCCCCGGCATCCCCACGGGGGGAATGTGGAGGTCGGAAAAATCTTGACTTTTTACCAGCCAGGTGGCGGCATCCGGGCGGATCGAACCCAGGACCTTCCGATTGAAAGTCCGACTTAACCACTTGACTACCGTACCCATAAAAAGTTCGATTGTTTTAGTAAGCCTTAACCCTTTGACTCCTGCACCCTGTCCAACAGCATCCTGCATTGTCAACCATGCTAGCAAAACAAAGACAACCTTTTGACTTCCTCACCCTATCCACCAGCTTCCTGCAGGATGCTGGTGGATGGGGTGAAAGAGTCAAAGGCTTAAAGTTTTTGCAGTTGATGGATAGAGAGCGGGAGTCAAAGGGTTAAAGATAGTTTTGTCGCATCGCTAACTTAGGAACAAGCATCTTTAATCGAAAGAGGATTGACAAGCTGCTTTTCTAAAGAACATAAATTGAGGAAAAATAAACACCTGGTGTCTTGCTGTTCCATTCTATTTTTGTCTCTAGGAACAATACAACAAGTAAAAGATAAATAGATGAATAAACTAAAAGGGATGTGTGTGTGTGTGTATGTGTGTGTGTGTGTTTATGTGTGTGTGTGTGTGTGTGTGTGTGTGTGTGTGTGTGTGTGTGTAGGGAGGAATTGCAAAACTAATGTTTTGTAAAAATGTGTAAAAGCACCTGTGCTTCCCATACCCTGATGAATAAAAATGAATCAAAACACATGGTTAAAACTACATCAAATGTAATATGAGATTCTCTGTTATCCATTTCTGTTTTTCGTCTGTATTCATGAAAACAGATACTTGTAACCAGTTTTCACTTGCGGATTTTTTAACATTCATTTTAGACAAGGAACACAAACAATTCCAAACAAAACAACTAAGCGTAATTGCAGTCATATATTAACAAACAAATCCAGTTTTGTTTAAATTATCCACATGCCATGCTTAATTTATAAATATATACACAGCTTCGTGAAGCATAATCATCAATTAAAAGTATGTGATAATAAAGGGGGGGGGGGAACAAACAAACAAAGAAACAAACAAAAGTCCTTATTTACAGTGTAATAATTTTCATTATACTTTTTGTGATATTTACTGTTTTAAAAATGTGACTAAATAAAACATTGGTATAAAAAGATACATCGGCTGAATGATTGGAAACTGTGCCGTATAAAAATGCGTACTATCAACAACAACAAAATCAAAAACAAGTAAAGAAAAAAAAAGGAAGGACGGGAGGGGGCTGCTGCAGAGAGACTCTGAAAAGAAAAGGAAATTTAGAAATGAAGGCAAGGATATAATCAACAGAAAAAATGATGGGAGCAAGAATTTAAAAAAAGATTGAATGGGAAAGAAGAACTAAACATAGCTTTTCTGGTTCCAAGAATATATGGTGTATTGCATTTCAATCCCAGAAGCTGTATAAAAAAAAACTTGTAAAGAAGCGTGTGTGTATGTGTGTGTGTGTGTGGTTTTTCTTTTTCTTTTTTCTTTTCTTTTTTTTTTTACGTTTTTTTTTTATTTTGCTTTTACTTGCTGCCACCGTGAATTTTAAACGTACATTAAGCCAAGATTAAAAAAAGCATTCGGTTTTAAATACATAACACCTCCTCCCAAGTTTAATTCCATTTATGTGCAGTGAACATGACACTGAGTTAAAAACATCACCAAGACACAAGCCAGCTAACCAGCCTATTAAGAATCCCAACTAACAAATCAACCAACCAATCAACCAATCATTCAATCAGTCGCCGTAGTGTAGTGGTTAGCGTAACGGACGACCGACGGGAAGGTTGTGGATTCGAATCCCCATCAGTCCTTTCAAAATCGTCGTAGGATTTTTTCGGCACCAACCGGTTCTGCCCAGAGGTGAGTGTGCTATGAGCTCATTTAGAAGATCAGGACCACACAGTCGAGTCTCATCCACTTCATGGATGCGTCATTTTGGTTTTGCTGAAAACTGACCAACACCGCACGTGTCTATATCTCTCGGGGCTGGCTGACGCCAGGACATATTATGTAAGTAGGCGTAGAGTACATTTACGTACAAACAGAGCCTTTCTACTTTTCTTTTGAATTGAGTTGGCTTTTACAGCACATGTTTTTCTTTCTTTTCTTTTTTTTCTATCTAGTCTTCCTTTCAAAATCGGTCCAGTTTTACATAAACAACTGTAATGATTTTAGAGCTAATACAAGCGTGCTTCTGGTTTCATCTGGGGCTTGATATCAGCAGAGGCGTCGATTTCCTGCCGATGACCTTTTTCCTGTCGAATTATGTTAACCCTTTGCTACCTACCGTTGATTGCGGCTGCTATGGCGATGTCAGACATGTAGAGTCCCTGCTGTACAAGTGATTGCAGTCCCACCGTGGGGATGCCGGGGGCTCTTTCAATATAAATAGTATTCCCACAGTCTAGAAATTCTGTGCTAGAAATTTCCTCTTTTCTGTGTTGTCTTTTGTTTCTGCTTGTTCCTTTGCTTTCTGTCATTTCTTCCTGTTATTTTCTGCCTTGCTGGTCCATTTACCTGTATGTGTTCGATAATGTCTTACATACTTCTTAAAGGATTCATAATTGGGTACATGTATTAAATGCATTTTTGGCTCTAGGGAGGTGAGATATGTATTTAATGCATTTTTGACTCTAGGGAGGTGAGATATGTATTTAATGCAGTTTTGACTCTAGGGAGGTGAGATATGTATTTAATGCAGTTTTGACTCTAGGGAGGTGAGATATGTATTTAATGCAGTTTTGACTCTAGGGAGGTGAGATATGTATTTAATGCAGTTTTGACTCTAGCTAGGGAGGTGAGATATGTATTTAATGCAGTTTTGACTCTAGGGAGGTGAGATATGTATTTAATGCAGTTTTGACTCTAGGGAGGTGAGATATGTATTTAATGCAGTTTTGACTCTAGGGAGGTGAGATATGTATTTAATGCAGTTTTGACTCTAGGGAGGTGAGATATGTATTTAATGCAGTTTTGGCTCTAGGGAGGTGAGATATGTATTTAATGCAGTTTTGACTCTAGGGAGGTGAGATATGCGAAAGCAATTTCAGGTAATTTAGGCCTGTTTTCTTTTTTTTTTTTTTTACATATGTTTTAGTGTCTTTATTTATGTGTAAAATTGTATTCATGTTTGTTTTTAAATCCCCATGTGCGATAAATTGGACGGAGTGGTCAACGCCAGTGGCATCTCCTTAGATTATGTGGGCTAATAATGCATTGGTGCGTGTACTTAATTTTCTGTTCTTTTTTCCTGTTGAAGAATTACGTATGTTTTGAAACAGCTTATAGCGCTGATGTGGCTCTATGCAGTCGGCTGGGCTTTAACAATAACAATAACAATAACAATAGCAGCAAGTGATTGCAGCGAACTCCATACTGCTGAGGGTACCGCTCGCTGGCATGGCTGTTTGTGTGACTTTGTTGCTGTGTAACGATACTTAAGTACACTGTAGGCTACTCTGTCTCGCGCACGGGTTGCTGCAGCAGCTTCCCAAACAGTGGGTCTTCCTTGATCTGGAGGGTCATTTCCCACTTGCCACAGGACGTAAGGGTTTTGTGTTGTGTTTGCTACGAGGATTATGCTATCCGCTTAAAGCACCAGTACCTATCTCAATCCTCTCTTTTTTTTTTTTTTCTTTTTTTTTTCCCCTCTGATTTTGCTTTCCACATGGAAGAAACTTCGTGAAAGTTCGGAGCTGTTTACGCCATGCTAAATCTACATTTTTTTCAAGAATAAGACAGTTTTTGCCTTGTTTCTCTGGTGCGCTTCCTTGATGCCCACAATAACCCCCCCCCCCCCCCTTAGTTTTTCAGTGTACATTTTTCTCCTCCTCTTCCTCCTCCTTTCTCTCTCTCTTTCTCTCTCTCTCTCTCTCTCTTTCTCTCTCTGTCCCTCCCTGTCCCTCTCTGTCTCTCTCTCTTTCTTCCATTTCATATTTAGTTAATGTTTAAAGTCACAAACAAAAGCATCCGACAGTATCTTCTTTATCTCTTTAACCAACGGATATCATCCTTTTCCGTCCCATAATGGCCATGTTTTCATGTAGTTGTCAGTATGTGTCTGGTGCTTCGCTATGCTAGGTTGTTATAAACACACAGTCACTCAATTTATCTGCGAAGAATGTATTCAGAATCCTTAAATCAATCATTCCCATCAAGAATGTATTCAGTATCCTTACATCAGTGTAATTCCCATCAAGAATGTATTCAGTATCCTTACATCAGTGTAATTCCCATCAAGAATGTATTCAGTATCCTTACATCAGTGTAATTCCCATCAAGAATGTATTCAGTATCCTTACATCAGTGTAATTCCCATCAAGAAATAGCGATGTTCTCAGCTATTTTTGTTGTTGATTACGTTCAGTGTAATGTATGAATGTCCATAAGCATGTATGAATCATTGTGTATTTATATCTAAGCATGCTGTTGCTACTGCAAACATTCTTTTTGATGATGGACTCGTGTTTATCTGATGGATAAGTAGGCATACTTGTTCTTATCGGTTGTTATGGATTTTCATGTGGGATATTCTTCCACCGGCTCTGCTTGGGAAGGAGTCCACTCCCCCTTCAGTTGAACAGCAGCTGTTCTGCACTGTTCGTAATTGCGAATTGCTATCTGCTAGAAACAACCAGCAGAGTCGGCCAAGCCAAAACAGCATTCAAGAAGATGAAAACCGTTCTTACCAACAAATGCCTATATCATTTAGCATCAGGAAAGGAGTTCTTGAGTGTTGCATAGAGCCGATATTGTTGTACAGTTGTGAGGCGTGAACAGTCAACACGCAAAGTCAGAACAAAATTGAGGCAACTGAAATGTGGTTTCTAAGAAGAATGTTGAGAGTTCCATGGATGGCAAAGAAAACAAGACAGTCTTGAAAGAGGTAGACACAAGAAGGTCATTAATAAAAGAAGATCAGGAAAAGACAAGCAACATTACTAGGACATTTTATGAGGAAAGAGAAAATCAGACCACCTGGTCACAACAGGAAAGCTGGAGGGAAAGAGAACACCAGGTACACCCAAGGAGAAAATAGTGGACGGACTCGGAGGGTGGCTGAAAGCAGAGAGGGTGGGAGGTGTACTTGCAGACTCATACGGAGGGCCATGATCGCCAACGCCATGCACTCTGTTTCGGGCAGTGCCTTCCCAGTTGGTGATGTTGATACCACAGCTGATGAGGTTGGTCTTCAGAGTATCATTGTGTCACTTTAGTGGTCTTCTCTGATCACGGTGTTCTTGCATCAGCTCTCCGTACTGGAGTATTTGTTGTCTTCCATACGAACATCGTGTGCTGCCCAACTAAACTGGCATCTGAAATGTAGACATTCTGTAATTGGCAAACCCCACGTCTTTAAATATGAAGGATGGACACTGGATTTGTCATGTGATGTTGCCTATCTTGTGCAGACATCTTTGGACACGTTCCAGTTGTTGATAGTGCTGTCGGTAGGTAATGCACGTCGAACAACAGTACAGCAAGATGTTCAGGTCTGCTGCTCCGTATACATCCATCGACTTAGCGAGCCTGATGCCATGGTCTTGATACCAACTCTGTCAGCGCTTCAAAGGCAAAATTGAGTTTGGAGATACACAGTTTCACCTCAACATCTAGAGATCCGTTGCTGGTCACTGTAATTTCCAAATAGCAGACAATGTATACAGTCTGGATCTGACAGTAAGTAATAATAATAATAATAATAATAATTACAATATTTATATCGCGCTAAATCTTGGTAAATCAAATCAAAGCGCGCTCACTCACCAATCACACGCAGGATCGCACTCAAAGATGAACATTTGTAAAACAATCAATTAAGTCAAAAATAGGCATAAATGTCCATACAATGCTGAAATTATGAACAATGGAAAAATAGCAGTAAAAAACGGCGAAAAAGGCCTCAGAAATTCATTGACGTGGAAAGAGGTGAGTTTTCAAACCTGACTTAAATGCGGAAAGAGTAGATGTGGTCCGGAGCGATAGGGGAAGATTGTTCCACGCAGCTGGTCCTGAGACAGAAAAAGAGCGCTGACCAACGGTTAAGAGTCTAACCTTGGGAATTTGTAGGGTAAGAGTATCAGAGGAAGAGCGCAAGGTGCGAGCTGATGTACGAATTTTGATCTTGTCACAGAGATAGGATGGAGCAGAATGATGAGTAGATTTATAGCATAAGGTGTCTATTTTGTATTTGATTCTATCAGCGACAGGAAGCCAATGCAGAGACCGAAGGAGGGGACTAACATGATCAATTTTTTTCTTTCTAAGGACGAGGCGGGCAGCTGTATTTTGTAAGCGTTGCAGGCAAAGGAGACGAGAAGCTGGTAGGCCAGATAAGAGCATTGCAGTAGTCCAGGCGTGACAGAACAAGGGAAGTTACTAGTTTAGATGCAGCATCGGTTGAAAGGAATCGGCGAATGCAGCCAATGCGTCGAATCTGAGGGTAGCATGATTGACAGGTCTGGGTGGTAAATTTCTGCATACAAAGAGATTTATCAAGAATCACACCAAGGTTTTTGACAGAGTTCGAAAGAGGGATGGTGTTGTCTCCGAGTTGAATGTTATTGATTGAAACAGCATCTAGTTTATTTTTGGTGCCTACAAGCATGGCTTCAGTTTTATCTCCGTTTAACTGTAATTTATTTTGGGTCATCCAATTTTGGATGTCAGTGTAACAGCTGGAGACTTCCGACAGAAGAGAACTAAGGTTTTCAGGGCTAGTGCTATTGTAGAGTTGGGTATCATCAGCATAAAAATGGTGTTTCATTTCATGCTGATTAATGATATTGGCAAGAGGAAAAGTATAGAGGGTAAACAGGACAGGCCCGAGTACAGAGCCCTGAGGAACTCCACAAGAAAGCTTAACTGGATCGGACTTAATCCCGTTAACAAGGACTGATTGAAAGCGATCAGACAGATAGGAGGAGAACCAAGACAGGGCGGTACCGTGAATGCCGAAAGTGTGCTCAAGGCGATAGAGTAGTATTGAGTGATCGATGGTATCAAAAGCGGCAGACAGATCAAGGAGTGTAAGCAGAGAGATTTTACCAGCATCAGAAGCAAGAAGAAGATCATCTACTATATGAACAAGAGCTGTTTCTGTGCTGTGATTTACCCGGTAGGCTGATTGATGAGGGTAGTTAAGATTGTTTAGAGATAAATGATCATTCAATTGTTGTAGTACTACTTTCTCAAGGAGCTTAGACAGAAATGGAAGATTTGAAACGGGTCTGTAATTTTTAAGGATGTTAGGATCGAGGTTGCTTTTCTTGAGGAGTGGTCGAACAAGAGCAGTTTTGTACTCAGATGGAAAAACTCCAGAGGTCAAGGATGAATTGATAATAGATGTGATTAACGGCAGAAGTTGGGGGTATATCTGTGAGAAAAGAGAGGCTGGAATTGGGTCAAGTTCACACGATTTGAAACACATTTGCTTGAGGATGGTTGAAACTTGTATTTCAGACACTGGGCAGAAAGAATAGAGAGAGGTGCCCGTGAATGGAGGATCTGGGAGCGTAGACTGAAAAGGAGTTGAATCAAGTTTTGTTCGCAGATCAAGAATTTTGGAAGAGAAAAATTTGGAAAAAGCAGAGGGAAGAGCATCGAGAGTAATATTTGACGGCAGAGGACTTGATTTGTCGGTTCCAAGTAAATCGGAAACGGTGGCAAAAAGAATTTTTGTGGATTTAGCTTCAAGAATCTTTGAGGAGAAATAATGGATCTTTGTTTCAGCGAGGAGATTGGTGAACCTATTCCGAAAAGACTGGAAAATTTGACGGTGGATTTCAAGTTTTGAAGATCGCCATTTACGCTCGGCCCTACGACCTGCACGTTTAAGGTCACGAAGTTCAGGTGTGTTCCAAGGGGCACAAGGGCGGTCTGGCAAAACACGGGTAGAAGGAGGGGCATGTTTATCAAGTAGCTGACGAAGAACAGATGTATATAAACTGGCAGGGTCAGTGGAATCATTGACGGAAGAAAGAAGGTTGACTGCTTCGGTGGTGAAGACATTTATGTCAATAGATTTAAAATTTCTACGAATTACGGAACGTTTATTTCTCTGATGTTTTGAAAGATTAAGAATGGCATGAACAGCAAAGTGATCGGAAGAGAGTTTGTTTGTAATTGTAGTTGAAGTTAGCAGCTTGTCAGAGTCACGGGCGATGGGAGACGGTGGAATGCCAGAAGTCTGAGATAAGGCTGGTTGGTTCTCTGTTGATGGAACAGTGGACTCAGGATCTGATGTCTTGAGTTCAATCCCAGCCGGCAACATTTAAACGTTGGCCTGCTTGCTGCCCATCGTGATGTTTCCATCATTCTGGTGGTGTCAGCTTAATGTTTCAAAAGTCTTTCCCCCATGCCTATTGCCACTCCTCAGTTCAAGACATTGTCATCGTTTTGGGTTGTCCGCAGACTCTGGGATTCTTTGGGATAATTGCTGGCAGAATCGGGTGAAGCATGTATGGAAAAGCCCGAGTGTGATGAATCCCTCTTGAACGAACTCCAAACTACAAACTCAGAGAACGCGTTGCCCGAAATGTAGCCTCTGTTTTGCTGAGCTAATTGTAAGGCTGAAGCGTTTGAAAGGAATAGCAACTTGTTCAGTGATGAGCTGGTTATTCTGGCTCGAGTGTGCAGGCAGTGCACAGTCATCTGGGAAGAGGAATTAATCGCAGGACGGTTATGGGCACTTTTGTTTTGGGTTGGAGTCTCCGCATGTTGAAGAGTTTTCCGTTTAAGTGGAAAATTGATTTTACTTCCTTGTACAAAAATCTGTAAGTGCATCAATCAACATTGTCGCACTGATGATGGTGAGGAATGTGGGCGTCAGAACCCATCCCTGCCTCACTCCGTGCTACTGTGGGAAAGAGTTTAGATGCTGTCCATGCTTGAACACCATAACCAGCATGCCATTGTGGAAGGAAGCAGATGGGGAGACAGGCTTCTTAGGGCAACTGAACAGAAAGATTTATTAAGAAATCAACTGATAACAACTAATCAGCCACTCCAAAACCAACGTAGTCAAAGAACTAATATCCAGTTAAGCTACCAGTCAACCAGCCAACGTACATTTACGTTTTGAAACGGTTATTGCCCTAATATGGCTCTATGCAGTCGGCTGGGCTTTAAACAAAATAACAATAACAGTAAACCAACCAACCAACCAACTAAGCTGCCAGAAACCTATCAACCAACCAACCAACCAACCAACCAACCAATCAGCCAGCCAACCAGACAACCAACCAAAAAGCCAACCGAGAAAGAGAGAACCAATCAAACAAACAAATGACACCGACTAAATAAACGAATGAACAAATACATCCACATGCCCGTTCGTAGTCTTCGTTCAAATCTAAGTAACATTACCACCCGCAGTTATTGAATTTCTGCCTCCAGGACGCTCCAAAGAGAGGCGGGTTTATTCGCTTTTAATGACGTTACATCTTCACCTGCTTCTTCAGGTTACCGAGATAAGCTGAAAGTTAAATACGGTTGAATGGGCCTGCGAGGCGGTAATCCGATACAAGAAGAACGATGGAAAACGAAAGAGTGCTAAAAAGACTTTTTAACTGGGGGGGGGGGGGGGGGGGGGGGGGGGGGGTAAAGTACATGTAAATGGAGCTTTAAGACGACAGTAATTGGATAGAACCAAGTAGAAAAAGGTAACAAGAAAGATTAGGAGAAAGGAGAGGAGGAAAGCTAATTGGTTTAGTCGCTTTTTACCACACATCACGGTTTGGTGGTTCTCCTTTTCAAAAAGTGATCACGTTCCTCATCCACAACCCCCCCCCCCACCCCTCCTCCACTTCCTTCTTATGAACCTGCTTGAAGCTCAGTAAATGGGCACAGTAGTCGAGTGTATAAGACGTCAGACTTGAAGTCAGAAGGTCTGAGTTCGATCCTGCCTGACTCCTTACCACCTGGTGAATAAAGAATGGATATTTTTCTGGTTAATTGGTTTAAAAAAACCCAAAGTTTTCTGGTTAGTTTGGTAAAGTATGGATAGTTTTCCGGTTAGTGGGTAAAGGGTGGACGTCTTTTTCCGGTTGGTGGGTAAAGGGTGGATAATGTTCTGGTTATTTGGTAAAGAATCGATAGTTTTCCTTTTAGTTTGGTGAAGTATGGATAGTTTCCCGGTTAGGTGGTAAAGTATGGATATTTTTCCGGTTAATCGGTAAAGGATGTCTTTTTTTCTGTTTAGTGGGTGAAGGATGGATATTTTTCCGGTTCGTGGATAAGGTGAGGATATTTTTTTCCCGGTTAGTGGGTAACGAGTGGATATTTTTCTGGTTGGTGAGTAAAGGGTAGTAGAGTAAAGGGTGGATATTTTTACTGGTTGGTGAGTAAAGGGCAGCTATTTTCCGGATGGTGAGTAAAGGGTGGATTTTTTCCCGGCTGCTGGACAAAGTGTGGATATTTTTACTGGTTGGTGAGTAAAGGGTAGATATTTTTCCAATTGGTGAGTAAAGGATAGATATTTTTCCGACTGGTGAGTAAAGGGTGGATACTTTTCCAGTTGGTGAGTAAAGGGGGATATGTTTTCTGTTGGTGAGTAAAGGGTGGGTATATTTCCGGTTGGTAGGTAAAGGGTGGATATATTTCCGTCCGATTGGTGAATAAAGAATAGATATTTTTCCGGTTGTTGGTGAGTAAATGGTGGATATATTACCGTTTGGTGAGTAAAGGTGGATATTTTTCCTGTTAATGGGTAAAGAGTGGATATTTTTCTGGATGGTGGGTAAAGGATGGACATTTTTTTCGGTTTGTGAGTTCAGAGTGGATATTTTTCTGGTTACTGGGTAAAGGCGGATATTGTTCCGGATGGTGGGTAAAAGGTGGATTTTTTCCCGGGCAATGGGTAAAAAGCGGATATTTTTCTGGTTGGTGGTTGAAGGGCTGGATGTTTTGCTGGATGGTAGGTAAAGGGATGGATAGTTTTAGCGATCTCACAGTTCAACATGTGTTCAGACCTATTAGCGTGTGAACCCCCTCTGTGTGTATACACACGCATAACGTCAAGGTCCTCCTATAAACCACGTCAGTGTCCTGTGGCTTATGTAAACCATGAAAACTTCCAACACGCGCCTCCACTGAACACGGAGTATGCAGACTGTGCAGCAACGTACCGCTTGCAGAGTGTGGGCTTAACATCAAAACAAAACAAAATTGAAGGCTAAAAAAGAAAGAAAATAATAGAGCCTTACAGAAACTGTACATGAACAGTGTTTATGTAATATATATGATATATATATATATGTATACATATATATATATATATATATACATATAAAATATTTGTAAAGAAAGAGATTCGTACATAAAAAAGCAGAGAAATGCATACCTTCAGTGAGTCGTTGCTCTCAAGACCATATGCTAAATGCAAGTGACATACTTACAGGGGCAAAGTGTAAAGGATCTGATTTTTTAATCGTGTGTGTGTGTGTGTGTGTGTGTGTGTGTGTGTGTGTGTGTGTGTGTGTGTGTGTGTGTGTGTGTGTGTGTGTTCGTTCGTTGCTTGATTTAACGTCTTTTCACTATAAGTGATATTAGACGGGGAAAAATGGCATGGAGGATGAAATAAGGGGGGGGGGGGGGGTGGAGGGGAGAGGGGAACAGAGTAAGGGACGTAAAAAAAATTAAAAGGAAGCGGCAAGGTCTTAAGAAAAAGGATATGGATGAACAGAGAAATGAAACTAGAACAACGCTAACATCAATAATGTAAAAGAAAAATCGTCATAAAAACAAAACAAAACAAAACAAAAATAATCATAATTATAATAATAATCTTAAAGTAACGCATTAACAGGACTGTGAACCAATGATTCTGAAATTTTAACTAACAAAACTTGATCCGATACTTCTTTAAAATGCGTTTCAAGATAGTTTCCTTGTGTAAACGTCTTTGGTAAAAAGGAACGAAGCTTTCTGCAGTAAAACAAACAGTGATACAATGTGAATTGTTCGCCACAAATACATAAAACGTTGTTACAATATTTTGTTTTCAAAGCGTTCAGTTGAATGCGAAAATATGTCATAACAATTAATCTCAAATGATATAACGAGGAATACTGCAAATTTTTACAGATATTTTGAACTGAAAGTTTGATTCTTTTTTGAGACACAAATTTTTCATTTAAATGTTCATGAAATCGAATCCATGATGCTAATTCTAGCGAGTTGTAAGCTTCTTTTACCGAGTGTGTTAACATGTAATTCTATGGAATTTTCAGAATGGAGGGCACCGGATTTAGCTGCTCTGTCAACTACGTTGTTGCCATGAAGACCAACATGAGAAGGCACCCAGCATAAATTGATTTCCGAACCATTTATCTTTAAACAATGTATTAGATGATTTGCCTCAATAATTAAGTCAGGTCTTGTGTCTGTATCAAAAGACTGTAAGGCATATAATACAGATTTTGAATCAACAAAGAGAACTACTTTGAATGACACAGGCCGAAGGCTTATTAAATAATGCAACGCTTGAACAACAGCGACCAATTCTGCTGTATATATAGATACATTTGCCCCAATGAAAAAAGACTTTTTAATGTTAAATTTTGGAACATAAAAGGCTGCTCCAGCGCTCTGGTTTGCTAAGACTGACCCATCGGTAAAAATGTGGAGGTGGGTACTGTACTTTTCATCGATGTGTTCACAAGCTGTGGATAGCGTAATGTTGACATTATCATCTTTTTTAACTTTTGCATAATCGAGATCAAATGTGGCATTTAGCATTTCCCATGTAGGGATAGGCGTTATCGTTGGTTTCTCAGCAATTTCATCCATTGTTATGTTGGACTGTTTGATCAGGCCAGATATGTAAGTTGCGGCTGTAATTTGTGATGAAATGTTTTTTGCTCGTTTTGGAAAGTCAGTATCAGACCTTATCTTAATTTCTTTGCTCACAAAATTATCCACTTGTGAAGTAGTTCTAATTGCAAACTTTGCTGTAGCTAACTCACGATGGTTGTTTAAAGGTAGAATTCCAGCAACTTTGTACGTTTCCAGAGTAGAAGCATGTGTGTGTATGTATGTGTGTGTGCGTGCGTGCGTGCGTGTGTGTGTGTTATGTGTGTGTGTGTGTGTGTGTGTGTGTGTGTGTGTGTGTGTTATTGCCATTGGTGTTGACTGTGATAATGTAATACGCGAAGTCGTCAGTTTTTTTTTTTTATCTTTATCTCGTTACATCCAGTCTGTGTCTTATAGCTCTGTTATGGTTTTCTTTTAATGACAAAGTAAATCAGGTCTGGACTCTGAATTATGAGTTCAGTCACCCTGTTTCTCTCTCTTGCTTGACTTGACAAATCCTACCCCAGTATAAATAGTATCCGCACCTTCTGGACATTCTGTGCTAGAAATTTCCTCATTTCTGTCACTCTCTTTGTTTCTGTCTTCCTCCTTTGCTTTCTGTCATTTCTTCCTGTCATGTTTTGTCTTGCTGATCCATTTATCTGTATGTGTTCGATAAAGTCTTACGTACTTTCTTTTAGGATTGATAATTGGGTACATGTATTAAGTGCATTTTTGGCTCTAGGGAGGTGAGATATGCAGAAGCACTTTAAGGTTATATATGCCTGTTTTTTATGTTCTGGTGTCCTTAGGTACGGTTTAATTTGCATTCAGGTGTATTTTTTAAATCCCCTGTGTGATAAATTGGACGGAGTGGTCAACGCCAGGGGCATCTTGTTGGATTATGTGCGCGAATGCATTGCTATGTGTGCTTAATTTTCTTTGTTGTTGTTGTTGATGTTTTGTATATTTTAAAACGATTATAGCCCAGATATGGCTCTACGCAGTCGGCTAGGCTTTAAACATTAATAACAATAATGACAAAGTAAATCAGGTCTGGATTCTGAATTATGAGTTCAGTCACCCTGTTTATCTCTCTTGCTTGACTTGACAAATCCATCCCCAACCCCTCAACCCGTATTGTTTTGAATTATGGCCTGTGGCCAATGTTTATTAAAACATTCTGCTCGTTCGTTCAACGATTCGATATCTCGCTTTCTCGCTTTTGCGTTAATTGAAAAACGTATGCCGCTTGATGTCAAAAGTCCTACCCCGAACCCAGCCTCCAACCCGTGTTGTTTTGACAAACTGTTGGTGTGGCCGAGGAATCAATGTTTAAAATAAGCTGTTTGCTTGCTTGTTTGTTCTCTCTATCACTCTGTCTCTCTGTCTTGTCGTCTGTTCCTGTCTCTCTCTCTTCTTCTTCTCTCTCTTTCTTCTTTCTCGTCTTCGTCTCTCTTGCTCTCTCTGCTCTTTCTGTTCTTCTCTTCTCTGTGTCTCTGCCTTTCTCTGTCTCTCTTTCTCTTTGTCTCTTTCCCTCCCCCTTTCTCTCTCTCTCTCTCTCTCTCTCTCTCTCTCTCTCTCCTCTCTCTCTCGAGTCAAGCAATTGTATGTTCATGTTACCATTGGAAAGTAAAGTGTTGTCATCACTCTCTCTGTCTCTGTCTCTCTGTCTCTGTCAGTCTGACTCTCTCTCTCTCTCTCATATGATGTGGTGTGATCATAGACACGCGTTTGTAACTAAAGTTTGCTATTTTCATTGTTATCATATATGTTAAATCGACTTCCTGTCTTGTTTAAAAATGATTGAATCGTCAAACTGTCCACCTCTCTCTGTCCCCCTACCTCTATTTTCTCTCTGTCTTTCTGTCTCTGTCTTTCTCTCTTTCTCTTTCTCTCTCTCTCTCTCTCTCTCTCTCTCTCTCTCTCTCTCTCTCTCTCTCTCTCTCTCTCTCTCTCTCTCTCTCTCTTACATGTTAGTATTCAGCATGTATCTTCCTTAAGCTATGCTTGTTGCAGTAAACAAATGTCACGTTATAGAATAGCAACGGAAAGTTTGAAAAATGGCTTCTAGTCAATAACTTTTACCGTTGGAAAATAAAGCATCATTGTCATTGTCATTGTCATTCTCTCTCTCTCTCTCTCTCTCTCTCTCTCTCTCTCTCTCTCGCCCTCGCTCTCTCTCTTTGTATTTTTCTCTCTCTGTTTCTCTTTGTCTCTTTCTCTTTCTCTCTCTCTCCCTCCCTCTCTCCCTTCCTCCCTCTCTCTCTTCTCTCTCTCTCTCTGGCTCTATTCTATCACCTTTCCAAACATAACACCACTCGGCTTCCGATCCTTCCATCTCCGATCAGCTTCAAGACCCCTCTGTCAGTCTTCTGTCACTTGGCACTTCTGGAGAGGACATGGAAATAAAATAGAAGCAAGATGGTCATACCGTTCTAACAGTCTCCCTTTTCACACAAACGTTTTCAGAGATATACAGTCATCCTGCCACCCTGGTCAATGTGAATATTTTTTCTTATTTTTCAATCTTTCTCATTGTTTTCTTTATCATGGAAACTGAAATTGTTTCATATTGATTGGAAACGTGTGTGTGTGTGTGTGTGTTCTCTCTCTCTCTCTCTCTCTCTCACAGTCTCTCTCTCTCTCCCTTTCTCTCTCTTTTTCTCTCTCTCTTACTGTGCATGTGTGTGTGTGTGTGCGTGTGTTTGTGTTGTGTTGTGTGTGTGTGTGTGTGTGTGTATATGTATGTGTGTGTGTGTGTTTGTGACTGTGTGTGATTAAATAGAGTGTAGATCTCTATCAAATTTTTATGAAAGATTAAAATAGTTTGTTCAAGCCTCGCGAATACCAAACTTCAGAAGTTCAGAAATCACGGTGACATGGTCACGACTGCACATACCAAAAATCGGACCTTTTGAGGACGGTGTGTGAACTGAACTTTCTGTGAAATTTCTGAAATTTTCTCATGTTTTCACTTCTGTTGTGACAGGCTGCCACTGTCCTCCACTGTCACGTCAAGTTTTATTTCAGCCAAAGTTTTCTCAAGGTCACGCTGATTTTGTGAAATAGAAAACCTAGATCTTCCTGTAACAATCCAGAGTTCTTTCGAGAAGGATTCAGTTACATTCAGACAGTGCCAGATAGGCTGCACCCGAACTGCCAGAAATTATCAGGCACATTTCCCCCGTGAGGTTGCAGAGGGCTCTCTCAGTATAAATTGTGTTCTCGCTTTCTGGAAATATGCTGTTTTAGAACTTTCCACTTTTCTGTCACTTTGTTTCTGCTTCGCTTTTTGTCGTCTCTTCTTATCATTTTCTGCATTGCTGGACCACTTTCCTGTAGATGTTCTATAAAGTCTTTACAGAACTTCTCTTAGGATTGATAATTGGGTACACGTAATGACTGCATTTTTGGCTCTAATGTAATATACAATGTGATGTGCCGAACACATTTTAGAAAATTTAGGCTAGATTTAACATACCTTTTAGTATCTTTAATAACGTTTACAATTCTGTTCAGGTTTGTGTTTTTTAAACCCCCTGGTGATAAATTGACGGAATGGTCAACGCCAGAGGTATATCTTTAGATTATGTGCGCGAATGCAACATTATGCATACTCATTTGGGGTGTTCTGGACATTTTGCAATGATCATAGCGCTGATATGACTCTGCACGGTCGGCTTGGCTTTAAACAATAATGAAAATAATAATAATCATTACCATCATATCAATCGCCATAATAATAATTAGACAGACTCCTAGAGTCTGCGCTAAACCTATGCGCTGGGACAGATCTTGCAATGGTGGAAAGGGGAGGGGGGGCGGGGAACTTTGAGAACTGGATCTATAAGTATAATACATTATACTAGTACTGTCAGAATGTTAGCAGCCTGAAGTGAACAGGCCAGTTTTCTATGTTGTGGGCTGGGGGAATGGGTGACATTGAACTAGACACTTTCCCCGTGGGGATGCCGGGGGTTCTTTCAGTGTGAATAGTATCCCCACCTTCTGTAAATTCTGTGCTAGAAATGTCCCCTTTTCTGTCGCTGTCTTTGCTTCTGTCTTCCTCCTTTGCTTTCTGTCATTTCTTCCATTTATTGTCTGCCTTGCTGGTCCATTCACCTGTATGTGTTCGATAAAATCTTACGTACTTTCTCTTAGGATTGATGATTGGGTGCATGTATTAAGTGCATTTTTTGGTTCTAGGGAAATGAGATCCGCGGAAGCAACTTCAGGAATAATATAGGCCGTTGTCATATATGTTTTAGTGTCCTTAGTTATGTTTAAATATGTATATTCAGATTTTTTTTTTTTGGAATCACTTGTGTGATGAATTGGACGGAGTGGTCAGCGCCAGGGGCATCTCTCATTGATATGTGTACTTAATTTTCGTTACCTTTTTTATTTCCTATTGAAGTATTGTGGTTATACAATATAGCCCTGACGTGGCTCTACGCATTGGGCTGGGCTTTAAACAAAAATAACAATAACTCAACACATCAGATCTTGTGTCAGTGGCTCTGTCAATATCGGCAGCCAGCATGATGGGTTTTTTTTTTTTCTATAAAAAAGGGAGATTGTTAGAATGGCTTAACGATCTTGTTGTTTTGACCATTGAGAGGGGAAAACATCCAAGCTAGGCTAGAGTGAAGGTTCTCTCACGAGGACGCCCTCTTCAGTCCTGTCCGTCAGCGTTGACCAGTCCTAACCCGTTCAACAAGATGATCGGGATGGGAACCCACGACTGTCTTGACGCCTTGCTAGACGAGAGAGAGAGAGAGAAAGAGAGAGAGAGAGAGAGACAGACAGACAGACAGACAGACAGACACAGATAGACAAATAGAGAGATGGACAGAGAGACGGACAGGCGGACAGACAGACAGAGACAGACACAGAGAGGCAGAGAGACTGACAGAGAGAGAGACAGACAGCCAGAGAGACAGACAGAGAGACAGAGACAAACAAATAGAGAGACAGAGACAGACAGACAGAGACAGACAGACAGACACAGACAGAAACAGATTGACAAACAGACAGACACACACACACACACACACACACACACACACACACACACACACACACACACACACACACACACACACACACACAAAGAGAGAGAGAGAGAGAGTTTCTCTGAACACACAAGTACACACAAACTAAGATAAAGATACAGAAAGGTAGGCAGAGAGGCACTCACACAAACACATGCGCATGCACACACCTACACACACACACACACACACACACACACACACACACACACACACACACACACACACACACACACACACACACACACACACACACACACACACACCATATCATAGAATGGTTTCAACTGGACATTCAGACACACGCAGACACATGCCTACGCGAGCGCACAGACAGAGAGAAAAGCGTACTCGCACACACACACGTACGCACACACGCACATGCGCTCATACACAGACACTCTTCCACACGTATGCACGCAACCACACATACATATATATGTAGGTAGGCAAACGCACGTGTACACACGCACACACACGCGCGCGCGCACACACACAAATATATCAACAACAAAGAAGAAAACAGGCAAGAATGAATGGCAAAAATAGAAGAGATCAGATTTAGGTGACAACATTATTAACAGCAGAAGAAATAAAAATTGAGAAAGGAGGAGGAGTCAAAAGAAAAACGATAGAACGAAAGGAAAAAGGGGAAAAAGGGAACACAGAAAAACAAATGGTCAAGCCATTGTAACAATATCCATTTCTAAGCATTTTGTTTCAGCGAAAATCCCTAGATTAGGTAAAACATAGGCTAGGTAGGGCCTCAGGACTTGAACAGCTCATGGATTTATGTGCAGGGTTTTAGACTTGAGCCATGATCACCATACACGTGGCACCTGTGACGTTAGTGCATATGGAATTCGTTCCGAGCGCGGAGACGACGCGTCTTGAGAAACTGAAACTGAAACTGAAACTGAAACCAGATTTTGTACTTTTCGTTACCGTGACCACGAAGAGGCATCAGCTGAAATGAAACTGGACGTGAAGTATATGTATGGAGAATGATAGTCTGACACAACAGTGAACACAGAATGAAGATTTTCTTTTGAAGAGGTTTGTGCGAAAGTCCTGCTCACACACCTTTCTCAAAAAGTGCTGATTTTGATCAATTTTTGTTGTTGTTTTATGTCACCTTGACCTAGTGTCATAGCTACCAGACTTATGCGTTCGCGATAGCTCAATGGTCAGCATGTTTGAATCAAATCTGGTAAGGATTCACCGAGGAGTTTGGAAGTTTTTTGTTTGTTCAAGAGTGGTTCATGGTACTCGAACAGTTCCACATGCGCTCCACCCAAATCTGCTAGCTGTTACCTGGCAGACGCTCTGAGCCTGCGGAAAACTCGTTGTGCTGACAAGGTCTTGAACAGAGGAGCGGAAGGGGGGAGGTAGGGGGGGGGAGGGGGGGGGGAGATCTACGAAACGCTAAGATTACACCACCACAATGATGGTAACAATAAGATGGGCAGCAAATAGGTCAATGTTTAATATTGCGGACTGGGACTAAATTCAGGATACCAGAGATCCTGAGTCCACGGTTCAGAGGAAAGGATCAACCAGTCTGCATAAAAAAGAAACAGCTGAGAAAAAAGAAAGACTTGATAACATAGGTGTTCTGACAGACACACAGACACACTCATCTCAGGTCGATGTGAACCACCTTCTTTCTTATTGTATGTATATGTATATCAGCACGGAAATCTATGACTGCCGTAACATAGCCTGGTGCCACACGCCTCGCTAGACGAGAGAGAGAGAGAGAGAGAGGTAAATCCCTAATTTCGATATCAATACGCTCGACAGACACAGACTTTAGGGTTAGTTCAACAGGGATTCATGGCAGTTGGACAGTTCCATATGCGCTTCACCCGAAATCTGCCAGCAGTTATGGCAGATTCCGTGAGCCTGCGGAAAACTATAGGCTGGCAAAGCCTTGGAATGAGGAAGGGGAAGTGGCGTATGAAACACGAAGCCGACACCACCTGCCTTACGATGGGCAGCGAAAACGCCAGTTTCTCATAATTATTGAGGACTAGGATTGAACTCGAATCATCGGGTTATAAGTCCAAAGAACCAACCAGTCCCCATACAGAGAGAAAACGAGAAGAACAGCAAAAAACCGAACGAAATATCAAAGAATGCAGAAACAGAAAACAAACAAAACAAAACAACAACACACACACACACACAAAGCTGAAGATAGCTAATGCAAAAATATTGCAACAAAAAAAAAAAAAAGTTCTGACCCATTTATAGCAAATTTAATAGATGCATTCGTTTTTCCATCCACAATGGTAAAAAAAAGTGTTAGAATGTACGTGACACGGCCAGTAAAGGCGCTGGAAAAAACAGTAAGTTGTTGATGATAAAAATAATCTCTACCGAATACACACACACACAGACATACAGCAATGTACATATTCATGTACATGTATATGTATATATATATTTTTTTTCTATGTATGTACATGCCGAATACACACACACACACACGCGCACACACACACACACACACACACACACACACAGGCACAGACACACACACACACACACACACACACACAACACACAGGCACAGACACACACACACACACACACACACACACACACACACACACACAGAATTTTTATTACGAAAATAGCAATAGAGAAAAACAGAAGCAAACAAGCAAGTTAGCAAGCAAGCAAGTAAGCACACACACACACACACACACACAACACACACACACACACACACACACACACACACACACACACACACACACACACACACACACAGAAGATTTATTACGAAAATAGCAATAGAGAAAAACAGAAGCAAACAAGCAAGCAAGCAAGTTAGCAAGCAAGCAAGTAAGCACACACACACACACACACACACACGCACACACACGCACACACACACACACACACACACACACACACACACACACACACACACACACACACACACACACACACACACACACACACACACAGAAGATTTATTACGAAAATAGCAATAGAGAAAAACAGAAGCAAACAAGCAAGCAAGCAAGTTAGCAAGCAAGCAAGTAAGCACACACACACACACACACACACACACACACACACACACACACACACACACACAGGATCAGAATTTGATGACGACATTACATTATCGACAAAAGAACAGAGGTGAAAAAGGAGCCGATAAACAAAGGAGAAGAAAACGAGGTAAAAGAATTCATAATGATCAACTCAACGAAGACAGTAAATGAAAGAAAACAGGAACAAGCGAAAGAAACAGTTCAACGAAGTCCCACATACTTTCTGTTCGGATTGATAATACGAAATATGAATTATCTGCACTTTTGACTCGTAGGATCTGTAGTGTTCAGAAGCAGCTTTAGCTAAATTAGTCTAGTTTTTGTATGTATTAGTGTACTCAGCTATGTTTATACATCTGTATTCATGTTTGTCTGTCTTTTAACCCCTTAGTAATAATTTTGGCGGAATGGTCAACACCAGGGGCATGGCCTTAGATTATGTGCGTGAATGCATTGATGTGAGCATGTACGTTTCTTTTCTGGTTTTGTGTTTTGAGATGTTATAGCCGTGATATGGCTCTGAGCAGTGGGCTGGTTGCTAAACAACAAGAACAACAGTAATAATAATACTAACGATGAGGATGACAGTAAAAATAATAACAATGATGATGATGGTGATGATGATAACAGTAATGATAATAGTGACGATGATGATAACAATAAACAGTAGTTTAGTCAGTGTTTTTAAATGCGTGATTGAAAAACTCGGTTACACGCATAGATATTCACGAACGCTTACACACGTACACAGGAGATGCATACAAATATGCATGCATCTATTTATCCATGCACACTCAAACACACACACGTACGCACGCGTGCGCGTAATGCACACAAGCATACACACACATATATATACTCATACACTCAGAGGTAAGTGTGTGTGTGTGTGTGTGTGTGTGTGTGTGTGTGTGTGTGTGTGTGTGTGTGTGTGTGTGTGTGTGTGAACAAAGAAGGGAGATAAACTCAGCAGTATAAAAAATAAGCTGCAGAGTTGAATGAAAACTCTGTGAACCGAAACGACCAAAAGGAAAGTGAATCATGGATCAAGCAAAACACACCAACCGAACGAACAACAATATTAAAAAAAATAAAATAAAATAAAAAAAATTGAAAAAAAAAACATGCTGACTTTTCTTAAATGCAACCGAGACAAAGGAATAATGGATCGACCAGAGGGATAACAATGACGACAACGACGACAGCAACAAAAACAACATCAACAACAACAACAACCCAAATGTTTCATAAAATGCAACAAAGGCAGAAGCGAAATGACTCAAGGAAACAAACATAAGTAC
>JAPXFY010000021.1:31845954-31873454 GCA_030674185.1 Monoplex corrugatus
GGAAAACGTATTAGTAAACGTTCTTTTTTCTGTTAATTGTCTGATTATATATACATATTTTTTCTGTTAATTGTCTGATTATATATACATATTTTTTCTGTAATTGTCTGATATATATACATATTTTTTCTGTTAATTGTCTGATTATATATACATTTTTTTTCTGTTAATTGTCTGATTATATATACATTTTTTTTCTGTGTCTGTCCTTCCTTGTCTGTGTTGGTGTTCTCTCTCTCATCTCTCTCTCTCTCTGTCTCTCTCTCTGTCTCTCAATCTCTCTCTCTCTCTGTCTCTCTCTGTCTCTCTCTCTCTTTTTTCTTCTCATCTCTCTCTCTCTGTCTAGCTCCTTCTCTCTCTTCTCTCTCTCTCCTCTTTCTCTCTCTCTCTCTCTGTCTCTCTCTCTCTCTCTCTCTCTGTCTCTCTCTGTCTGTTCCTCTCTCTCTGTCTCTCTCTCGTCTCTCTCTCTTCTTCTCTCTCTCTCTCTCTCTAGTCTGCCTTCTCTCTCTCTTCTCTCTCTCTCTCTCTCTTTCTCTTCTCTCTCTCTCTCTCTCTCGTCCTAGTCTGCCCTTCTCTCTCTCTTTCTTTCTCTCTCTCTCTCTCTCTCTTTCTCTCTCGTCCTATCTGCCTTCTCTCTCTCTTCTCTCTCTCTCTCGTCCTAGTCTGCCCTTCTCTCTCTCTTTCTCTTTCTCTCTCTCTCTCTTTCTCTCTCGTCATCTGTCCTTCTCTCTCTCTTTCTCTTCTCTCGTCCTAGTCTGCCCTTCTCTCTCTCTTTCCTCTTCTCTTTCTCTCTCTCTCTCGTCCTAGTCTGCCTTCTCTCTCTTTTCTCTCTCTCCTCTTCTCTCTCTCGTCCTAGTCTGCCCTTCTCTCTCTCTCTTTCTCTCTCTCTCTCTTCTCTCTCCTCTATCTCTGTTGTCGTCCTAGTCTGCCCTTCTCTCTCTCTCTCTCTTTCTTTCTCCTTCCTCCCTCTCTCTCTTGTCTCGTGTTGTCGTCCTAGTGTACCCTTCTCTCTCTCTCTCTCTCTTCTTTCTCGCTCTCTGTCTCGTCTCGCTCTGTCTCTTCTCTCTCTCTCTCTTTCTCGCTCTCTGTCTCTCTCTCTCTCTTTCTCTCCTCTTCTTCTCTCTTCTCTTTCTCTCTCGTCCTAGTCTGCCCTTCTCTCTTTCTCTCTCTCTCTCTCGTCCTAGTCTGCCCTTCTCTTTCTCTCTCTCTCTCTCTTTCTCTCTCTCTCTTTCTCTCTCGTCCTAGTCTGCCCTTCTCTCTCTCTCTCTCTCTTTCTCTCTCTCTTTCTCTCTCGTCCTAGTCTGCCCTTCTCTCTCTTTCTCTCTCTGTCTCTCTCTATCCCTGTTGTCGTCCTAGTCTGCCCTTCTCTCTCTCTCTCTCTTTCTCCCTTCCTCCCTCTCTCTCTCTCTCTGTGTTGTCGTCCTAGTGTACCCTTCTCTCTCTCTCTCTCTCTCTCTCTTTCTTTCTCGCTCTCTGTCTCGCTCTCGCTCTGTCTCTGTCTCTCACTCTCTCTCTTTCTCGCTCTCTCGTCTTCGTTCTTCTCTCTTCTCTCTCCTCGACTTCTCTCTCTTCTCTCTCTCTCTCTTCCTCATCCCTCTCTCTCTCCCCCTCTCTCTCCTCTCTCTCTCTCTCTCTCTCTCTCTCTCGTCATTGGCTGTCCCTATCTGACTATGTTCTTTTTTTCTATCTCGCGCTGGCCGTCAAAGTACTAGGAGAAAAAAGAGGATTTTTTCTGTTTTCTTTTTTTTTTCCTCTAGTACTGTTCAGAACATCTGTAGATCAGTGTAATTTTTGCTTTCCACGTGATTCTAAGTGAGTTCTTCATATAGTTCATTTTCAGTTGAAATCATACATGATTTGCTAACTCGTATTTCGATTTTATTAATGTGTTTGCTTTTCCATACACATTTCAGTTGTAACCAGATTATTGTCAGTCAGTGAATATTGAAAATGGATTTTTTTTCAGCATGGCAGCTCCTGATAAATGAATGTATTTGAATTGTAAGCAAAGCTAACATAATTACTTAATATTAATAACTTTTTCAGAAAATGGCGAGCACAACTTCCGCACCCTGTTCACTAGCATCCTGCATTGTCAACTGTGATAGCAAAGCAAACAGTTAACCCTTTGACTACCTGACCCTGCCCACCAGCTTCCTGCAGGAAGCAGGGTGAGGGAGTGAATGGGTTAAGTTTTTGCAGTTGGTGTATAGGGCGCGGTTTCGAAGAGTTAAAAGAGCGTGAGAATGACCGAATAAGTAAAAATCACGGTTACCAATCACTGTGGTATATTGGTTAGTGCAATCGACTACCGACTGGAAGCTTGTGCGTTCGATAACCAGTCAATCCTGTCAAAACCAGTATGGCATTTTTCGGCCTCAGTTGGCTCATACCCAGAGCTGAGTATGCTAGCTATGGGCTCATTGGGAAAACTTGGGACCACACAGTCGAGTCCCATCCACTTCGGATGTGTCACTATGGGTGTTGCTCAAATTTCCTGGCCAACACTGCAGGAGTGAAAGCATAGAATGCAGCCATGCACATGGTCTCAATCTTAGAAGAAAACTCCATAGCATCCCTGTCATAGTAGCATTGTAGAAACTGTTCCGTCTTTAGGTGAGGCACAAAATGGGGACAGAAAAAAGAGAAGAGACCCCTTGTTTAGCATCGTTTTGATCTGTTTAGTATCGGCTTAAGGAATAGTTTTTTGTTTTGGGGTTTTCTTAATTCATTTTACAGATCCTTTGCTCGAGATAGCGACACTAGCATATACACTGATGAATACGTTGTATAATTAAAAAAAAAAAAAAAAAAAAAAAAGACAAAAAGACGCTGTTTTCTGAATATAAAGAACGGCTTTATTGACAGCATGTCCGTTTCCATTAACAACGACAAAAAGTGAAATCGTCCATCTAACAGTCTGACAGATAGACAGTAGAATATTGTTTTGTATTGACATCGTTTGGTTATATGCCAAAAGTGTTATACTTCTCCAAAAAAAAAAAAAAAAAAAAAGAAAGAAAGAAAGAAAGAAAAAAAAAGAAAAGAAAGAAAAATGACCGACGGAGAAGGACATGTAGCAACGCCTGAAAAATTAATAATGATGATAATAATAACAATACTAATAACAACAACAATAATAATAATAATAATAATAATAATAATAATAATAAAAGGTGCTGCATGCAACTGAGGTCATTAAAAAACACACACAGCACGTCCGTTTGGTGGATGTGAAAAAATCTTTGGCAGGAGGATTGAAACAACCAGACTGACTACAAACTTTTCCAAATCCGCCCTGACCTTTAGCAGATTTTCCATCTGTACCTGGGAACCGTAGGAAAGAAACAGTGTTACGTAAGTTACACACGGATCACATTCTACGCTTTATTGCAGGTTACACACGGATCACATTCTACGCTTTATTGCAGGTTACACACGGATAAATTCTTCGCTTTATTGCAGGTTACACACGGGTCACATTCTACGCTTTATTGCAGGTATCACATTCTACGCTTTATTGCAGGTATCACATTCTACGCTTTATTGCAGGTATCACATTCTACGCTTTATTGCAGGTTACACACGGATCACATTCTACGCTTTATTGCAGGTTACACACGGATCACATTCTACGCTTTATTGCAGGTATCACATTCTACGCTTTATTGCAGGTTACACACGGATCACATTCTACGCTTTATTGCAGGTTACACACGGATCACATTCTACGCTTTATTGCAGGTTACACACGGATCACATTCTACGCTTTATTGCAGGTTACACACGGATCACATTCTACGCTTTATTGCAGGTTACACACGGATCACATTCTACGCTTTATTGCAGGTATCACATTCTACGCTTTATTGCAGGTTACACACGGATCACATTCTACGCTTTATTGCAGGTTACACACGGGTCACATTCTATGCTTTATTGCAGGTTACACACGGATCACATTCTACGCTTTATTGCAGGTTACACACGGGTTACATTCTACGCTTTATTGCAGGTTACACACGGGTCATATTCTACGCTTTATTGCAGGTTACACACGGATCACATTCTACGCTTTATTGCAGGTTACACACGGATCACATTCTACGCTTTATTGCAGGTTACACACGGATCACATTCTACGCTTTATTGCAGGCTACACACGGATCACATTCTACGCTTTATTGCAGGTTACACACGGATCACATTCTACGCTTTATTGCAGGTTACACACGGATCACATTCTACGCTTTATTGCAGGTTACACACGGGTCACATTCTACGCTTTATTGCAGGTTACACACGGGTCACATTCTACGCTTTATTGTAGGTTACACAGTGGTCACATATTCTACACTTTTATGTAGGTTACATACAGGCCACACATTCTGCACTTTATGTCATTTAATTAGACTTAAAAGGATAACCATGATCGTGTTCTTTGCCTGTTGTCTTCTGTTTGAACTTAGAGTTGTTTTTAAGGTGGCGCTGGCCTTAGTATGACTGTAGTAGTCGGCTGGGCCCTAAGCAGTATGAACCGCTGAAGCAAGAATGCCAAAATAGAGATGTCTGTAATCTCTTTTCTTCATCCTCAGGACAAAAGGTTCCAGAACTCAGTGCCATCTGCCCTCTGAAGGACCTCTCCTTTGATCGGTGGGATATTTGGACAAGGTAAGACCATTGGATAATTTTGTGTAAATTTATCAATATATGATATCGATGAGAATCTATTGTGTATATATACCTGTAAACGTCAACTTATTTCCAAAAGTGATTTGATGTGATTGGATGCTTGAATGTGCTTGTACAAGTCAGAGTTCATGAAATTAAACTCACCACATGTATACATCGGTATGCTCCAAATATTTTAAGACAGTTTATACACACAGCTGATATCAGCTTATTTATTGATTCGGGCTTTTGTTGATGATCAGCTTTCTTCTTTATTTTTATGACTTTGTAATGTTCATATTTGTGAAGTACAACTGCCTTGCTGAAAAGGATCCAAACATTTCCATATTTCATTTCAAGCCCATTACATTGAACATTTAATGCAGACATTCAGAGAGGAGTAGTGGACAGTCAACACGCAAAACAAGAACAAGAACAAGATCGAGGCAGCTGAAGAATGTTGAGAGTTGCATGGACAGCAAAGAAAACAAACGAGACAGTCTTGACGGAGGCAGACACAAGAAGATTATTGATGAGGAAGATTAAGAAAAGACAGGCAACATTCATGGATCATTTTATGAGGAAAGGGGAATGAGAGCACCTGGTCACAACAGGAAAACTAGAGGGAAAGAGAGCACCAAACCCAGGGAGAAAATATTGGACGGACTTGCAGGGTGGCTGAGGACAGAGAGGGTGGAAGATGTGCGTGCGGCAACAAGGAATAGATACATAATTATGGAAGACCATGATAGCCATTGCTTTGTGGCAGGGTATATGATGATGATGATGATGATGATGATGATGATGATGATGATGACGACCATTGGCCATCCAGTTCCACCGGTAAACCTTCGAGAGGTGTCAACACGATTAGCCCATTAAGAAGTGTCTGTAGTTTTCTTTACTTAGCTTGCCCCGTAACACGCCTACATTGATCACTTGATTTTCCTGTGGCCAATGCCTTCTTTTTATCTGACCATCTCCGTCATTGGTGTCAGTTGTTCACCTGAGTCTCCCAGTAATCGGTGAACAGATAAAACCCCAGCGGACAAAATCCCTGCCTATTATACGAAAAGTGGACAAACCTTAGTCACGTATATAAATCAGAAAATAAAACACACATTTAATACATACTTTTGACATGACTGGGAGGCCTGATTCTGTTTTAGCATTTGGAAAAAAAAGTGTATATCAGGAAATATGAACATGACCTTATCTCGGGCGAAGCGCGCGCGCGTGTATGTGTGTGTGTGTGTGTGACTGCGTGTGTTGTGTGTGTATTTGTGTATATGTGTTTGTTTGTGTGCGCTTGCGCTCGTGTGTGTGTGTGAGAGAGAGGAGAGAGAGACAGAGAGAGAGACAGAGAGATTTTGTGTATGTGTGTATAACGTTGACGGTGACTTAACCGGGGTTTTGCTATTGTCCACTTGATTCGCCCAATAGCCAGTTTTCCTTGTTCGTTTAAACCGTCCAGTATTCATTGTCCATTTGATTCATCCAGTATGTTCTTAATCATTTCGTCTAGTATCCATTGTCCACTTGTTTCGTCCACTAACAATATGTAATATCTATTGTCCGTTTGATTCGTTCAGTAACCAATGCGTATAATTTGCCTAGTAAACGGTATCCATTAATCGCGTAAATCGCCAAATAACCAGTCTCATATATTTGTGTTATTCGCCCTGTAATCAGTATCATGTCTATGTTTGTTTTTCCACTGAGAAAGTTTCTTTTTGTTTGTTTTTTCCACTTAGTAACCGTTTCTTTTTTGTTGTTGTTGTTGTTTTGTTTTGTTAGTTTTCCTACTGAGAAACCCGTTTGTTTTTCGTTTGTCATTCCACTTAGTAACCAGTTTGTTTTTGTTTCTTTCTTTGTTTTCCCCACTTAGTAACCAGACGGGGTGCCCGTGCCATTTCAACCTGGCGGCTGGACCATGTGCGCGTGCTGTGAGGCGGGCGCGTGCCAGTGTCCTGACCCTGATAGACATCAGTGTGTTCTTTGCGGCACACAGCAGCACGCTTGTGGAACACGTATGTTAAGTATTTTTTACCTTTGACCTTATAACTAGCTCATAGGGCTTAATGCGCAGGTAGAGAACTTATGCCATGATCATTTTGGGATCTCATCCACCCCATGGCTTTCCCCGGTGGGGATGACGAGGGCTCTTTAGGTATATAAACAGTTTCCCACCTTCTGGAAATTCTTTGCTAGAAATGTCCTCTTTTCTGTCGCTCTCTTTGTTTCTGCCTTGTTCCTTTGCTTTCTGTTATTTCTTCCTGTCATTTTCTGCCTTGCTGGTCCATTCACCTATATGTGTTCGATGAAGTTTTACGTACTTTTTCTTAGGATTGATAATTGGGTACATGTATTAAATGCATTTTTGGCTCTAGGGAAATGAGATATGCGGAAGCAGTTTCAGTTAATTTAGGCCCGTTTTTAGACATGATTTATCGTCCTTACTTTTTCTTCAATTTGTATTCAGGTATGGTTTTTAATCCCCGTGTGTAATGATTTCGACAGATTGGTCGACGCCAGGGGCATCTCCTTAGACTATGTGCGCAAATACTTTGTGTCTTGAATTTTCTTTTTTTTTTTTTTTTTTCCCGTTGAAGTGTTGTGTATGCTTTGAAACGGTTATAACCTCGATATGGCTGTACGCAATCAGCTGGGCTTTAAACAAAAATAACAGTAACAATAATCATGGTTTCTGTGGCGTCGACGTATACAGAAGTCCTTCCGAGCGCGGAGACATCATTTTGTCTGTTTGTTTGTCTGTCTGTCTGTTTTGTTTTGGACTGATAAGGGTTCAAATCCATAACCTCCCAGCCAGACGTCCGTTGTGCTGACCCATTCTTCTGCCACGTTTGTCTGGTTCTTGTCTGGTTGATTAGCTCCGTGTTCGGTTTAACGAATTATTGATCGTATGTCCGTGTGTGTGTGTGTGTGTGTGTGTGTGTGTGTGTGTGTGTGTGTGTGTGTGTGTGTGTGTGTGTGTGTGTGTGTGTGTGTGATTCATGAATAGATCAACTGTGTAAAGTCTGAATTCCCCCTCCCCCTTTTGTCTTTCTGCCTATCTGTCTGTATGTCAGTCAGTCAATCTCTCCCTCCACACCCCCTCTCTCTCTCTCCTCCCTCCCTCCCTCCTTCCTTCATTCATTTACTGTTTCTTGTCGCTCGTGTTGGACTTCTCTGTGTCTGATCATTCTTTGTCGCATTCACACTTTCTGTTCCCTTCTCTCTCTCTCTCTCTCTCTCTCTACTCTCTCTCTCTTCCTCTTCTCTCTTCTCTCTCTTCCTCTCTCTCTCTCTTCTCTCTCTCTCTTTCTCTTCTTTCTCTCTTCTTCTCTCTCTCTTTCTCTCTCTCTCTCTCTCCTCCCCCCCCTAAAAAAATATTGGTTGTTCAATGTTCTGCATAATGTTAGAAATCGTCCGTAATGCTGTTGAAATAAGATGGATTGTGTAGTTACGGACCTGGTCGATGGGCGTTGTGTGGCTGTGTCCTGGGGTTTGTCATCTCCCCACATTACCATTCAGTTTGCAAACAAGGTAACTGATGACTGGGTCCGAATGGGTCATGCAACGCATAGACGACCTGCCATCCCCCCCCCCCCCCCGCCCCTCCGTCGCCCAATTTATTTGCTTGATGAAATGACTATCGAGTGGCGCCGGGAGTTTGGTAAGTGATTGTCTGGAGAGTTGCGGGGCACTGATGCTCCGGGTTCCATCCACACCCTCATGGTGTTTCTTGTTAACTTAACTATGGAGGTGATGGAGTGCGATGAACCCCATTCCCCTTCTCAGATCAGATGTCTGATTTGAAGTAGACATTGAAATAAAAGAAAACATATCAAACCCCACCCCCTTTCTCAAATCAGATGTCCAGTTGTTATTGTTGTTTAAAGCCCAGTCGACTGTGTGGAGTCATATCAGGGGTATAACCGTTTCAAAACCTACAAACACTTCAACAGGGGAAAAAAATAAAATAAAATTAAGTACACATATTAATGCATTCGCGTACATAATCTAAGGACATACCCCTGCTGTTGACCACTCCGTCCAATTTATCGCACAGGGGATTTAAAAAACACACCTGAATACAAATATAAGCATACCTAAGGACACCAAAACATATATGAAAACAGGCGAACAGTCGCCGTGGTGCAATGGTTAACGCAACGGACTACGGACCGGAAGGTTGTGGGTTCGAATCCCCCATCAGTACTTCAAAAATCATTGTGGCACTTTTCGGCTCTAACCGGCTCCTTTCCAGAGTTGGGTGTGCTATGGGCTGATTGGGAAGACTGGGACCACACAGTCAAGTGTCATCCACTTCACGGATGCGTCATTGAGGGTGTTGCTCAAATCTTCTGACCAGCACCGCAGGTGTCTGTATCTCTCGGGCCTGGTTGACGCCAGGATATATTATGATAGTAAGCCTAGAGTACAGCCCTGTCACGCAGTCTCAATCCTAGATGGAACTCCTTAGAATCATGATTATCATCTTCATCGACATCGTCATCATCGTACTGTAAGAAAAAAAAAACTGTGCCAGCTTCAATGGCCACCAAGGTGCCGCAAAAAATGGGACGGAAAAAAAAAAAGGTGAGCGCAAAGGTAACCTCCCTGGGTGCGATGATCCTTAAAAAAAAGTATATAAAAATAGGCATAAATTACCCAAAATTGCTTCTGCGTTTCTCACCTCCCTAGAGCAAAAAATGCATATAATACATGTACCCAATTATCAATCCTAAGGAAAAGTACGTAAGACTTTATCGAACACATTAAGGTGAATAGACCATTAGGGCAGAAAATGATAGGTAGAAATGACAGAAAGCAAAGGAACAAGGCAGAAAACAAAGAGAGTGACAGAAAACAGGAAATTTCTAGCACAGATTTTTCCAGAAGGTGGGGATACTATTTATACTGAAAAAGCCCTTGGCATCACCACGGGGGGAAGGTGTCTAATCTGAATTAGACATTGAAATAAAATCATATCAAACTCATTCTCAAACGTATTCCTGGCTTGAATCAGACATTGACATAAAATCCTACCATTCCACAGGTCGGCCTTCCCCACAATTCGGCACAGACGGGTGGACTTTCAATACCACGGGCTGCGCATGCCTGTTCAACGGGTCACGTGACGACTGCGCGTGCTGTCAGAACGGCGGCTGCCAGTGCCCACGTGACTTCCGCAATCAATGCGTTCCGTGCGGGAGACCGGAAGTGTGCGGTTCCAAGCCGGATGTGTTTGGGTCACCGCTTCTGTGAGACCGGTGCTGGGATAGATTGTAATACGTTTACACGTGACGGTAACAGATCCTTTCCTTCCTGAGTTCATGAAACCTTGTTCATTGTACCAAGTATATACACTTGCACAAATTCTGAGACGAGGGCTGGGTGTTGAAATGAAATCAGTCTTGCCTATACCAGTACCTGTGAAAAAAAAAAGAGTTGTTCTAAAGCAGTTTTTACAGAAAGGCGCATCAAAGTAATGAGAACGTTAACTAGTCAGAATATCCGGCTGGGTTTGTTAGTGTTTTGTCTCATTTTGTGTTTTGTAAAAATTTGAATAAGAAGTGTTTTGCATTTTGAAAGGCATACGACTCGATAAAAACAAGACCTATTGGCTGAGACCAAAAAGAGAATAAATAGATAAATAAATAAATAAATAAATAAATAAATAAATAAATAAATAAATGAATAAATAAATGAATAGATAAATAAACAAATTAGATAAATAAACAAATTAGATAAATAAATAAAAGAGAATAAATAAATAAATAAATAAATAAATAAATAATAAATAAATAAATAAATAACGGTAAAGTCAGAACACAAACATAGAAAATCATAACGCATGCTTAATATATCAAAAGAAGAGAGGAGCAAACTTTAGCAGATTTTGCGTCTTGTCTTGTTTTGTATTGTTAGATAAGCGTTCATATTCTTTTTTTTTTTTTCCCGTGTGTTTTGATTTTTCTGTGTTTGAATGCTGGCACTAAGTTTGATTCAGATTTTGCTAACATTCAGACACTCCTGTTTTTACATGTATATGATACTGACACACGGTGTCCAGGTTACAAGTTCGTATTTGCATTTATTTCTTGTTATCAGTTTAGATTTGCCATGTGAAATTCAGGCTGCTGTCTGTGGGGAGATCTTGTCGCCGCAGTGCAGTGCCACCCATTTCTTCCTTATTTTTTTTCTGTGTGCCTGTATTTCTCTTTACCTGTGAAGATTGATTTTTTAAACATTTTGCCAGAGACAACTCTTTTGTTGTCGTGGGATCTTTAACGTGCTGTTTGCATATTACACACGGAAGCTCGACGATGATCGTCTTATCCGATAGACTAGCATATAGACCACAATTTAGGATCTAGTGGAGTGGAGGAGGAATGTCCCAGTCCGATCGAAAGATTGAAGTGATTTGAAATAGTCAAAATGATTACTATTATAATAAAGGGAAACAAAATAGACTGATGACTTATGAGAATGATTTGTTGTGTTTCTATCCATACAGTACAATGATTTAAAACAAAAAATAGCCAAAATGGTTACTATTACAATAAGGGGAAAATGGAATGATGACTTATGAGAATGGTTTGTTGTGTTTCTGTCCATACAGTACAATGATTTAAAACAAAAAATAGCCAAAATGGTTACTATTACAATAAGAGAAAAAATGGAATGATGACTTATGAGAATGGTTTGTTGTGTTTCTATCCATATAGTACCATGTCTACCACTGTCAGTGGTACACGCATAAGGTGCATACAGTGTATTTGAATGATATCGGATATGACCCATGTTTGTGCTGTATTTGGAAAATGCGAATAAAGTACTGTCGAAAAATAACACGTGTTTACTGTTAATTCTTTTAATAAAGGTGAGAGGCTGAAGTGTTTCCTTTTTATTCAGGAAGATGTCTTCAAACATGACGATGAGTGTGGATGGTTGGTTGGATGATTGTTTCAATTTCAGTTTCAGTTTCTCAAGATGACGTCTCCGCGTTCGGAATGAATTCCATACGCAGTATCGTCACAGGTGCCATGTGATGGAGAAAATCTAAAACGATCACGGCACACGCCTTAATCCTGCACATAAACACGAGAGCTGGACAGGCCCTGAGGTCCTACCTACATAGTTCCATAACCCTGAGGTCTTACGGGGGCCAGGTGATAGAGACATCAACTTTTCCCAGGGCCAGCATTATCAGGGCAGCGCCCATTCCGTCTCCCTCGCTTCAAATTCATATTCATTTTCACTATTTTTACCAAGATTTCAGAAAGACAGGAAGGCTAATTGGTCTTCAAGAAGTGGGACGTGGGAAATCAGTCTACCTCTCCAATGTTTTTTACCAAGGCAGTCGGGCAATGCCCTGCTCTTCACGATTTTCAACTGCCGTGGGATCTTTGGCGTGTGCAGCCAAAAGGCACACGGGTCCGTCCGACTCGTTTTTCGTCCCCTTCGGAAAGACTAGACGTTCAGTTCGAAAAGTCTAGGTTGATTAGCTTAAGTTTACTCTTTCAGAACAGAATTAATTACAATGTTGTTATGAAGCTGCTTCTAGTTCTCAGGACAACACCATACATTTTTACTAGCCCATGGGAACGATTGCTCAGTCGATCGTAGATTGTGAGCCAAAGAGAGTTTGCTTGGAACCTAAGTTTCAGTTTCAGTTTCGCAAGATGACGTCTCCGCGCTCGGAATGAATTCCATTATGCACTAACGTCACAGTTGCTATGTGTTGGTGATCATTGCACAAGCCTTAAGCCTGCTCATAAACCCATGAGCTGGCCAGGTCGTGAAGTCCTACCTAGCCTATGTTTTACATAACGTACATTTTTGTACTAATAGTGTATCAATCTATCATTGGAACAATCTTGGTTACACATAAATGACATGTATAAGTGCTGTGGTCATCATCTAATGATGGTGATCATGGCACAAGCTTTAAGCCTGCACATAAACCCTTGAGTTGGCCAGGTCCTGAGGTCCTGCCTAGCCTATGTTTTACATAGCATGCAATTTTTTAATACTAGTACTGTATCAGTCTATTATTGGAACGACCTTGGTTACATGTAAATGACGTGTGTATTCTGTGTACCTCATCTTCAAAGAAAACAGTGGGGGTTTGTCCACAAACCTAAGCAAACTTAACCCTTTGACTCTCGAACCCTCTCCACCAACTGCAAGAATCTAACCCTTTGACTCCCTCACCCTATCCACCAGCTTCGTGTAGGAAGCCGGTAGACAGGGTGAGTGAATCAAAGGGTTAAGTTTTTGTTTTGCTAACATAATTGACATTGTAGGATGCTGGGAGACAGGATGCAGGAGTCAAAGGATTAATAAGATAAGACTAGCTTTGGGCGTGTACATTCAGAAGGTAACCGATTTCATCAAATTTTTACCGATAAGCCCGTTTAGGGCGACCTAAGGTCCTCTGTATGATCTAACGAGAAAATGTTTACCGTAAAGCACGCTTAGAGCACCCTAAGGTTCTCTGTATGATCTAACCAGAAATATTTTACCGTTAAGCACACTTAGAGCACCCTAAGGTGCTCTGTATGATCGTGCCAGGTTTCTCCCACGAACAGCAATGTGTGTGTCATACTGCTATTATGCAGGTTATGCATCAACATACCACCTGCTCAGTGTGGGCAGTAAGCAACATGCATACACACGCATCCGAGAAATACCGAAACTTAATAAAACACACGCCCACACACACATACGGGCGCAGGGACTCATTCACGCACGCACGCTCACCCACACACCGCACGCACGCACGCACGCACAGACGCGCGCACACACATATACACACACACATTCGCGCGTGCATGCGTTCACACACACACACACACACACACACACGCACGCACGCGCGCGCGCACACACACACACACACACACACATACCGCACACACACACATATACCACACACACACATACCACACACACACACATACATACTACATAACACACACACCACACACACACACACACACACACACACACACCACATATATATATATATATAACACACACATATATACTCTACACACACACATGCACACACATACACACATACTACACACGCACGCACATCCCCCCCGACACACACACACACACACACACACACACACACACACACACACACACACACACACACACACAGACACATACCACACACACACACACACACACACACACACACACACCACATACCACACACACATACACACACACACACAGACACATACACACACACACACACACACACAGACACATACCACACACACACACACACACACACAGACACATACCACACACACACACACACACACACACACACACACACACACACCACACACACACACACACACACACACACACACACACACACACACACACACACACATACCACACACACACACATACACACACACAGCAAGGCTTTGCTATTTCGTTTATATCGACGAATGAATGGGAGTTCTGTGTCCTATTTCCGATTTTTCGTGTTGGTGCCTTGTCATTATCGGGGTATATGAACTGCCAGCCAATTGATTGATTGATCTGGTTCAGATTTTACGTCGACACCCACCTCAGGTGACAAGGCCAACAGGGATAACCATCACAGGGAAGTGGGGTAAGGAGGGCTTATCTAATCCTATACTGACACCACCAGAACAACAATGATGTTAAGACGGGACAGTGAGAAAGCCAGTTTTAATGTAGCGTACCCCGGGATTCGAACTCACAACTATCTGCATGTGAATCCGACGCTCAAACCAACTGAGCTGCTGGGGCCTGCCTTGCCAGCTAAAGTCGCGGACAGTTCTTATTCAACACGTACAGAATACCATTTACTTTGGCTCCTACTGGTGACAGTAACGCTCAGTCGCAGAATACCCTCGTGGGGATACCGGGGGGCTCTTTCAGTATAAATAGTATCCCCACCTTCTGGAAAGTCTGTGCTAGAAATTTTCTATCGCTCTCTTTGTTTCTGACTTGCTCCTCTGTTTTTTGTTCGTTAATTTGTTTGTTTGTTTTTGTTCTTTGTTTTTATCAAATGCTGATATTCTGTGTGTACATTAGCAAGGAGTAGCTGTAAGACAAGTCCAGTGGGACCTATTGCTAGTATCCTTGAGTCATAAAGTATTGAAGTCTCAAGTCTGTGATCTCTCCCTGTCATTTTCTGCCTTGCTGGCCCATTTACTTATACATATGTTCTTTTAAATCTTACATACTTTCTCCTAGGATTTATAACTGGATAGATGCATTAACTGCATTTTTGGCTCACAGGTAATAAGATGTACTGATGCAATTCTAGGTAATTTAACCTATTTTTAACAAATGATTTAGTGTCTTAGTTATGTTTATTATTTATATTCAGGGGCATACCTGTAGATCATGTGTGTGAATGCACTTATGTGTGTACGTAATTTCCTTTTCCCGTCTTGAAATGGTCATAGCCCTGATATGGGTCTGCGCAGTTGGCTGGGCTTTAAATTACAGAATAACGCGTAGAACCAGACTGTGAGGCGTTAAAAACAATCACCACAACATTCCTTCAGTGAGAGATTTTCATGAATATACATTGACAGGATGTAGTAATTGCAACAAAAAAGTACATGGTAGTTCAAGAAATGGCAAATAATCAAGTCCTGTATTGAAATTAACAGAATTTCCAGAAGGTGGGGATACTGTTTATACTGAAAGATCCCCCGGCTTCCCCCGCAGAGTCGTGGATTCATGATCAGATGTCTCGAGTTCAGTCCTAGCCGCAACATAAATACTGGTATCTTCGCTGCCCAACCATTCTAGGGATATCAACTTGAGTGTTTCTTTGGTCCTGTTTCCCTTTTCCTCACTTCTTCCATTTCAAGACCATGCTGTTGCATAAGGTTTTGCGCAGGCTCAAGGATTCTGCCAGATAACACGTGGCGGATTGGGTGTAGCGCATATGGAACTGTCAAGAGTTTAGATGAATGTCTCTTGAATAAACTTCAAACCCTTGTTCCTAAAAATAGCATGAAGAATTAACATGTCTGGTGTGTAATAATAATAATGATGATGATGATGATGATAGTAAAATTAATGATGATGATGATAGTAAAATTAATGATGATGATGATGACAACAATAATAAGAAGAATAACAATAATAATAATGATAATAACATTTACAAGAAGCCAAATCTGGATACAACAATCAAACTGATGCGCGCACTCTCATCATTCACCGAAACAGTCACCCAAAAACTCCAGGGCACGAAGCACACGCAAACTGGAGGGGGGAGGGAGGGCAGTAGTGAGGGGGGGGGGGGGGAGTGAACGTGTAGGGGTGGAAATCACCGCTGAATAAATAGGCATGTCTTCCCATGTCTTCAAACTACAAACTTGAAAGAAGACAGCGTTTGTGAATGTCGGATAGACGGGGGGAAGATCGTTCCAGTTGTATTGACCAGACACACAGAAAAAGAGCAGCGACCAACTGTGGTAAATTTGTCCAGGAATTTGTTGACAGCTGGTATCAGAAGCAGAACGGGGGCTCAGTTTGGACAGAGAACTTACGAACAACATGTACATCGAGAACCAGTCGCCGTGGTGTAGTGGTTAACGCAACGGACTACCGACTGAAAGGTTGTGGGTTCGAATCCCCATCAGTGCCTTCGAAAATCAGTGTGGGTGGGCTTTTTTTCGGCTCTAACCGGCGCCTACCCACAGAGTTGGGCATGCGTGCTATGGGCTCACTGGGAAGACCGGGACCAACGCAGTCGAGTCTCATCCACTTCACGGATGCGTCATTGAGGATGTTGCCCAAATCTTCTGACCGGCACCCCCGCATGTGTTTGTATCTCTCGGGCCTGGTAGACGCCAGGGTATATTAATTAGGATAGTAAGCGTAGAGTACAGCCCTGTCACGCAGTCTCAATCCTAGATGGAACTCCATTGCATCATGATTATCACCCTCATCGCCATCATCATCATCGCATTGTAAAAACTGTTTCAGCTTCTGTGGCATTAAGGTGACGTAGGAAATAAAACTTAAGGAAAAAGGTGAGCGCAAAGGTAACCTCCCTGAGTGCAATGAGTAAAAAAAAAAAAATAAATAAAAAGATGAGCATCAAGGTAACCTCCTTGAGTGCAATGGTCCTATAAAAAATATAAAAAGTAAAAAAAAAAAAAAAAGGTGAGCACAAAGGTAATCTCCCTAAGTACAATGATTCTTAACTAAACAAACAACAATGAGCAATGATATGATGATTTCATGTTTTTATTTTTTTTGTCGAAAATTTGCCATTTTTCAAAAAAATCATTTAAAAAAAAAACTGTCAAAGCTATTGTAAAGTTGTTTGACAGGAGCATAATATCACATTTAAATAGACAGCACACCAAATTTCAAGTCTCTAAGTACAATAGTTTTTTTTTTACAATTTTTTTATAGCACCCAAAAAACCCCGGCAGCCGCGCGTAAATCAAGCTGCGAGGGCCCGGCAGTCAGTGAGTTAAGAAAATAAATAATATAAAAAAAACGATGGACACCGAGCTCAAACTGGCATAAATGGATAGCGAGGAGCTTGGAGCCGGGAACTGTTCAAGAAGGGCTCACTGCGCTCGGGACAATTCCATACGCGCTCCACCCAAATAGACAGATTTCCTTAAGCTTGCGCAAAACTCTGTGCGCTGATGACAATCATGAGAGCCGTAACTCCACGTTAGCCAACTTTTATTTGAAAGAGAATTATTCCCCCCAAAACATCCATTTTTCAGACACGTTATTTGTCTGCACAAACTGCCGCATTTACGAATAGTTTTACGTGTCCGTGCTTACATTTTGCTCTGTGTGTCTTGTACGGCAGTTAATTACTAGTATAGTGTATAATATAATACTGGTATGTTTGACTGGGTTTAGAAAATGGTTGAGCTCGTATCGGTAAGCCGATTGCTGGTATGTTTCTTTCTGACTTAAATTAAAAAAATGTTGACCGGTAGAATATATTGATGTTTCAAGTTTGATAACCTACCTCTCTTTCTCTGTGTGGGTGCGAGTTTGTCTGTCTGCCTGCCTGCCTGCCTGCCTGCCTGCCTGCCTGCGTTGCCTGCCTGCCTGTCTGTCTGTCTGTTTGTCTGTCCGTCCATTCTCCTCTCTTGTTCGTTCTCTCGTGTCCCTTATCGCTGGCCACCAGTGCACTGCGTGAATTCAACAATTAAACAACTGTCACTTGCTGCTGTGCGCGTCATTCCCATTTTCCCTTTCTTCTTCTTTTTCAGCCTTCACTTAGAAAGGAGATTTTTTCACGTCGACAGAAGATATGCGTGTGTTTGTCCGTCTTCTGTGTGTGTGTGTGTGTGTGTGTGTGTGTGTGTGTGTGTGTGTGTGTGTGTGTGTGTGTTGTGTGTGTGTGTCTGTCTGTCTGTCTCTGTCTCCCTCTGTCTCCCTCTGTCTCTGTCTCTCTCTCTTCCTTTGTCTCTGTCTGTCTCTCTCTCTCTCCTTTGTCTCTGTCTCTGTCTTTTTCTCCATTTCATCTCTCTCTCTCTGTCTGTCTTGTCTGTCTGCTGTCTGTCTGTCTCTCTCTCTTCTTTGTCTCTGTCTCTGTCTTTTTCTCTCTTTCATCTCTCTCTCTCTGTCTGTCTTGTCTGTCTGTCTGTCCTCTCTCTCTCTCACTCTCTCTTCTTTTGTCTCTGTCTCTGTCTTTTTCTCTCTTTCATCTCTCTCTCTCCCCCTCTCTCTCTCTTCTTTTGTCTCTCTCTCTCTCTCTCTCCCTGTCTCTTTCTTCCTTTGTCTCTCCTTCTCTGTCGTTCTCTCTCTCTCTCTGTCTCTCTCTGTCTCTGTCTTTTTTCTTCTTTCATCTCTCTCTCTCTGTCTTTCTCTGTTTCATATCTCTCTCTCTCACTCTCTTTCTCTCTCTCTTTCTTGCTCTCTCACTCTCCCCCGCTCCCTCTCAGTATGTCTGTCTGTCAGTGACAAAAATGTGTGAGCAAGATATGCTCAGCCCCATGGGTGGATCTTTACAGAATGTTGTTCAAAGCTGTCGACTGTTGAGGTGTGACGAGTGTAATACTCCAAGGTCAAAGTCACATTGACTGAAAAACACGTGCCTGAAGTTGGCACCTTTTTGGAAAGGCCTGTTAACGAAACTTTCTCAGGCAGTTCTCACAACATTTAAAATCTTGTTTTCACTGTGTAACAGTCTACCATGGTTCCTCGATGCACATCAATGACCTGAAAAGTACAAAATAAGGATTTCCAGTGATATCGTTAGAACAGCTTGAAGTGCTTGTTTATTTCACTTTGGTAAGCTTATATGATTTCCAGTGATAGATTTTGTATAAAAAAAAAGGAGATTGTCAAGAATGGCTTGACATGCTTGTTCATTTTACCTTGGTAAGCTTATACAAGTTTCAGGTGATAGATTTTGTATAAAACGGAGATTGTCAAGAATGGCTTGACATGCTTGTTCATTTTACTTTGGTAAGCTTAAGAATTCAGTGAAATTTTGTATAAAGAATATAGAGTTACATGCTTGTCATTACTTGTACTTAAAATTTCCTGATAATTTATAAAAAGGAGATTGATAGAATGGCTTGACATGCTTGTTCATTTACTTTGGTAAGCTTAAAAGAATTTCCAGTGATATATTTTGTATAGAAAAGGGAGATTGTTAGAATGGCTTGACATGCTTGTTCATTTTACCATGGAAAGCCCACAACTTGTATTCGCCCCCACCCCTGTTTTTCCATTGACCACACAGACAGAAGTGATTAACCCCAACGTCCTTGCTGGCTCCAACGATGACCTCAAGTTTGGGTTACTTCTTTCTCTTTCATGGCAGGAGGAACTTCATGTCAAAATTCCCAATTTCCTCTGTCACGTCCATATGTTGAGCTGACTTAGTGATTGTCAAGGTCTTTGGCGTCGGTGATCAAAAGTACGCAGACCAGGAGATCAGAAAATTCCCCACTCCCTGCGAAAATCCCATAGGCTTGAAAACCCGACTTGCAAATCGCACGCAAAATTTGCACTGAAGTAAAGAAATTTCGCGTCAGTCTTTTTGTCGATGTATAAATCCATAGACCAACATTTGCATCATTTTTGCACTTTCTGGGAAATTCTGTGATAGAAATTTATTTTTTGTCATTCTCTTCCTTTCTGCCTTCTTCCTTTACTTTTTGTTATTTATTCCTATCATTTTCTGCTTGCTGCATTTACCTGTATGTCATTGTGTTCAATGAAATCTTACGTACTTTTTCTTAGGATTGATAAGTGGGTACATGTATTCAGTGTATTTTTGGCTCTAGGGAGGTGAGATATGCGAAGGCAGTTTAAGGTAATTAATGTCCGTTTTTATGTATGCTTTGGTGTCCTTAGGTATACATAAAATTGCATTCAAATGTTTTTTTTATAAATCCCCTGTATGATAAATTGGACGGAGTGGTTAACGCCAGGGCATGTCCTTAGATTATGTGCACGAATGCGTTGATATGTGTACTTGATTTTCTTTTCCTTTTTTCCTGTTGAAGTATGTGTACGTTTTCAAACAGTTATAGCCCTGATATGGCTCTACACAGTCGACTGGGACTTAAACAAAAATCGTAATTTCTTCTACTACTTCCGTGCTTGGAATAACTGTCATTTTCTCGATTGTTTTCGGTTACGTGTAGGTACAGTGTGTTGTAGTCATAGTTGTAGGCCTTTGGCATCGATGGTTCAAAGGAGCTTCCTCTGAATGGCAGTAGTGTTGATCTCCATATCAGTGTGGATCAATTCACTGAGGCTGTAGGACTTGTTTTGTAAAAGGGAAATACGATTTATCCCCACGGTTCTTTAGTAATGCATAGGAGTAGAAACTGATAACGTTTTAAGTTTTGGTTGGGGTTTTGATGCTACTGCATTTATTGTCTGCTGTTGCTGTTGATCTGGGACTAAACAACTGTCACTGTAAGTCAGAAAAAATGTGCACGTATTTTGTATGCATTGAATCATAAATAATTATAGTAATTTCACTTGTATAGCGCAAAGGCTTCGTGCCAAACGCATGCTTGTTACACCTAGCAGGACTAGAATATCATTAAACATTCAGTCAAGTAAAAACACACGTTGAAAAAACGTGAAACGAAAATTGGTAATTTACAAAATAATCATTATGAATATCATAGAAATAAACGAGGATTAGTGCAGCGCCTCCTCCAATAGGTGGTCTTGCGATGTGTAAAACTGATGACATCTTGTGGACTATCAAACAGATATGTAAAAATGATTTCTCATAAGACTGTCAGATAGATATGTAATACTGATGATTTCTTGTAGACTATCAGCTGTAGATTGTGACCTGGTATTTGGTGGCACATTTTCTGATAAATGACGCATGCCCACAAACACACAGAAGCAGAAACACACATGCATTCCTGCGCAGACAACACGCACACAGATTGGGACATGCACCTGAAATATTTCAACTCATAATGATGATGATGAATGTTACACGTTTTCATATATATCAGTGTTATTTAGAACAAGTATTCAGGGGCTATTCTACAATGTTTATACATATTATACCGTGATAAAATCCAGGATATGTAACCACATAGTCAAACATAAAAGAAAGTCTGAGTTGTCTATATATTTCATAGAAAAATAGCAAGCAATTCTTTGGAGAGCTGGACAGGAGAAGGTCCTCAGAAGTGAAGCGCCCCACAAACAACTGTTTGAGCACTAAACTCCTGGTGGCCGAGCCGCATTCAAGTCATGACTCTTAGATGCCCTTTTCCTGTTGCCATTTTTTTTTCGCCTGGATTCAAACCCATGCCTCCAAGATTAGGCAGCTCTCGGTCGCCCTTATTACCCACCAAGGTTCGAATCCGCGCTTCTAGTATCTCAAAGCCACTTAGCTATCGGACACATACAGCATATGGGGGTATTGATTCTTGATTCTGGGTTCTTGAATCAAGATTTGGCGCTTTATTGTAATAATGATAACAACAGCAATGATAATAATTCTTATTGTTATTAATAATAACATTATTATTGTTGTTGTGGTTATATTATTATCATCATCATGATCATCTTATTATCATTATTACTATTATTATTAATTATTATTACTATTACAATTGCAATTAATTTCTTTAAGCGTTCTGAAATTCCTTTTGTTCCTCCTCACCAAGATCCAGCTGAATTTTTTTAGCTACTTCTGCCTTAGCCTTTAGGGTCTGGTCCACTCCTTCCCAAAAATCGAGAGTTGTTCTATGATGTCATAGGCAGATGTGCCTACCAAACCTCATGCTCCGTCCTCCATGGCGAGGACTTTGGCTTGAAAGCAGTTTCCTCAAGTTGCTGACTGGACTGGCATACTTTTCAGTCATGTAGAAGATATAGATACTAAATCTGTAAGTGCTATATGCACACTGCCATTTGGTTAAAAAGAAAAGGACAAATGTAGAAAGACACGTGAAATACCCGTAAAAAGGAAAGAAAAGTAAAGAAAATAAAACAAAAAAGAACAGGGTGCTTTAACAGCTTCCATGCAACTCTGATCCATTACAGTAAATGTTGGTAGCAGAATGAACATTCACGTGAATGGTGACACTAAAGAGATTCAGCAGATATCATCATCGTCGTCGTCGTTCTCATCATCATCTTCATCTTCATCATCTCATCATCATCATCATCATCATCATGTGCCCTGCCACATAGCGTGGCGATCATGGCCCTCCATACGAATCTATCCCTTGTCTCTAGCACTTACATCTCCCCACCCTCTCTTGTCCTCAGCCACCCTGCAAGTCCGCCCAGTATTTTCTCCCTGGGTCTGCCTGGTGCTGTCTTTCCCCCCACTGTAAAACAAACAACACGCAGCGACAACAACAAAAACAACCAAAATGAGCAAACGAAAAAGAAAACTAATATTAAAACCCAGCCCCAACCAAATCAGATCTGACGCAGTAAAGTACCTGCCGCTATCAGTTCTCCCTCCCTGTCTCACAAATAACGTGATAAAAGAGTTCTCAGAGGAGTTCTGTAGCAAGGATTGACTCTGCAAATGGGAAAATATGTAAGTTTCGCGATTGGATTTGCAAACTCGAGAACTTCGCAAACAAGATTATCAATCTGTCTCACGATGTCCCTGTGTGTGCCTCTCTCTCTCTTTCTCTCTCTCTTTCTCTCTCCCCTCTCTCTCTCTCTCCCCATGTATATACATATAGATAGATAGATAGATAGACAGACAGACAGATAGATAGATAGATAGGTAGGTAGATAGATAGATAGATGATAGATGCATGCATGTGTACATACGTACATACACACATACATATATACATACACACACACGTGCACACACACATACATACATGTATGTCATGCATACATACATACATCTACATACATACATACATACAATACATACATACATACGTACATACATACATGCATATATGCATAACATACATACATACATACATACATATTGATATAATGTGCGTGTATAGGTGTACGTGTGTGTGTGCACGCGCACATTAATTTTACTGAATATCGTGGGTGGATGGGTTTATATCATTTGTGTATGTATGTATCAAAGAGAGAGAGAGAGAGAAAGACAGAGACAGATACAAAGACAGAGAGAGGAAGAGAGACAAACAAAAGAAATACAACAAAACAGAGCTTGTGGCAATGTAAATCGAGCTTTCTACAGCACATGGGAAATGCCATTGTTTTTTTGATTTTCTGGAATGCTTTCGAAAACATAGCCACCATCGAAGCTTTTTAGCTCCTTGCATCTATGTGTGTGTATAGCTGTATATATATATATTTACACGCAGACAGCATAATCTTCCTTCTCTTCACGCACACGTGTGCCACGCACACACGCATACACTCGCTTTCACACACACACACACACACACACACACACACCACACACACACACACACACACACACACACACACACACACACACACACACTCCGTCTCTCTCTCACACACACACACCTCTCTCTCTTTCTCTTTCTCACTTACTCTGTCTCTGTCTGTCTGTCTGTCTCTCTCTCTATCTCTCTCTCTCTCTCGCTGTTTCACCCACTCGCTCTCTCTTTCTCTCGTTTCTTCATACATACGCACACTCGCTTTTTCACACACACATGCACACATAAGCGCACATACACACGCACACACGCGCATATTCGCACTCTCTCGCTTTTTTACACACGCACACACACAACACACACACACACACACCGCCCGCCACGTACGCACTTTCTCGCTCTTTTACACACACACACACACAATACACCACACACAACACAGACACACGCATACACACACACACACACCACACACACTCACTCACACACGCACACACACACACGCACACACACATCACATCAACAACAAATACACACACACGCAAAGACACACACTCACCACATCACACACACCACAACAACACACACATACACACACACAACACACACGTAACCTATCCTATCCCACCACCATCCTCACCATCCCACACCATCCAACACAGCCGATGAACCATTGACGTGTCCTGATCACCTCGTCCCTTCTCACTCAGTCCTCAGACAAGACAGACGCCCCCAGGCCAGGGCCACAGCCAGTCGGTGAGTGGATCGCAACCTTTAGCCACTCTACTCCACCACAAACTCAATCACTTCTTCAAGTCAGATTCCCAACACACTTCTCGCCTCAGCAGACCTGTGTAGAAAATCACCTTTCCACAAGAGAGGAGAGAGACGGACCCTGAAGCTAAAGTACAGCATATCCTTGAGAGAGAGAGAGAGAGGAACAGTATTTTCATCCTTTGACTTCCGCATCCTATCCACCAACCGCAAAATCTCATTCCTTTGACTCCCTCACACCCTGCCCTCCAGTTTCCTGCATGAAGCTGGTGGTATAGGGTGAAGGAATCAAAGGGTTAAGTGTTTGCTTTGCCAGCGTGGTTGACAATGCAGGATACTGGTGGACAGGGAGTGGGAGTTAAAGGGTTAACTCTTGAAGGTACAAGTTGTCCCATAACTGTGAGATCATGGGGAAATGAGGTGGTAGAGACCTCAAGTTTTTTCAAGCCCCCCTGTGGGGATGCCGGGGTGGGGGTGGGGGCTATTTCAGTATAAATAGTATCCCCAGCTTATGGAAAATCTGTGCTGGAAATTTCCTCTTTTCTGTCACTGTCTTTGTTTCTCTTGTTCCCTTGCTTTCTGTCGTTCCATCCTGTCATTTTCTGCCTTGCTGGTCCATTCGCCTGTATTTATTCGATAAGGTCTTATGTGCTTTCTCTAAGAATTGATAATTGAATAGATGTATTGAGTTCATTTTTGGCTCTAGGGAAACGTGATATTCGGAACAATCTTTATGTAATTCAGGCCCGTTTATATATATATATATTTTTTTTTCTTAGTTATTTCAAATGTGTATTGAGGCATTTTTTTTAAATCCCCTGAGGTGATAAATTGGACGGAGTGGTCAACGCCAGGAGCATCTCTTTAGATTATGTGCGCGAATGCATTGATACGTGCATGTACTTGATTTTCTTTTCGTTTTTTTTTCCCTGCTGAAGTATTGTGTATGTTCGGAAACGGTTATAGCCCAGATATGGCTCTGCACAGTCAGCTGAACTTTAAAAAAAAATTAACAATGACAATAACTTTTCTCAAGGCCATTCTTATGAGGGCGGTGCCCATCTCCCCACCCTCGCTGCTTGATGGACTAGTGACCACACGCACCCTACTCAGTTCCATGGGAATAATTGGCATCCGCTACAAATTATACCGGTGGTTTGGAAGGCGATTGATTGCTGTACCTGTATGCCAACAGGCCTCTAACACTTTACTTACTTTGTAAGGGGAAGAATGAATAGTGCTATGCATTGTTTTGTTCCGGGATGAAATGCTGAAGAGAACACACATACTTAAACTTACATACCCCCTACCCCTGCTCTACGCACATACGGTGTACGCACACGATCCCAGCACCGTTCCTTCAACACACACACACACTAGCGGGCGCGTGTGCACACGCATACATACACACACACACGCACGCACGCACACGCACGCATACACACACACAGGCGCACGCACACACACACACACACGCATATATATATGGGTGCATGTATACAGTCACGTATATATGATTGTGTGTGTATATATATGTATGTACATATATGTATACATATATATATATATATATACCTATATATATATATATATAGGTATATATATATACATATATGTACCCGTAATATCCCTAGCAAACGCCCACCCCCCCTCCATAGAGTTTTGGGGCAAAATTGAGGGGTGGGCGTTTGCTAGGTAGACAGCCATTGCACAAAAATAATTATCACTTTAGTTAAAAGGAAAAGGTGAGCGACTGTCCTTCTAGGTGTTTTATGCTGACGTACGCAAATATTGCCATTCTACATCGCAATTTTCTTGTGTCCTCGGCAGTGCGAATTTCTTTTTATTTTCCCGATTTCTGTCGTTGTGTTGGGCGTTTTCGTAAGAAGAATATTAAACATGTGAAGCTGAAGCCCGAGCAAAAAATAGAAATACGAACGAAAACACACACACACACACACACACACACACACACACACACACACACACACACACACACACCACACAGAGTTGTTTGGGGTTTTTTCATCCCATTTTCTGCGACACCTTAATGGCCACAGACGCTGGCACAATGAGACGATGATGATGATATCGATGAGGATGGTAATCATGATGCTGTGGAGTTCCAGCTAGGATTGAGACTGCGTGGCAGGGCTGTACTCTACGCTTACTATCATAACATTTCCTGGCGTCAACCAGGCCAGAGAGATACAGACACCTGCGGTGCTGGTCAAAAATTTGATAAATACGATGTACAGAGACAGCAATAAAGAGAGAGGTTTGACGGAGAGAGAGAGAGAGAGATAGAGAGAGAGAGAGAGAGAGAGAGAGAGAGAGAGAGAGAGAGAGAGAGTGCGCGCGGGGGAGGGGGGGGGGGTTCGTATGTTTTCCATTCAAATCTAAATCAAATGCAACTTTTGTCATAATAATAAGTTGACTTTATTTTTTTTTCTGTTTCGCGTTTTCTGTTTTCCAATACCCAACAATACACAGCTGTGTCTTTTTGAATATGTTTAGGTAGCTCTACATTAAGGTATATCAACATAAAGCGCATTGTCTCATAAAACATGAGAACGATTTTTGAAGGAATTATACATTATGAAAAATAAACAATAAACAATCCTTTTCCTTGTGAAACTAAAAATCAACTGTCTGTATGATTAAAGAGAAAAAAATCGTAAAATATTTTTCCAGTTCTCGGACACATGAACACAAACATATCTGTCTGGAAGTCTGGCAAACAAGACGTTCGGTTAAGTCCTTCAAAATCTAAATCAAAAGCAAATGTTAACATAATATTATTCTTTTCTGTTCCACTTTCCCTTTCCATTTCTACCATTTCCCAACAGTTAATGCACGGTCTGTCTTTTTGAATATGATTAGTTACATTGTTAGGTATGTCAACATGAAGCGCATTGTCTCAGTCAAACATGAGAACAGTTTGATTTGCAGGAATTATACACTGTGACAACTAAACGGAAACTTTTTTTTCTCGTGAAACAAAAAATCAACTGTCTGTACTATGAATAAGGAGAAAACCCAATCAAAACGATTCTCCCAATTTTCAGACACATGAACACACAATCTCTTGTCTGGAAGTCGGGTGAACAAAGCGTTCAATTAAGTCCCTGAAAATCAACATCGTTGTCTTCACTTTCATCCCCACTCGAAGCGTCTTCAGGAACC
>JAPXFY010000021.1:31883454-31893236 GCA_030674185.1 Monoplex corrugatus
GATCCATTCAGAAATAGCTAAAAATATCTTGCCAACACATTTTGGTCACAAACACACAGACAGACACCTATCTGGTCAACGAGAAACTATCTCCTTTCTTTCCATAAAAGAAAGAAATTAAACCAAAAGAAGGAAAAGAGACAGAAAATTAGAATCTGTATCTATACTGCCCCTTTTCTTGTTCATTTAACCGTTTGACTCCCGAGCCCTGTCCATCAACTGCAAAAGCTTAACACCTTTGATTCCCTCACCCTATCGATAAGCTTCCTGCAGGAAGCTGGTGGATAGGGTGAGAGAGTCAAAGGGTTAAGTTTTTGCTTTGATAGTATGATTGACAATGCAGGATGGTAGTGGACAGGGTGCGGGAGTCAAAGGGTTAAAGATGTTTTGCAAGACTACTGTGATCTTGAAAAGAGAAACAGTCACCAGCAGACCAGTACAATGATTGCCACGAATATTTGGCTAAATATTTACCAGCACATGTAGGCCTACTGTATAGTGTATTTTCTGGTGACTTTTTGGATATATTTGCTCTAACTTCGACCACGAAAAGAGAAGCATGTCTCAATGTATACAACAATGTAACATTCTTTAACCCTTTGACTCCTGCACCCTGTCCACCAACATATTGCATTGCCAACCTTGCCAGCAAAGCAGAAACTTAACCCTTTGAATCTGTCACCCAATCCACCAGCTTCCTGCAGGAAGCTGGTGGATAGGGTGAGGGATTCAAAGGGTTAAGTTTTTGCAGCTGGTGGATAGGGTGGGGAGTCAAAGCGTTAATATCGAATATTAGTGAACAAAAACACACACACAACACACACACACACACACACACACACAAAAACACAACACACACACACACAACACACACACAACACACCACACAACACACACACAACACACACACACACACACACACACACACAACACACACACACACACACACACACACACACAACAACACACACACACACACACACACACACACACACACAACACAACAACACACACACACACACACCAAACACACACACACAACACACACACACAACACACACACACACACACAACACACACACACACACACACACACACACACCACAACACACACACACACACACACACACACAACACACACACACACACACCACACACACACACACAACACAACACACACACACACACACACAACACACACACACACACACAACACACACCACACACACACACACACACACACACACACCACACACACCACACCACAACACACACACACACCACACACACAACACACACCACACACACACACACAAACACCACACAACACACACACACAACACACACACAACACAACAACAACACACAACACACACACACCAACACACACACACACAAACACACACACAACACACACAACACAACACACCACACAACACACACAACCACAACACACAACACACACACAACACACAACACAACACACAACACAACAACACACACAACACAACACAAACACACACACACAACACAACACAACACAACACACACACAACACACAACACACCACAACACACACAACACACAACACAACACACAACACACAACACAACACACAACACAACACACAACACAACACAACACACAACACAACACAACACAACACACAACACAAAACACAACACAACACAACACAACACAACACAACACAACACAACACAACACAACACAACACAACACACACAGAGCTCTTATGGACTCAGCAGACTAGAACATGCCCTTTGGTCGAGGGTTCTTCATTGTTGCTTCTATACCATAGGAAGCTCTCTTCCTTCACAGTCCTTTTATCATTCCGTCTTTTTGTTCTCTCTCATTCTCTGTCTGTCTGTCTGTCTGTCTGGCTGGCTGGCTGGCTGTCTCTTTCTCTGTCTCTCTTTATCTGTCTGTCTGTCTCTCTATCTGTCTGTCTGTCTCTTTCTCTGTCTGTCTGTCTGTCTTTTTCTGTATGTCTGTCTCTTTCTCTGTCTCTGTCTGTCTATCTGTCTGTCTGTCTTTCTCTTTCCGTCTCTCTCTTTCGGTCTTATTCTATCTTTGATCTGTCTGTGTGTCTGCCTTTGTCTCTGTCTCTGTCTCTCAGTCTCTCTGTCTCTCTCTTTTCTTTCATTTTATTAAAAAAAATATAATTCGTGTGGTTTGGTGACCCTGTTATGTCACTCAAAATGTATGTGACATTAAAAGCTTTTTGACGTAATCGCGGAAGGAAACATTAATTCTGTTCATTGTTAACACTCACACAACAGCAATATTGCTTGATGTCATTCACAAAGCTGACACCACCAGGAAGATTGACACTTTAATCTCTGGCAGTCAACAATCCACTTTATCAATCCTTGGTAGAAAGAAACTCTAGGGAGAGCTAGACAACAGAAGGTCTTCAGAGAAGTAACCCCCTTTAGACAAGTGTTTCGGCCCTGAACTCCTTACACTCTCGGGGGGCCGGGCCACACCCAGGTCATGATTCCTGGATGCCCTTCTGCTGTTGTCTATTTTTTTTTCCCCCACGCCGGGGAGCGAACCTGGGCGATTCTGCGCTTTAGAACTGCGGTACGCGGTTTTACCAATGTGCTAACGGGTCACACATCATCTGTAGGGAATTTAATCCTTATGAAGTTCACTTTGGTTCCTCCTTGCCCAGATCCAGCTTGAGCTCCTTTCTGCTGCCTCTGCCATCGCTTTAAGGGCTCTAGTCCTGTTCTTCCCAGAAATGGCGAGTTGTTTCATGAGATCATAAGCGGAGGTGCCCACAAACCCTCTTGCCCCGACCTCTATGGCTAAGATTTTGACCCGCAGACCTGCTTTCTTCAGGGTGCTGGCAAGACCTGCGTATTTTTCGGTCTTGTAGATATGTGCTTCTTCCATTCTGCTTTCGTATGGCACAGTGAGTTCTATCAGAATCACTTGTTTCGAGGAGTCAGAGTGGAGAGCGATGTCTGGTCTCATGCCTGTCTTGCTGACGACATCTGGGTAATTTCTCCACTCTGGGAGGTCTGCTGTACACTCCCAGTCGACTGCTCCATCCAGAAGGCCCTTTGGCAATGTGCTGGTTGTCATAGCAATTTCGGGCCAGACCTGTTTCCCTCCTGCTTTGTAGAACGTTGTCATAGCAATTGGTGCGTTTGGGGTCATGTTTTTTTCGCTAACCACGTCTGTGATCACTTTCAGAACTTGGTTGTGCCTCCATGTATACCTTCCTTGGGCTAGCGCTACTTTGCAAGAGCTTAGGACATGGTCCACTGTTTGTTTCTTCTGACAGAGCGGACATGCTGGGTCATCTGATTTCCCCATTTCACTAAGTTTGCATTCGAGGGGAGCAGGTCATATACAGATCTGAGGAGGAAGCTTATCCTTAGAGGAGCCATGTGCCACATATTGTTCCAGCTGAGACTTCTTTGGAGTGCACTGTCCCATGTTGTCCATTGCCCCTGTTGACCTTGCTGGACTGCCTTCTGCACTCTTTTGACATCTTCTTCTTTCTTCAACTCCTGTATGATCATGTCTCTTTTTTCCTTCCTTTTGGCTTTGGACCACCACTGCATTTTTGTTGCTCCCAGTCCCTGTCTGTTGGTTTGCGTGTGTCCAATTATTTCTTTGATGCTGAGGTTTCTCTTGGCATTGTTTACAGCCTCTTGGACTTTCCATTTTTTTGCCAGTTCTCAGCTTTGGCTGAACTGATCTCACGATATTGTCTTCCGATTCCTCCAGCGCGCTCAACAGTCTTGCTTTTCCAACTTTGTATTCCTCCACTATGGATTTGAGAGGTAGCTTCAGCATTGCTTGACGACAGTAGAATGCAACATCAGTGAAACCAGGTGGGACACCGAGCCATTTTCTTCTGTATTTGTTGATTTTGGCTTCCATTGCTTCCACTGTGCTGGAGCAAATGTCATAGATTAGCAGTGGCCACAGCAGCTTTGGTATCAGCATGAACTGTAGACACACGTTGTATTTGCCTGGCAGTCCGCAGTTATCTATTTTCTTCAGGCCTTCTTCTGCTTGTATTTAAACAGAGGAAATTATTTCGTATAAATTGGAAGAACGTGTGAATGTGTGTGTGTGTGTGTGTGTGTGTGTGTGTGTGTGTGTGTGTGTGTGTGTGTGTGTGTGTGTGTGTGTGTGTGTGTGTGTGAGTGTGTGGTGAGTGAGTGTGTGTGTGTGTGTGTTGGTTGGTGTGGGTGTGCGTGTGTGTGTGTGTGTGTGTGTGTGTGTGTGTGTGTGTGTGTGTGTGTGTGTGTGTGTGTGTGTGTGTGTGTGTGTGTGTGTGTGTGTTGTGTGTGTGAGGAGAGGAGAAGTGTCTAAACAGGATAGTTCTCAGCTGTCATAAGTACCTCTTTACACCAAAATTTGGTCAAAGGTGTGGAATGACAAATGCAAAGTTAGGGAGACATGGCACCAACAGTAAGGTGACACAAATCTCAGCGTAAGCAGCACTTTCTCTTGAACTGACAATATTTGTACTGTCTTTTCGCTGTTTCGGCTGTCTACCATTGTCTACGTCGCACGTCATGTTTTATTTCACCTGAACCTTCTTCAAGGTCACAGTAATCTTGAGAAGTACAAAATCTGACTTTTGTCAATATTTTTCTATGTAAAGGAAGATTATTTGGTTGGTATTACCAACTTCATTTTTTTTTTCAAGGAATGGATTTTATATCGCTAAATTTTCTCTGTCTCTCTGTCGCTATCTGTCTGTCTCTGTCTCTTTCACTTTCTCTGTCTGTTTCTGTTTCTGCCTCTCTTTGTCTCTGTTTCTTTCTCTCTCTGTCTCTGTTTCTTTCTCTCTGTCTCTTTTTCTCTCTTTCTCTCTCTGTCTCTGTTTCTGTCTCTCTCTGTCTGTCTGTCTCTCTCTCTCTCTGTCTCTTTCTCTCTCTGTCGCTTTCTCTGTTTCTGTCTCTGTCTGTCTCTTTCTCTTTCTTTCTCTGTCTCTGTCTGTCTGTCTGTCTCTGTCTGTCTGTCTGTCTCTCTTTCTACCTCCCATCTCTGCCTCTCTTTCTGTGCCTTCTGTCCTTCTTTTTCTGTATTGTCTGCAATAATTTTTAGATAAAAAGTACAGAATATAAACTGTGTGTATCTTCTTATAAAAAGGGAGATTTTGAGAGTGGTTCAACCGTCATGTTGCTATGAGAGTATGAAATTCCCCTGACTTGACAGGTAAAAATTCATTGCTTTGAAAAGCCTAAACCAAAAAGAACAACACGAAGACTGGAAGGATGTTAGATGCGCTATCAAAGCAATTTAGATGAGAAGAATAATCAGAATTGGAGGCAGGAGACCCAACGAAAAAAATGTAATTTAATCTTCTTTGACAACAAGCGGGCCTGGTATTCACACACACTTTCCATAGTTGAGCGTTTTTCTTTGCAAACAAACAAACAAACAAACAAATAGACACAAAGGAAAACGAAAACAACGCTGACGAGATTCATAATGTTTCTTTGAATGGTAAAAAATATTTTAGTGTTTTACTCTTTTCCGATTTGTTCTTTGCACAGTGGAAAAAGATTGAATTTTGTTGTCCTACTCGATTAGTTGAGTGAGTACCGCGCCTAACACTACTACAGTCATTCTGGTGAAGTCAGCCCTTTTGAACAGTAGGCATGGTTTTGGTGTATTACTGTTTTTTTTTCCGATTTCTTCTCTGTGCAGGTAAAAAAAATCGAGCTTTATTGTCCCACTAGATTGGCTATCTGAGTACCGCGCTTAACGTTATGATCATTCTGGTGGTATCAGCTGAGTGTTTCGTAATTATGTCTCACTCTCCCCATGTCAAGACTTTATCAGCTTTTAGGGTTTTTGCGTAGGCTCTGAAGGACTGCTAGATGATACTGAGAAGTTGAGCGTGTATGGAATTGTCCGAATGCGATGAATTTCTCTCTTCAAAAAATTCTGGACTCTACACGGGTGTTTTGATATTCCATTTGGTGTCCATCCACTCACTGTTTCCTTCTGTCTCGTTTTCAGGGTTTCTGGGTGATGGGACATTGTGATCAATTTGCCTTGGGTTTTTTTTTTCTTTTTTTTTTTTTCAAAAGTCTCCAGTCTCAAAACAAGTGTGACTGCCCGCGCCCAAGCAAACAGGAACCAGAAGAACAAGAAAACCAATGTAAGCGCGTATTTAACAAAACAAGCGCAAATTTTCGGCCAACCGGCCTTTGTCAAGCGCGAACGCACGGTCACAAACAGACCACAGACACCAAACAACGGATAATAAAAACAGGACTAAAAACTTCCCTGCCGCCTCATCCAGTGGATAAAAAGGGACCAAAGATTAGATGAATGCTTTCTTAAATCTTTTCATGTTCTGTCTTGTCTCTGAGCAGACAAGTGAACCGGTTATTCTCTGAACTTCTTTGTTCCTTTCGTTTCTGAGATCATATTAATAATGAATGTGGGATTCAGTTTTGTTTTTCCTTAACAAGGCAAAGAAAACTAAACTTGAATTGCAAGTGCTCTCTGTCTCTGTTTGTCTCTGTCTCTGTTTCTCTCTGTGTCTCTCCCTATCTCTCTCTCTTTCCCTCTCTTTCTCTGTCTGTCTGTCTCTCTTTATATATCTATCTCTCTGTCTCTGTCTGTCTATCTCCTGTCTCTCTCTGTCTCTGTCTCTCTCTGTCTCCCTATCTCTCTCTGTCTCTGGTGGTCTGTGTGTGTGTGTGTGTGTGTGTGTGTTGTGTGTGTGTGTGTGTGTGTGTGTGTGTGTGTGTGTGTGTGTGTGTGTGTCTCTCTCTCTCTGTTCTCTCTCTTTCTATCTCTTGTCTCTGTCTCTCTGCTTCTATTTGTCTGTCTCTGTGTCGGTCTCTTTCTCTCTCTCTCTCGCTCGCTCGCTCTCTCGCTCGCTTGATCGCTCGCTTGCTCTCGCGCTCTCACGCTCTCGCGCTCTCGCGCTCTCGCGCTCTCTCTGTTTCATGTGCTATCGGTCTAAGACTGTAGCACGGTTTAATTCAGTTATCGCTTTTAAGATAGTCTACCATTGTTCTCGGCGCTCGTGAATTTTCGTTTTTAACAGAAGCTTCCTCTAGGTCACAGCGACCTTGGGAAATACAAAATCTGAATTTTCTGTCATAACCTTTTTTCTTTCTTTATTTTTTTTATCAAAAGGGAGATTTTAAGAATGGCCTGACTATCTTCTTATTTCTTGTTCAGGAATGTATCTGATAACGCTAGATATTTGTGTGTGTGTGTGTGTGTGTGTGTGTGTGTGTGTGTGTGTGTGTGTGTGTGTGTGTGTGTGTGTGTGTGTGTGTGTGTGTGTGTGTGTGTGTGTGTGTGTGTGTGTGTGTGTGTGTGTGTGTGTGTGTGTGTGTGTGCAAAATGAAAGTGTCCATACATCTGGTCCTTTGAGACGAGCGAATGCCAGAACAATGTGTCACCACGGGAATGATTGAAGAGTATGTCAGAGAGGGCTTCTGTGATCCATTGTGCCTTGAGCCTAAGAGGGCCGGCAGCATTTCACGCCTTCCATCATTATATTATACTTTATGTCAAAACTGTAAAGAGAGTGTTCTCTGTTTTTCTCTTTGGAATCATCGACCAACAAAAGATTTTAGCAATCTTTGAAAAGGTCATTGTGACTGTGGTGCAATGGTTAGCGCAACGGAATAACAACAGCGAGGTTGTGGGTTCGAATCTCTATCAGTCCTATCAGTGTTATTTTGGGAATTTTCAGTTTCAGCGAGATTCTCCCCCCATGGGGATGCCGGGGGCTCTTTCAGGTCTACTGGATTCGTTGCACTGGACACGATCCACTCCCGTCAGCCTTACCTCTTGGCTATAGCCCTGGACACTCTTCAGAACAGGGCAACACCTATATGGCATGTCCACTTTTCAAATTGCAGAACTCATCTCACTTCTCCTTTGACATCATAGTTGCCTCCCCTCTCCCCACTTCTTACCACTGCTCATAGACACATAAGCATTTCATTTAGTCCCCTTTTATCCACTGGACGAGGCGGCAGGGAAGTTTTTAGTCCTTTGCTTATTATCCGTTGTTTGGTTGGTGTCTGTTTGTGATCGTGCATTCGCGCTTGACAAAGGCCAACCTAAAATTTGCGCTTGTCTTGTCTTGTTGTGTTGAATACGCGTTCTTTTTGGTTTACTTGTTCTTCTGGTTCCTGTTTGCTTGGACGCGGGCAGTCGCACTCGTTTTGGATATCTAACATTGTCTGTGGTTATCACCTTGTTGAGAGATGAGTGTGGAAGCTAGTTCACTTATCTTGTCAATTTTCCAGTTTTCACAAGAGATCAGTAGATTTCATCTGATCTGATTTTACGGCTGTTTTTCTTCAATTGTGTTTTAGACTTGCAAGGTTAACGGTGAGCATGGTTTTTAACTGTTGTCTTTCATCTTAACCAGGTTGTCGTTTAAGACAAGGTGATAGCCCTGATATGGCTCTAGTAGTCGGCTGGGCTGTAAGTGATATGAACTTGAACTTGAACTTGAGCTCATCTTGTCTACTTGAATCCTGAAATAGTTGACATTTCTGTTAAAGTTTGTGTGCCGAACCTCTGTGAGTGCTTGCGTGCGCCTGTGTGTGAGTGTGTGCTTATGCGTGCCTGTATGCGCTTGGGTGTGTGTGTGTACATGACGTGGTTCAAACATTTTGTGATTTTATTACCTTGATGTGCAACATTTTGTGTTGTTTTCACATGCGTGGTGTGTGTGTGTGTGTGTGTGTGTGTGTGTGTGTGTGTGTGTGTGTGTGTGTATAAAACATATGACACTGACATGCTTCAGACTACGTTTCCTTCCTGTTTTGGAAAGGTCAGATAGAAAGACAAACAAACAAAACAAACAAAAAACATCCAAAACAAAACAAAACAAAAGTCTTGAATCTTGAAAGTAATCACATAGTTTTAATCCAGAACAAAACTTATCCCTTTAACTCCCTCACCCTATCCACCAGCTTCCTATCTACCAGCTTCCTGCAGGAAGGTGGTGGTTAGTGTGAGGGAGTCAAAAGGTTAAGTTTATGCGGCTGGTGGATGTTGTGCGGGACTAAGGTTAAGAGGACGGTTTCAGACGATTCATAATTGTAGTTTGTCTTATTCTGTTTGTTTTGTGTCATGTCAGGCAGACAACAATGTTTATTCATATGTATTAACTCTGAATTGTTAAACCGTCTTGATTTACATTTCAAAACTGAACGGTGAATGATTTGAAAACAAAAATCCCAACACTGACATTGCCTTCACTGGTTGAACGAAATTCTCATTTCGCATGCACATCTGCACTAGTTTTTTTTCTTCTACATTCTACACGCCGATACCCTAACGAACTATCAGTATAGCCGATCAAATGGCAAGTTCATTACTTACTTGTCCCAAAGGGACAGGAAAACCCAATGGAGAGTCTAGTCTAGGTCGAGATGATCCACTTGTCTGTTCATCACGCCTCGTAGGAAGGAGAAGAGAGTGGGGGAGTTAGCGTCGGATTCTGGATGTCACCGCTCGTTAGTGTTGATTTGTCCATGGTGTTAAGCGGCTGGCAAACAGGGAGGAGGTTGGGTATGAGATAGGGGACTAGTGATGGGTTGCAGGTGGCTGGGCCAAACACTCTCTCTCTCTCTCTCTCTCTCTCTCACACACACACACACACACACACACACACACACACACACACACACACACACACACACACACACACATGCAACAACAACAGCAACAACAACAACAACAACAACAAAGAAACGAACCTGCATTTGTGCTTGCTGCTCCTGTGAAGAAAAGAA
>JAPXFY010000021.1:31893336-31900836 GCA_030674185.1 Monoplex corrugatus
CCACACACACACACACACACACACACACACACACACACACACACACACACACACACACTCACTCACTCACTCACATATACACACTCAAACACACACACTACAACACATACCTATTCTTGATCTCTGTCTCACACAAAACACATGCACACACACGTGAGCGCACGCGCGTGCGCGCCACACACACACACATCCCTCGTCCTCTATGCATCCTTACATAGTTTCCCCCAAACGAAAACAACAACATAAAATTCCTTTTGAAAAATCGATTCTGCTTGCAGGTCGAATGTGTGTGTGTGGGTGTGTGTGTGGGTGTGTTTATGCGAGCGAGCACGCTTGCGTGCGTGCGTACGTTTTTGAATGCCTGTTTGTGTGTGTGTGTGTGTGTGTGTGTGTGTGTGTGTGTGTGTTTGTGTGCGTGTGTATTTTGTGAGGTGTGTATGTGTATGTATGTGTGTGTGTGTGTGAGTGTGTGTGTGTGTGTATTTCTGTGTGTGTATTTCTCCCTCTGCGTGTGTGCGTGTATGTGTGTGTGTGTGTGTACGTGCGTCCGTACGTGCGTGCGTGCGTGTTGTGTGTGTTATGTGTATTGTGCGTGTATTGTGTGTGTATGGTATGTGTGCGTACGTGTGTGTGTGTGTTGTGTGTGTATAGTATGTATGCGTACGTGTGTTGTGTGTGTATAGTATTTGTGCGTACGTGTGTTTGTGTATGTCTGTGCATATGTGTACGTATATGTGTTTGTGTGTGTGTGTGTGTGTGTGCGCGTGTGTCTGTGCTCGCGCTCGCATTTACAATCAACAATAAAATTAACGGGTGAACTTTACGTCTTGGACGTTTCCAAGCAATTAGTTTTGTTCGGGGTTGGTTTGCTTTGGTTTTGTCTCTAGTATTTCTTTTCTCTCTTAGTGTGTATAAGCTAAGGGAATTTACGTCGGCTTACAGACCGGAAAAATCTCCCTTCCCTTTCCTCTTCCCCCCTTCTCTCTCTCTCTCTCTCTCTCTCACACACACACACACACTCTCTCTCTCTCTTTCTCTCTCTCACACACACACGCAATCTCTCTCTCTCTCTCTCCCTCTCGCATACAACACACACATTCTCTTTCTCTCTCCCTCTCTCTCTCTCTCTCACACACACACACTCTCTCTCTGTCTGTCTCTCTCTCTCTCACACACACACTCTCTCCACGGCTCTCTCTCTCTCTCTCTCCTCTCTCACACACACACACACACACACCTTATATACATACTCTCTCTCTCTCTCTCTCTCTCTCTCTCTCTCTCTCTCTCTCTCTCTCTCTCTCTCTCTCTGTGCGTGTTGGAGAAATCGAAATCTTGTGTTACATTTTGTTTTTTCAATCCCACGTTAACTTTTTTTTTTTTTGGACAATCAATTAATCAACTAGTCCTGACATGACCCTTGGCGATCGACATGGCCGTAAACACTTTGGAATTTGGAACTTGTTCAAGAATATATTGCATTCGGACAATTCCATACGCGCTTCACCCAATCTGCCATCTGCTCTCTGCCAGACTCCTTAGGCCTGCGCAGAACCCGTGTACTGGCAAGATCGTGAGATGGAGGGGGTGAGATGGAACAAGACCAACGAAATACTAAGCTGACACCACCAGAATGATTGGAACTTTAAAGGTGGGTAGCAAGCCGGTCAATGGGTTTTATTTTGTTTGCTGTACACAACCAGAAAATAACACGAAAATAGAATCAGAAAGTGTATTTAGTACAACAAGACAAGACAGGCTCAAATTTTCGGCCAACTGGCCTTTGTCAAGAGCGAATGGTAAGATCACACACAAACACACACCAGACACAAAAATTGGGAGAAAAAGATTGAAACTTTCCTGCTGCTTTCGTCCAGTAGGAGAAGAGGACTAAGCAGCTGGGAAGTTTCAATCTTTTTCTCTCCTGTTTTGTTGTTGTTGTTTTTTTGTTGTTTTTGTATTTGGTGTTTGTTTGCTTGTGTGTGATCTTACATTCACGCTTGAGAAAGGCCATCTGGCCGAAAATTTGCGTCTGTCTTGTCTTCTTGTTCATACTGCTGACTGGGATTGAACTCATGATGTTACATCTTGAATCCACGGCTCTGTTACAACAGCCATAGGATGAAAAATCTTGGCCCATTTTGAGGGTCGAACCCTCAACCCTTGCGTAGTCTGCATGCCGATTTTACCATGTGTCTCACAAGGCCTAACATCGGAACCAAAACTATGAGAGAAAAGAAGGTGTCGTGGGGCTCTTACCCACGACTCTGGTTTTAAAGAGTCCCATCATTATCATTATCATTGTTTAAAGCCCCGCCGACTGCGCAGAGCCATATCAGAGCCATCACAATCCATAAAAATACGCAACAGTTCGATGACCCCACCAAAAACACTTGGAAAGGAACAGTAGGTACACACAACAATACATTCACGCACAGCATCTAAGATCGTGTCCCTGGCGTTGACCGTTCCAGCCAATTTATCACCAGCGGGTTAAAACACCTGAATTCTAATGTGTACGCAAAACTGAGTACATTTAAACATATACATATCTGTCCTAAAGCACCTAAAACTGCGTCAGCATATCACATTTCCTTTAGAGTCAAAACCACAATTAAAACTTATACCCAGTTATCAGTCCTAGGAGGAAGTACGTAAGGCTTTATAAAACACGTACGTACAGGTGAATGGACCAGCAACGCAGAAAAGATGACAGAAAGCAAAGAAGCAAGGCAGAAACAAAGAGGGTGACAGAAACGTGGAAATGTCTAGTACAGAATTCTTAGAAGGTGGGGATACTATTCACTGTAAAAGAGCTCTCAACATCCACACGGGAGATAGAGTCCCAAGCTATACCATCTGAGCTTACTGAGCTTACCGGGATGCAACCCCCATGGGGATGCCGGGGCCTCTTTCAGTATAAATAGTATCCCCACCTTCAAGAAATTCTGTGCTAGCAATTTCCACTTTTCTGTCACTCTCTTTGTTCTTTTCTTCCTCCTTTGCTTTCTGTCATTTCTTCCTATCATTTTCTGCCTTGCTGGTCCATCCACCTGTATGTATTCGATAAAGTCTTACGTACTTTTTCTTAGGATTGATAACTGGGTACAAGTAGTAAGTGCATTTTTGCCTCTAGGCAAGTGAGATATGCGGAAGCAGTTTTAAGTAATTTAGGCCTGTTTTTTTAAGGTTTAGAGTCCTTAGTCAGGTTTAAATTTGTATTAGGTATGTTTTTTTAATCACGTGTATGATAAATCAGAGTGGTCAACGCCAGAAGCATCTTCTTCGATTATGTGCGCGAATGCTTTGATATGTGTGCGTAATTGTCTGTCCTTTTTTGTCCTGTTGAAGTATTGTGTATGTTATGGTTTGAAACGGTTATAGCCCTGATATGGCTCTATGCTGGGCTTTAAACAAAACTGATAATACCAATACCGGGCTACATTATCACGTGGTCCGCAACAGGGTCGAAGCCAGGACCCTTGCCTTATTAGTATGGCACTGTAAGCCAAACCACATGAGCTAGCAGGGCCACAGATTGAATTATGAATTAGATAACCAATCAATCAATAAAATGACCGCGCATTGAAAATTACAGTTCAGATTGTATTACATGACTTAGACAACCGATCAATCAATAAAATGACCTCGTATTAAGAATTATAATGCACACTGAATTACATAAATTAGACTGAATTACATGAATTAGACCAATCAATCAATAAAATGACCACGCATTAAAAATTACAACGCAGGTTGAATTACATCAGTTAGATAACCAATCAGTCAATGAAATGATCGCGCACTAAGAATTACAATGCAGATTGAATTACACTGAATTACATGAATTACACAGCCAATCAATAGAATCACCGCGCATTAAGAGTTTTAAAATGCAGACTGATTACATGAATCAGATAATCAACCAATCAATCAATCAATCAAATGACCGCGCATTAAGAATTATGCACTCATCGCATGACATTCTAGAATTACTGACAGCCGATGATCGGCCAAGCTAAAACAGCATTCAGGAAAACGAAAAGCGTTGTTACCAACAGCTGTCTACCAATTAACACCAGGAAGAGAGTTCTTCAGTATTAGATAGAACCGATACTGCTATACAGGTATGAAGCGTGGACAATCAACATGCAAAGTCAGAACAAGACTAAAACAGTTGAAATAAAAGAAGAATGTTAAAGAGTTCCATGGACAGCAAAGAAAATAAACGAGTCAGTCTTGAAAGAGGCAGAAACAAAAACAAACAACAACAAAACACACAAAAACACACAAAAAAGAAAAGAAAAACAACATGAATGAAGACGATTAGGAAAAGACAAGCAACATTTATAGGACATTTTATGAAGCAAGAGAAATTATGAGCTCCTAGTCAGAGCAGAAAAGCCGGAGGGAAAAAGAACATAAGGTAAACCTAGGGAGAAAATACTCAATGGACTTACGCAGTGGATGAAGACAGACAGGGGAGGAGATGTACCTGTAGCGAGAAAAGATAAATTCGTATGGAGGGCCATGATCGCCATGTGGCAGGGCACAAGATGATGATGATGATGATGATGATTAACATCTGACAGATACGCACTGCTGCCATTCTGACCAAGTTCAGTGTCTATACCTGCAGGAAAGAGATCGTCATACCAGTCTTTTTTTCATTTACATCAAAAATTGTTATAGAAAAAAAGCCTCTCTCTCTCTCTCTGTATCTCTCTCTCTCTCTCTCTCTCTCTCTCTCTCTCTCTCTCTCTCTCTCTCTCTCTCTCTCAACAGAAATCTATATTTTGTACTTCTCGGGATCACTGTGATCTTCAAAAGGCATCAAATGAAACAGAACTTCGCGTGAAGCAAAGACAACGGTAGACTGTTACAACAATGAAAACTATGTGTAGATGAAAAACAAATATGACGATGTTTAACATGTGGTTTCAACGGTGCTGCCAAAAGCTAATAATGTGTATGAAAAGCGAGAATGTTAGAATGGCTTAGCAGAACTAGTAGTAGTAGTAGTAACAACGGTAACTTTTGGAAGCTCAGCCGGCTGCACCAACGCAAGTCAAGCACATCTATGACCATGGAAAATAATATTAAACACACACACCATTGCTTTCACATAAATAATATAAGGATATGCACCTGCCGTTGGCCGTTCCAACGAATTCATCACCAGGGTAGGAATTTTAAAAAATGACAACATAGCTGTGTACACAAAAACATATTTAAAAAACTGGTCCACTGTTTTTACTTAAAAACAGATCCATAATACTTAAATTTGCCACTAAAGCAGTTCACATTTTCTTAGAGCTAAAAATGAAATTAAATCATATACCCAGTTATTAATCTAACAGAAAGTGCGTTAGCCTTTGAGGAGTTTGGAGTTTCTACAAGAGGAACTCATCACACTCAAACAATTCCAAATGCGCTCCACCCGAATCTGTCAGCAATTATCTGACAGACTACCTGAGTCCGCACAAAACCATATGCGCTGGCGAGATCTTGAAACGGGGAGGGGAAGGGAGAAGGGACCTATGACACACTAATCATTAAGCCAGTACTACCAGACTGATGCAAACAGTAAGACAGACAGCGAAGGTGAATGAACCTACCAACAAGGCAGAAAATGGGAAAAGAAGAGATGTGAGAAAGAGCAAAGGAGAGAGGCAGAAACGAAGAAAGAGACAGAAAGGAGAAACTTTCTAGTACCGAATCTCCAAAATTTGAGATACTATTTCTACTCAAAGAATCCCCAGGACGAAAGAAACAAGAAAAGAGAGAGGCAGAAACAAAGAAAGTGACAGAAAGGAGGAAATTTCTGGTACCGAATTTCCAGAACTTGGGATAATATTTCTGCTCAAAGAATCCCTGGGATGAAAGAAAGAGCAAAGAAGCGAGGCAGAAACAAAGAAAGTGGCAGAAAGGAGGAAATTTCTGGTACAGAATTTCCAGAACTTGGGATAATATTTCTGCTCAAAGAATCCCTGGGATGAAAGAAAGAGCAAAGAAGCGAGGCAGAAACAAAGAAAGTGGCAGAAAGGAGGATATTTCTGGTACAGAATTTCCAGAACTTGGGATAATATTTCTGCTCAAAGAATCCCTGGGATGAAAGAAAGAGCAAAGAAGCGAGGCAGAAACAAAGAAAGTGGCAGAAAGGAGGAAATTTCTGGTACAGAATTTCCAGAATTTGGAATACTATTTCTACTCAAAGAATCCCCGGGATCCCCATGAGGAGTACAGAATGACTTAACCCTCTTATGATTATGTTCTTTTTGTTTTATCTCTCTCTCTCCCCCTCCCTCCCCTCTCTCTTTCTCTGTGCGTGTGTGTGTGTGTGTGTGTGTGTGTGTGTGTGTGTGTGTGTGTGTGTGTGTGTGTGTGTGTGTGTGTGTGCGTGCGTGCGTATGTGTGTGTGTGTGTGTGTGTGCACGAGCGCGCGCGTGTGTTGTGTGTTATATTTTTCGGTTGGGTTCTGTACCATATTTTGTCCCTTCATTTTTCTTTTCCTTTTCTTTTGGAATGAAGGGAGATTGCCGTATCCTTCCGTACCTTCTTCGCTGTTTACATAGCGAACAACTCGGCACAAACAAACCAAGCTAAAAAAAAAAAAAAAAAAAAAGAGGAAAACTACAGCAACAAACAAACAAACAAACACAGAAGGAGACAAACAAAACCATGGCCAGGATGTCGTTGCCTTGTCACAGGAGACGGGCAGTTGCAGGGTTCACTGTCCAACTGGCCTTATTATTCAGGGTGACTCGGTGGACGAACATAATTATCCAGTTACCAGGGCCCAGGAGATTTGCTTTCCTCCACTTGTCTGACATTTACTCGCTTGGTGTGCTTGTTTGTGTGTTTTTTATTTATTTATTTTTTTTTGTTCTGTCTTTTTTTCCCTTCTTTTCTTTCTTTACCCCCTTTCCTTTCATTATCGTTCTGTTTTTCTTACATGCTCGCTATTACTTAGAAAGAGAGGGCAACAGATATAGATACATAGAGAGAGAGACAGAGGAGAGAGAGAGACACACACACACACACACACATACATACACACAGAGGGGGGGGGGAGAGAAGAGAGAGAGGGAGAGACAGAAAGAGAGATAGACACAGAGAGAGAGAGAGAGAGGAAGAGAGAAGAGACAGACAGACAGACAGACAAACAGACACACAGACAGACAGACAGACAGTCAGAAGCAGAGACAGAATGAGAAAGGGGAGAGAGACTGACAGACAGACAGACAGATAGATAGATAGACAGACAGCCAGAGACACAGATACAGACACAGACAGAGAGAGAGAGAGAAAAATGAATAAGTTTTCCTAACGGTGTAGATATGGAAATGAGATGTTTCACAAAATAGTAAAGATCAGATACACTAATCACACCATTATGAAACATATAGAAATCTTATGACTTCAGGTCAGAAAAGAAAACTACGTTGGTATGGCCATGTAACAAGATCCAATAGCCTTGTTAAAGAAGGGAGACAGAGG
>JAPXFY010000021.1:31908336-31930836 GCA_030674185.1 Monoplex corrugatus
CTCAATCTCAAGTCTCCTCAACTACACCAATTGTTGGCCTGTAGACTCTCCTGCCAATCAGTTGCATTTTTTTCTTCTTTTTCTACCTATTTAAATCTTTTGCATGTGTGTATGTATATATATACATATATATATATATGTGTGTGTGTGTGTGTGTGTGTGTGTATATGTGTGTGTGTGTGTGTGTGTGTGTGTGTGTGTGTTTGTGTGTGTGCGTGCGCGTGTGCGCGAACATGTGAATGTGCGTGAGCCTGTGAGTGTACGTGTGCATGTTAGTGTGTTTGGGAATGACACCATTTATAATATAAATGTATCATAAGATTAAGAGAGGTTGGGTGCGTCCGACTGAAAGAGTGGTTGGAAGCGTTCACCACTAAGTGTCGAGTCTATAGTATGGGGAAAGGTACTGAAACTAGGCGAGCTGGTGGCAGGGCGGGCTGCCCGAGTGATGAAGACCAGAGTCGGGCAAGAGAGGGGTCTTCCATTCTCTCTTGGTCCAGAGGCTGGGCTGGATCTGGTTGGTGCGCACTGTATAGCTATGTCCTGGGGTTTGTCATCTTCCCCACCTTACCATTCGGTTCGTAAACAAAGTAACTGATGACTGGGTCCGAATAGATCATGCAACGCATGGACAGATCCCCCTTTGCTTAAAGTAAATGACTGTCGATTGGCATCGGGAGATTAGGGGGGGGGGGTGAGAGTCCCGAGTGTGGCGAGGCATTGGTCCTCCGGGTTGCATCCCACCCTCTTGGTGTTTCTTGTTAACATTGGCTCGTGGCTTGGCCACTGACTTCAGGGAATCAAACCTGATGAACGCAGGGAAAGATCTGCTGGCCACTCGGAAAGACGGCAAACTTGGGATCCCGTTCGGGGCATGTCAGACCTTGCTGAACAGCAACATGGGCTGCGTCTGGAACATCATGCCTGTCCACTTTGACGACCGTTCAAACCCCTGTGGTTGAAGTAAGACAACGATGGAGCTTCCGACTGCTAAGTGTCGAGACCTCTATGGTAAGGGGGAAGGTGCTGACAAACTATGCGAACTGATGGCAGGGCGGGCTGTCTGAAAGAGAAATGAAGACCAGAGTGAGGCGAGAGAGGGGTCTTCCATTCTCTCTTGGTCCAGAGGCTGGTCTGGACCTGGTTGGTGCGCATTGTGTGACTATGTCCCGGGGTTTGTCATCTCCCCACCTTGCCATTCGGTTTGTAAGCAAGGTATCTGATGACTGGGTCCCAGTGGGTCATGCAACGCATGGACAGCCCCCCCCCCCCCTTTGCTTGTAGAAATGACTGTCGATTGGTGTCAGGAGCTTGAGAGGCGAGTGTCCCGGGAGTGGTGAGGCATTGTTGCTCTGGGTCACATCCGCATCCGCGTGGTGTTTCTTGTTTAGAGTAGTTCTTTTTAGCACTTCTATGGTTTCCTGATATTCTGATAGTGGCTGTTGGCATGTTGTTAAAGTCCTTTAAATCTTGACTCTGTTTGTCTCTCTCTCTCTGTCTCTCTCGGGCTGGTTGGTTCTTAAGATAGAAACGTGGAGTCAAGGTCTGATATTTCGAGTTCAACCCCAGCCTGCACATTAAAAACTGGCCTGTTCTCTGCCCATCTTAATGTTTCCATCATTCTGTGGTGTCAGCTTCCCCCTCCCCCAATTTGAAGACCGTGCCAGCGCATAGGGTTCTGCGCAGGCGTAGGAAGTCTGCCAGATAATTGTTGGAAGATTTGGTTGGAGCGCATATGGAATTATCCGAGTGCAACGAATCCCTTTTGAACAAACTCCAAACACCCCCCCCCCCCTCTCTCTCTCTGTCTGTCTGTCTGTCTGTCTGTCTGTCTGTCTGTCTGTCTATCTATCTATCTATCTATCTATTTGTCTATATCTTTCCCTCTCTGCCACCTCCCTCTCTAGCTCTGTCTCTCTCCCTCTCTCTCCATTCGGGTCTCCGTGCCATTGAATTCAGACAGGAAGGGGGAAACACCAGGAGAAATAACAAGAAGGCAAATAAACCAACACAGCTAACAACAAGAAACAACGGAGCAAGACAGAAAAAAACAACTCCCCTCCTCTTAACTACAGCAGCCGACTCTCCCTGAATCCATCTATAATCACGACCCTAGCCCTACACCTAATCTTCTTATAATCACGACCCTAACCCTACACCCAATCTTCTTGGTAACCGGAGCCTCTTGTAGACCTCACAGCTGGTGTATGGGTCTTTCCCATGGCTCCTCACGTTCTTCACAATAACACCAGACAGAAAAGTACAGAAACACTAAGCTCAGACAAACTGCGTGACCAAGACAAGCCACAGAAGAAAAAAAAAAACCTGACCAGCTAACCAGACAAAGTGTCACCGCCACCAATATGACCCCCAATGGTGGCAGACTTAAGGGATCGCCCCCTCCCTTCCCCCACCTCTCACCTCTCTCGGCGGTAGGAGCCACGATCGACATCACAAGTCTTCTCCAGGTCACACGTTTGAGACATCTGTGGGCGACCTCCTGGATCCTCAGACCACAGACGTCAGCGATGTTGTTGAAACAGGTGTACAGTCGTCCCTTTCTCCTCCTCGCCTCAACTTTCGCCCTGAAGGCCCGTTGATATCAAATCTGTTTTGGTGTTTCTGATCGCATGGCCTACATACTTCAGATTTCTTTAGTTGATCTCTGTTAGCAACTGGCGCTTAACATTCAGTTCCTTTACTATGCTATCGTTTGTTCTTCTGTCTATCCATTTGACTCTGAGAGAATTCGTCTACATAGCCACATTTCTGCTGCATCGATTTTTCCCCGTCTTTTCTTAGTGTCCAGGTTTCGCAACCATACAGTTAAACAGGCCAAATCAAAATTTTCAGGATTCTTAATTTTAAGTCTCTAGGAAGCCCTCTGTCACCACAGCTGTGGGTAGATGATCCCAAAAGGAACAATGGCCACAACCTCCGCACAGTATGTACACTACCACTCCAGAAGGACTGACAAACCACTGGCTGTATTTCTGCCAAGAACCACGTGAGATGACACAATAGATCCAAGAGCCCTATAATCATGGTTCTGTCCTTACACTCGATCCTGGTCTACAAGCTTTTCCTGATTCCATTCTCACGTTCTTAGAAATAGTGCCCACAGAAAAGTACCGACTGACCAGTCGCTGTGGTGTAGTGGCTAGCACAACGGACTACAGACTAGACGGTTGTGGTTCGAATTTCCATCAGTCCCTTTAAAAAATCATTGTGAGATTTTTCGGCTCCAAACCGTCCCCTACCCAAAATTGAGATATGGGCTCATGCAGAAGTTGGAACTACACGTCGAGCATCTTGCGGATGCATCACTGAAGACGTTCTTCGAGTTATCTGATCAACACCTCGGGTATCTGTGCTAACGTCTATGGCCATTAAGGTGGCGTAGAAAATGGGACCAAAATAAAGACGAGCGTAATCTCTCTAAACGAGATGATCCTAAAAAAAACAACAACAAAAAGAAAAAAAAAGAAAAGAAAAACACAGATGGCAATTTCTGGCTTAAGAGTTATTTTAACTTTGTCATGGCACGGATTTCTTCTTCTTCGTCGCCTTCTCTCTCTCTCTCTCTTCTCTCTCTCTCTCTTCTCTCTCTTCTCCTCTTCTTCTCTCTCTTTTCCTCTCTCTCTCCTCTCTCCTCTCTCTCTCTCTCTCTGCTCTATGAAGTATTTTGAGATACATGTTTGGATAAGACTCGCCTCGTATTGTGCCTGATTGGCAATGGTTCTACAAATTTTATTGTGGGTCAGTGTTTTCATGATACACATTTGATTGTATGGTATTGTGTGTTTATTTTTTTTCATGTGTGTATTTGATCATAAATAAGCATTTTAGTCAAACATCTTCTGCAATAGCGTAGTGAAGGTGATGCCAGACTAGAGGCATAACTGAGGATGAAACAAACGTTATTCTATCTTGTTCGTCCACTAAATACCATCTGACCCAATTTTTTGTTCTTCTAACGGTCACTGGAAAAGCATCAGATAAAATAAAAACTTGACGTGAAGAGAGAACAATGACAGACTGTCGCAACGTGACAAAAGAATGCAACTACTTTCAGAAGTTCCTGAGAAAGTGATGTTCACACACCTTCTTCAAAAAGTGTTTATTTTGGGGTACCGTTCTGATCTGTATAACCTTGACCTTGGCACAATGACTTCCAAACTTCCAGAATTACGCATCTGCTACTCTTCAACCGTCTACATCTTTGATCTGTAAAGATTCTTCTGGGAACAGCCGTAAACATTCCTGCCCCAAACACACGCAAAGACACTCACCTCATTCCGGTCAATGTGAAACAATCCCCAATACCCTCACACACACACACACACACACACACACACACACACACACACACACACACACACACACACACACACACACTCCCTCCCCACCCACCCCCACCCCCTATGTTTACTCCGTCGAAATGCAACTCTCGTTTCTGTACACTAAGGGGGTGGTGGGGGGAAAAGGAGATGGTAAAAGTCGGCAGTGAATACCCTCCTCTCTCAAAAAGTCTTCTGGTGTCTGGTTGTATACTGCCTTTGTTCCAGTCACGGGGACGGCAAGGGTCAGCTTACTTTTCTACAGTCCTTTGTCTTGGGCCACCGTCGTTGGTGGAGGTCTGACGTCGTGATACAAATGGTTGATGTTGTTCTGTAAGGTTATAGCTTTGCACTCTGTGACTGGTGTCTATTCAGTCCCTTTTTGTTAGTGTGCTTTCTCAAGCTTTCCCTCCCTGGCCTGCCTGCCCCCCCCCCCTCTCTCTCTCTCTCTGTGTCTCTCTTTTTTTTTCTTTTTCCTTCGTGTGCATCTCTTCCAACTTCTGATTTTTGTCTTATTTCTGATTTTTGTCTTATTCTATCTTCTGTCTGTCAAATAACAGTGTCCAAAGATATCTTCACAAATTTTTCAATAACAAAATTGTACCACCCTATTCCAGTTCAAGGCAAGGTCATTTTCAAATTGCCCTGTCCGGAACTGACATGTATAAATGTAGTTTAGCATTCTCTGTGGAACTCATCTCCCAGGGTACTAAAAGCAAACATTCCTTCTTATTTTTTCAAAGAAAATCTCCCCAAACGCAGAATATTAAAACCACACGTTCATTCTATTTTTTTTTAAGTGAAAATTTATCTAAATACCCCATGTCAAGGTAATACTCAACAAAAACTAGCCAAAGACTCACTTCATGTTTGATTAATCCAGTATATGCGTCTGCATAGGTATGAATCTATTATGTTCTCTTTGTCTCCCTCTCTCTAGTATAATTAGCAAGTTTTTTTTACACACATTTTGAACAAAAGGAAGACAATATGGGCAAAACAAGTATAATGAAATTAATTAAGGAACAAGCAGGTTTGGGGCAGGATACGGTATTGCTGATCGTATATTTATGTTGTTTGACATTGTTCAAAAGTACCGCCGTAAAAAATCAACTTGTATGCTACATTTGTAGACCTGAAGAAGGCTTTCAACTATAAGACTAGAAATGTGCTATGCATGGACAGTGCTTCGAAAGGCTGGTTTAACCCTTTGACTCCCGCACCCCCCACCAACTGCAAAAACTTAACCCTTTGACTCCCTCACCTACCACAGAAAAGCTGGTGGATAGGATGAGGGTGTCAAAGGGTTATGTTTTTACTTTGCCATCATGGTTGACAATGCAGGATGCTGGTGTACAGGGTTCGGGAAAGTCAAAGAGTTAACGAAAAATTATGTAATACCCTGAGTGGAATCCGGAGTTCAGTGTTTGCTTGCATTCGTGATAAGTGTTCTCACATTAACTGTTTTAGCTGTCCCCATGGCGTAAAGCAATGATTTTTAAGCCTTCTGATGTTTTCTTTCATGTCAAATAAGTGCCAGTGGAACTGTAAAAAACTGTAAAGCATGGCATTCTGCTGATTCCAAGTGTCAAAGAAATAGTCTTAAATAATATTTGATGATGTGGTACTTCCTTCAGACTTGTTACGGGACTACAAGCGCAAATCAATAATCTCAAAAGGGAAGACGACACACTTTCCCTATCATATAATCTTACAAAAACAGATGTAATCGTGTTTCGAAAAGGTGGGCATTGGGCTTCTTTATAAATTAAAAAACAGGTTTTATGGCTCCGATGATGTTACTGTTGTTGTTGTTGTTATTGTTATTTAAAGCCCAGCCGACTGCGTAGAGCCATATCAGAGCTATAACTGTTTCAAAACATACAAAACTTCAACAGGAAAAAAAAAAGAAAAGAAAATTAAATACAATATTCTGACATTGGCCTCTACATTTGGGACCTAAATGAAACTTGCTAGATGAGATGGAGAATGTCAATCAGCAACACCATGATATGCTGGTGAAGGTGTACTTGATCTTTCCTCTCTCTCTCTCTCTCTCTTTTCTTCTATTCTATATATTTCTTTTCTTGTTTATATTGATATATATGTGATATTGTGTTATGTGTGTGTGTGTGTGTGTGTGTATGTCGTGTGTGTCTGTGTGTGTGTGTATGTGTGGGTGGGTGGGTGCTGAAAAATAATGGTACTCGTCTTTTTTGTTAGTATACATTTTTCTATGTAACCCAAAGAAGAGAAATGAAAGGCCATATATGTGTGCCTGTATTTGTATATTATATACAAATATTTATCTATTCAGCATGAATGTATACATACGTCCAAGTCAATTCATACTGCGGGCCATCTCAAGATTGCATACATTCGTATGCACGTTTCTGTCAATATGATTATACAAAAACAGAATTTGCATTTTCGTGTATGTTTTCATTTGTTTTTCTGCACGTGAGAGACAGATAGAGTGAGAGAGAGACAGAGACAGAGAGAGAGAGAGACAGACAGACAGACAGAGACAGAGAGACAAAGAAAAAGAAAGACAGAGAGACAGGACAGACAGAGAGAAGAGAAGAGAGAGGAGACGAAGAGAGAGAGCGACAGGACAGAGTGTGTGTGTGCGCATGTGTGCGCGCATTTGTGTGTGTGCTGCGAGCGCATGTGTGTGTGTGTATGTGCATGTGTGTGTGTGCGTGCGAGCTTGTATGTGTGGTGTGTGTGTGTCGGTGGTGGTGGTGCGAGTTGTGTGTGTGTGTGTGTGTGTGTGGTGTGTGTGTGTGTGTGTGTGCGTGCGTGCGAGCTTTGTGTGTGCGTGTGTGTGTTTCCCTTACGTATGCATGTATGTGCGTGCATGTATACGTGTAAAATCGACTCACCATTACGGGTCCAGCGGTTGGGGTAGATGGCAGGATCGCACCGGAAGTCAGGATCTGCAGGATTGCGTTCCTGGCTCTTGTAGCACCGTTCTTCAATTAGACACGTGTTTGGCTGCACATAAGGTTATAAGAACGGTTCATCATCACTTGAGCCACCGTTTTACGCAAGCGAGGGGAAGAGGGAGAGGGACAGAGAGAGAGAGAGAGAGAGAGAGAGAGAGAAGAGAGACAGACAGACAGACAGACAGACGACAGACACAGAGACAGAGACAGTACGATACAGAGACAGACAGAGAGACGATACAGACAGACAGAGAGACAGAGACAGACAAGAGACAGAGAGGAAGTGGGAAGGAAGAGCGAGATAGAGACAGACAGACAGAGAGAGGAGGTGGGGAAGGAAAGAATAGAAAGGAGACAGACAGACAGACAGCCAGACTGATAGAGACAGACAGACATAGAGAAAGAAAAGAGGTGGATTTTTTCTTGTACAGATATCAAAATTATTTTTCTTTCTCATGAAACAAACACACACAGACACCTACACACACACACAACACACACACACACACACACACACACACCACACACACACACACACACACACACACACACACACACACACACACACACAATATATATATACATATGCGCACACACAGGTAAGTGTCGCCGTTAAAATGGCATAAATGGACAGACAGAAGACTGTCTCAGACAGACATAGACGAAGAGAACAATACAAAACAAGTCTCTTTTTTGTTTATTATCATTATTATTAGTATCAATTTTATGATGATGATATTGATGATGATAATTACTACTATTATTATTATCATCATCATTATCATTATAAGGAGAGTAGCGGATAAAACAAACGTGTTAAAAGTGTATCCAGCTCTCTCCTAAGCAGGAACTACGCAACGCGTCAAAATCATCCGTATTTGATTCTCCGTCACCTTCTCTCTTTTTGGACCGTCTTGATGTAGTCTAACTCAAAGATTGTACTCATAAATATTATCATAATGCGGGCTGGTTGGGTGGGGGTGGGTGGGTGTTTGTTTTTTTTGTATTCGTTTGTTTGTTTGGAGGTGGGGGCTGTAAGTGTCTTGTGGGCTTATTTTTTCCTGAAAGAGCCGTGGACTGACGATTTGATATCTCGAGTTCAATCCCTGTCCGCAAAACTGAAAACTGACCTGTTCGCTGCCGATCATTAACGCTTTGACTCTCGCACCCGGTACACCACAGCATCCTGCATTGCCAACCACGCTAGCAAAAACAAAAACTTCACCGTTTGGTTCCCTCATCCTTTTCCACCAGCTTCCTGGGTGAGGGAATCAAAGGGTTAAGTTTTTGGAGTTGGTGAATAGGTTGCCGGAGTCAAAGGGTTAATTTTTCCATGATTCTAATGGTGTCAGCTTTGCGTTTCAAACTTCCTGTTCCCCACTCCCTAAATGAAGACCTTCCTCTGTACCAGCACTAAGAGTTTTGTGCAAACTCTGGGCGTTATTGTTGTTTAAAGCCCAGCCAACTGCGTAGAGCCACATCAGGGCTATAACCGCTTCAAAATAAACAATACTTCAACATGAAAAAAAATGAGAAGAAAATCAAGTACACATATCAATGCATCCGCGCACATAATCTAAGGACATGCCCCTGGCGTTGACCACTACGTCCAATTTATCGCATAGGGAATTTAAAAAAACACACATGAATAAAAATTTAAGCATACCTAAGGACACTAAAACATATATATATAAAAACGGGCTTAAACTATCTAAAATTGCTTCCGCATGTCTCACCTCCCTAATACACGTAATACAACGTACCCAATTATCAATCCTAAGACAAAGTACGTAAGACTTTATCGAACGCATACAGGTGAATGGACCAGCAAGGCAGAAAACGACAGGAAGAAATGACAGTAAGCAAAGGAGGAAGAAAGAAACAAAAGAGAGTGACAGAAAAGAGGAAATTTCTAGCACAGAATTTCCAGAAGGTGGGGATACTATTTATACTGAAAAAAAACAACCCGGCAACCCCACGGGGAAGCTCAGGGTGTCTGTGAGGTAATTGCTGGCAGATTTGGATGGATAACACAGGAAATTGTCCGAATGTGATGAATCCCTCTTGAGCAAACTCCGAATTCCTATCATCTACCAGTTCTTGTCCAGTGGTAATTTTCCCCTGCAGATTTCAAAGTAGCCATTATCCATCCTTTGCTTACAGAAAGCCTCACTTGACCCCATTCAGCTCTCAAACTACCGACCCGTGTGTTGTGTGTTGCGTTTAAATAAATGAGTGTCTCTATGTATATGTCTATGGCGTGTGTGTGTGTGTGTGTGTGTGTGTGTGTGTGTGTGTGTGTGTGTGTGTGTGTGTGTGTGTTGTGTGTATGTGTGTGCACGTGTGTTGTGCGCACGCGTGTGTGCGCGTTTAAATAACAGTGTCTGTGTGAATGTCTATGGGTGTGTGTATGTGTGTGTGTGTGTGCTTGCGTGCGTGTGTGTGTGCGCGCGCGTGTGTGTGCGCGTGTTTAAATAGCTGAGTGTCTGTGTGAATGTATATGAGGTGTGTGTGTGTGTGTGCGCGCGCGCGCGCGCGTGCGTGTGCATGCGTTTAAATAAGTGTCTGTGTGCATATCTATGAGGTGTGTGTGTGTGTGTGTGGAGAGGGGGGGAGGGAAAGAGAGAGACAGACAGACAGAGAACAGTGAGAGAGACAGAGACAGAGATGGAGATTTTTTCACCGCGATTTGTTATATATATATATATATATATATATCAATCATAATGTGCCCTGCTGAATGGCGTTGGCGATCATGGCCCTCCATATGTATCTATCCCTTGTTGCCACAAGCACACCTTCCACCCTATCTGTCCTCAGCCACCCTGCAAGCCGTCCAATATTTTCGCCCTGGGTCTACCTGGTGCTCTCTTTCCCTCCAGCTTTCCTGTTATGACCAGGTGCTCTAATTCCCCTTTCCTCATAAAATGGCCTATAAATGTTGCCTGTCTTTTCCTAATCTTCCTTTTCAATGATCTTCTTGTCTTTGCTTCCATTGTTTCCTTTGCTGTCCATGGAACTCTCAATATTCTTCTTAGAAACCACATCTCGGCTGCCTCAATCTTGTTCTGGCTTTGCGTGTTGTCTGTCCACACCTCACAACAATATAACATTATCGGTTCTATTTAACGTTCAAGAACTCTCTTCCTTATGTTAATTGATAGGCATTTGTTGGTAATAATGCTTTTCGTCTTCATGTAGATAGATCGTTAGATAGATAGATAGATAGATAGATAGATAGATAGATAGATAGATAGATAGATAGATAGATAGACAGATAGACAGCGAGAGAGAGAGAGAGACACAGAGAGAGAGAGAGAGACAGACAGACAGACAGAAGAGAGACTGTGTGTGAGTGACTGTTTACATCATCAGTATTATGGTCATCGTCACCACCCTTTCCATATTGTTCACATCAACCGAAAACACTCAAATCACCACCACCACAAACAACAACAACAACAACAGTGTGCACATAACGATCAACAACACCATCACGATCACTTTCTTCTGATATGTTAATTAACCCTTTGACTCCCGCACCCTGTCCACCAGCATCCTGCATTGTCAACCACGCTAACAAAGCAAAAACTTAACCCTTTGACTCCCGCACCCTGTCCACCAGCATCCTGCATTGTCAACCACGCTAGCAAAGCAAAAACTTAACCCTTTGACTCCTTCACCCTGTCCACCAGCATCCTGCATTGTCAACCACGCTAGCATATGAAAAACTTAACCCTTTGACTCCCGCACCCTGTCCACCAGCATCCTGCATTGTCAACCACGCTAGCATATGAAAAACTTAACCCTTTGACTCCCGCACCTTGTCCACCAGCATCCTGCATTGTCAACAACGCTAGCATATCAAAAACTTAACTCTCTGACTCCCGCACCCTGTCCACCAGCATCCTGCTTTGTCAACCACGCTAGCATATCAAAAACTTAACCCTTTGACTCCTGCACCCTGTCCACCAGCTTCCTGCATTGTCAACCACGCTAGCAAAGCAAAAACGTAGCCCTTGACTCCTGCACCCTGTCCACCAGCTTCCTGCAGGAAGCTGGTAGACAGAGTGAGAAAGCCAAAGAGTAAAGCTTTTGCAGTTGGTGGATGGAGTGCGGGAGTCAAAGGGTTAATCCTGTTTTTGAAACTACACTGTTCCAAGACCGAAGCTTCAGCAGACTCCGTTCCGTGCACCTCTGTTTTGGAACTCATTTACCAACTGATCCCAGAGGCTTTACTACAATGTGACGCCCCCCCCCCCCTTCCCCTATTCTGTGTTGTGCAAGCTCTTTGAAATTAATTGGAAATTGGATCCACACGCTCTACTCTTAAGCTCGTGCAGATTGCGCTGAATTTTATGACATGCTGGTCACAAAGGATGTCCCCTCTGAGCACACGCACTTTAATAGAAAATAATAATCACAATGATGACAATGGAGGTCTGTGTAGCGAAAAAAAATCCCGGAAGTAAGCTCCTAAGCGCTTCGCACTTTACCAAAAATGGAAATAAAAACTCAATCATTTATGCATAATAGGGCAGAGAACGAGAAAAAAATGAAAACGACTGTATAAACTCACTAGAGAAAAAAAATGCACGGTGGTACGATGCAAGAAAATGGTTACACACACACACACACACACACACACACACAACACACACACAAATACAGACACACACACACACGCAGGCACGCAGGTTTGCACACGAGGACATACACATACATCTATACAAGGAACTCGCACAGGCGAACGCACACACTGACGTGAAATTTGCAAACTGTAATCAAACACACACACACACACACACACACACACACACACACACACACACACACACACACACACACACACACACACACACACACACACACACACACACAAATAACATTTTCTCAAACGACCAATCATATGAGTAAACTACGATTGCAAACTGGTCTATGTAGCCCTGTATCGTATACCTGCCAAATAAAATCTATTACAATTGGAACTCGGCTCCGTGCACACACTTTACATCTTACTGCAAACAGCCTACTACGATTCCATTGCAAACTGTTCGGGATGCTCTACGCCCATTTAAATTTCTCTGTACACTGGTTACTACGATTTCACTGCAAATTGTTCCTGGAGGTTGGCTCTGTGCACACATTTGACATCTCACTGCAAACTGATTATTAAGATCCCACTGCAAAATGATTGTCCAGGTATTGCTCTGGCCACACAAGTTATATTTCACTGCAAAGAGTCCATTGCAAAATGATTGTCCAAGTATTGCTCTGGCCACACAAGTTATATTTCATTGCAAAGTGCTTATTAAGATTCCATTGCAAAATGATTGTCCAGGTATTGCTCTGGCCACACAAGTCATATTTCGCTGCAAACTGATTTGCAGGACTCTGCTCTGGCGACAGAAGTTAAACCTCACTGCAAACTGGTTATTAAGATTCCATTGCAAAGTGGTCTTCAAGGCTTTGCTCTGGTCACACACTTTACATCTCCCTGCAAACTGCAAACTGGTTGTTAACCTTTCACTCCCACGCCCTTTCCACCGTCCACCAGCGACCTGCATGGTCATCCATGCTAGCAAAGCAAAACCTTACCCCTTTGACTCCCTCATCCTATCCACCAGCTTCCTGCAGGAAGCTGATGGATAAGGTGAGGGAGTCAAAGAGTTAAGTTTTTGCAGTGAGTGGATAGGGTGCGGGAGTCAAATGGTTAAGATTCCGTTGCAAACTGATCTCCAAGGTTCTGCTCTGTGCTTATGTATTACATCTTGTTGCAAACCAGTCTACAGAGATTCCACCGTGTACTAAACGCATGGTTCCCCAATGCTGCGTCCTGACGATGTGCGTTTTAACATACTTGTACGCTGTTCCACAAAGAATAGCTCTCTGTGGTTGTATGCATTCAAATGCGTTACAAGGTTTACCATCTGCAAGTTGGACTATAACACTTTATTCCGTTATTACTAATTATGGAATGTATTACACACTATCCATGCTGATCAATATTTATACTGTTATAACCAATTTTGGAATGTATTATGAATCAATCCATGTTAGTCAAGGCGTTAGTCTGTCATTACTACAAATGAACGCATTACTAAAGTACTGATCAAGGCTTTATTCCGTTCTTACTAATAATTCATATTACAAAGTAGTCGATGTTAGTCTTTTTGTGTAAATATATAACAAAAATAAATTACGCTCTTCCCAACCTCTCCTAAAAGAAGTGGGAGCCTGCATAATCTTACCATTTTTATAAACTCACAATATGCAAGCAAGCACACAAACGTTTGAAAAGAAAAACTGACGACAACGAAAGCATACCGACCTATTTTAGTGCTCCCATCACAAAACGCTCATCGTCTAAAAAAAAAATTCATCACTTGCTCAGTAGCACAGACAGACAGACAGACAGAGAGAAAGAGAGACAAAGAGGGAGGGAGAGAGAGAGAGAGTGAATCAGAATCAGAAATTTAATCAGTATGGCCACAGCCTCATTTTGAAAGGGTGTGAACACATTATAAACATACAAGCACAAAATACATGTGTGAGAAAGAGAGAGAGACAGACAGACAGACAGACAGACAAACGGACAGACAAAGAGAGAGAGAAAGACAGAAACAGAGAGAGACAGAGAGAGACGGACAGAGAGACAGACAGACAGAGAGAGCGAGAAAGACAGAAACAGAGACAGAGAGAGAGAGAGAGACAGACAGACAGACAGAGAGAGCGAGAAAGACAGAAACAGAGAGAGAGAGACAGAGAGACGGACAGAGAGAGAGAGAGAGAGAGAGAGAGAGAGAGAGAGACAGAGACAGAGATAGAGAGAGAAAAAGGAAAGTTTAATCTTCACCTTACCATGTAACTTCTTTTTCCATTGTATAAAATTAGCATATATCAACTGACATATCAGCTGTTACTTATCTACTGGAAAAATTCAAGGAGAGAGAGAGAGAGAGAGAGAGAGAGAGAGAGCGACACACACACACACACACACACACACACACACACACACACACACACACACACACAGAGAGAGGCAAACTGACAAAGCGGCAAACTGACAGGCAGACAGACAGAGACAGAGAGAGGCAGACAGTAAAAACGGAAGGCCAAAAGTGACAGACTGACCCAATAGAGGAAGACGCATCATTTGGGGAAGAAAAAGCAGACAGGAAAATCACGGGGTCCCGGCCTGATACTTATCTGTGAGGGCTGATGAGCTGGCTCTCCAGGGATTCCAACTTTTCCACTCAAACACGTGGCCATAGCTACCCTCCTCCTTACTGTCGGTAATGACAATGCTCCTCGATACCCTCCCCCCTACGCACACACACGTACAAACACACACACACTCTCTCAATCACTCACATACGTAACACAAAAAATACGAATGGGCACACACAGACACACGCGCGCGCGCACACACACAGACACGCGCGCGCGCGCGCACACACACATACACACATGCGCGCGCACACACACACACAGAGGCATGCATGCATGCACACGTACATACCCATATACGAATGCATGCGATCGATCGTTTACCATCTCTGACAAACGATAACCCATACTAAACGGGCCGCCAACACACACACGCGCACACACACACACACACACACACACACACACACACACACACACACACACACACACAGAGGCATGCATGCATGCACACGTACATACCCATATACGAATGCATGCGATCGATCGTTTATCATCTCTGACAAACGATAACCCATACTAAACGGGCCGCCAACACACACACACACACACACACACACACACACACACACACACACACACACGCACACACACACATGCACACACGCACGCACACACACGTACACACATGTGCACGCTTTTTCAGACACACACATACACACACACACACGTGCAAGCTTTTACACACACACACACACACACACAGACACACACACACGGACACGCATACACACACATATCAACCAATACAAACTGTTACATTCACCATCACCACTTACCCATCTTTTCAAGGGAAACAAGCGAAAGTGGACAATACATACACCAGATCACGCGTCCTCGTTCAGAGGAAAGCAGACACGGTAATTATCGTCTACGGCCTGATGATACTTATCTCTGTCATCCAATGGAGAAGACTGCTGGTTGCACGTGACCCTAGCTCTTACCTTTTTGCTTTCCCTTCCCTTCGTCCACTGACCCCTCTCATTTTGTCATTTCCCCCTAACATTACATATATATGAACCAGAAGAACAAGCGCAAATTTTCGGCCAACCGGCCTTTGTCAAGCGCGAATGCACGGTCACAAACAGATCACAAAAAACACCAAACAACGGATAATAAAAAGAGGACTAAAAACTTCCCTGCCGCCTCGTCCAGTGGATAAAAAGGGACCAAATGGAATGCCTATGTGTTCATGAGCAGTAGTGCTTGGGCGCGGGCAGTCGCATTTGTTTTGGATTACATTATATATGATACATTCGTTCCCATGAAAAAAGGCTTCACGCTGAGTTTTGTTTGTAATACGTAGTACAAATGTAGGGAAAAAAGCCAGTAAAAGGAGATTTTACCACAACAGACATGCTCTGGGTCCCAACCAACTTCTTTGGGCATTTCTTGATGATTCAGACACGCTCATTACCATCAACAAAGATTTCACAGCAGCTTGTTTGTAATACGTGATATCAATGTAAACAAACGAACGAACGAACGATCAAACAAACAAACGCAAATGACAATTAGAAGAAAAAAACTTTACAACAACTGACATCGCTAAACTAAATCCTCACACAAAACAAATGAATATAAGCCACTAAACAAGATCTCATACTCTCTTTCACACACGTACATGTACCATAGATTTATCTGAATCAGTGTCACCACCATCACCACCTGCTCACAAATCAGGAGTTAATGTTAGATGTTCCCGTTTGTCGAAGAGGAAACATAGTATTAGTGGGGTCAGCCGACTCTAGTAAAAGGGCTGCGGACTCAAGATTTGATGTCTTGAGTTCCATCCCAGCTCACAACATAAATTCATGGCCTGGCCACTGCCCATCTTATAACTTCAAGTCATCCAAGCGGTGACAGCTTCGTGTTTTCTGCCCCTCTTCCACTTCAACACCTTCAGACAGCACTGGATTTCGCTCAGGCTCGAGGTGTCTGCCAACTAATCATAATGGTTTCAGTCTCAGTTTCAATTCCTCAAGGTGACGCCTCCGTGCTCGGAATGAGTTCCATCTGCACTAACGTCACAGGTGCCATTTGATGGAGAAGATCCGGAATATCACGGCACAAGCCTTAAAGCCTGCACATAAAATGAAAGTCAGATCTTCTATCTTACGGCAGACTGGGTACAGTGCATATGGAATTGTCAGAGTGCGACGGCACCCCCTTAAACAAACTCTAAACTCTACATTCAAAGACAATTATTTTACAGACAAAACGTGGCAGGATAATTATCGTCGCTAGTCTGATAACACGGATCCTCCCTCGTCAGAAGGAAAAGACTGGTGGCTGCAATGGTCTTAACCCACAACATGCCAGTAACTCTGTCCTTTTCCTCCTCTTTCTCCCCCCTCCCCCAATAACCCCTCTTGTTTTCATTTTCTCCTATACCTTACTGTTATTGTTATTGTGTTTAAAGCCCAGTCGACTGAGTAGAGCCATGTCTAGGGCTATAACCACTTCAAAACACACAAAACTTCAACAGGAAATAAAGAGAAAAAAAATATAGTACACATATCAATACATTCACGCACATAATCTAAGGACATGCCCCTGGCGCTGACCACTCCGTCCAATTGATCACACAATGGAATTAAAAAACACACCTGAATACAAATTTAAACACACCTAAGGACACCAAACCAGATATAAAAACGGGCATGAATTACCTAAAACTGCTTCCGCATATCTCACCTCCCTAGGCCAAAAATGTACTTAATACAAGTACCCAATTATTAATCCTAAGAAGAAGTATGTAAGACTTTATCGAACACATACAGGTGAATGGCCCAGCAAGGTAGAAAATGGTAGGAAGAAATGACAGAAAGCAAAGGAGGAAGAAAGAAACAAAAAGAGTGACAGAAAAGAGGGCATTCCTAGCACAGAATTTCCAGAAGGTGGGGATACTATATATACTGAAAGAGTCCCCGGCATCTCCACGGGGGGTTCTCCTATACCTAACATGACATCAGAGAGAGTCGTTTCCATCAACAGACCTTACAATGACTCACATCATCAAACTTTTATCAACCAAATAAAAAGTACGCATAAACAAGCAAACAAACAGAAAAGCCCCAAACCCCTTGCTGTACACTACGTAATATTCCAACATGATACCACGGATTAGTATGAATCGGTGCTATCACTGCATTAACTACCTCTTGGGTCAGTCTGAACCGGTTTCATCACCAGAACCACCCCCACTCCCTCTCTCTCGTTTGAAGGAAACTTTGCAAAAATGGTAATTGCACCAAATCACGAGAGTCGTCTGTTGGGAGGGAAGCGGACAAGGTAATTATCGTTTCTGGGCAGACGACACTTGTTTCCCTCATAAGACGGAGGAGATAACTGGCTGCAGCAGTCCTACTCCAGCACGTCCCCATAGCTCTTGACTGTCTCTTCCCCTCCATCTCCAACCCGTCTTTTCACCGAACTTTCTTAAAACACTAAATCTGTCACACTCATCCCCGTAAAAAAACAACTGACAAAATCATACCTGACCGTCAACCAAGTATAAAAACAAGTTTCTACAAATCCTAACAACCCATTTCTTTAAGAAAGAGAGAGGGGAGAAGGGAGAGAGAGAGGGAGGGAGAGAGAGAGAGACAGAGAGAGAGAGAGGCAGACAGAGAGAGATGATCAGAATGTACATGCAGCTAGTGATGTTTCATTTCTGTCACTGTGTGTTTGAAAGTTAAAATGTCCATGTCTATATTGCAGTGTATTGATGTTAGATGAATATATGAACTGCATTGTTTAATTCACTGTATTCAAACATGATTAAAACTAATTTTAAAAAAAAGAGAGTGCACAACCGACATCATCGAATTTGACGGCCAAACAATAAAGAAATATCTACAGTGATTCCTCTCTTCGCCACCTCTCCCCTTCACAAACACAGATATATATATATATACAGGGGGGTGCAAAAGTAGGTATACAGTAAGTATCGCATCATTATTATAATGCTTAATTTCGCTCTCGATTAAAAGAGGAGTGTGTGAATACCGACGGCAAGCAGTTTGAGTATCTGAGGGATTAAGGCTGTGCTTGTTATTACATGTATATACAATATTCATTTGTTTGTATAATAAATGCAATGAGTATTGTACATGTTTTCTTTTTTCATAACTGTATACCTTCTTTTGCACCCCTCTGTTATATACATAATATGTATATGAAAATAGTATATATATATATATATAAACACAGTTATGAATCTATGGCATCATCTATGACATCACCACCATCACTCATTCCAGCACGGCTTACAAAAAAATCAAAAATGCACAAAATGGAGTCATTTATTTCCAAGAAAGCAGGCAGTGTAAATATCGCCTGTAGCTGCATGACACTTATCTCTGCCAGTGCCAGGAAAAGACTGCCTGTTGCCACAGTTTTATCTTAGCACTCCTACAGCTCTTCATTTTGCCTCCTACTTCTCCTTTTCTTCCTCAACACAATTCAGTTCATTTCTTCTTTTATTGATGCACGTTTGGGAATTAAAAGGCCGAGCCGGACTCGCACAAGACGCACAATTATCCTCATATTTATCAAAACACACACAACACACACACACACACACACACACACACACACACACACACACATACACACACACACACACACCCCACCACAACACACACACACACACACACACACACACACCACACACACACACACACACACACACACACACACACACACACACACACACACACACACACACACACACACACACACACACACACACACACACACACATCTACCATAAAATACGTTAAAATAAAATCACCCCCAACCAACCACAACATTCACAAACCACATCAACCAAAAATCTTGGCGTATCCATGGGCTTCCAGGCAATAGGATTTCGATCGAATTAACTCGGAGCTGAAAGTATGTTGTGAAGCCAAAATGGGATCGACGCCACTGACGTTGATCAGAAGTTGAGAAAGTTAATAAAAAAATAAAAAAAAGAAAAGAAAAGAAAAGAAAAGAAGAAAGTCTGGGCACAAGTTATAATTCCTCTCAAAACACCCCCACTACCAATCCCCCACGTCCCACCCCTTCGCCCACACGGAAAGAAAATGATTATGATAATGATAACGATATTTGTAACGTACCAAACCTTGATTCAAGAATCCAACCGAAGCGCGCATTCTCATCATTCACCAAAGCAATCATCCAACAACGACCAACACTACAGAGCACAAAGCACATCATTACACATCACAAGGTAATATAACAAAAAACAGGAGAGAAAGAAAGAAAGAAGAAAGAAAACAAACAAACACACAAACAAACAAACGGACACAAGTCAAGCAAAACGCAAGGCCACTGCATATCGCATCTGTTAGTAAGGCTGTCGGTTTAAAAGTTGTTAAGGCAAGTCGATCTTGCACGTCGAGCTCAAAATCCACCGCTTCTTTTGGCGTGTCAATTTTTTTTAAGTAATTGTGTACAGGGTGGGAGTGGTATGTTACGTTTACAGTCAGGGTGTCTGCCTTCCTCTTAACGCAAAGCGGGACACACTCATTCAATTCAACAAGTGGGACACACTCATTCAATTCAACAAACGGGACACACTCATTCAATTCAACAAGTGGGACACACTCATTCAATTCAACAAATGGGACACACTCATTCAATTCAACAAGTGGGACACATTCATTCAATTCAACAAGTGGGACACACTCATTCAATTCAACAAATGGGACACACTCATTCAATTCAACAAGTGGGACACACTCATTCAATTCAACAAGTGGGACACTATCATTCAATTCAACAAGTGGGACACACTCATTCAATTCAACAAGTGGGACACACTCATTCAATTCAACAAGTGGGACACACTCATTCAATTCAACAAGTGGGACACACTCATTCAATTCAAAAGTGGGGCACACCATTCAATTGAAGAAATGGGCACACTCATTCAATTGAAGAAGTGGGACACACCCAGCATCACATCAACAAGTGGGACACAATTTATTCACATCAACAAGTGGGACACACTCATTCACATCAACAAGTGGGACACACTCATTCACATCAACAAGTGGGACACACTCATTCACATCAACAAGTGGGACACACTCATTCAATTCAACAAGTGGACACACTGATTCACATCAACAAGTGGGACACACCATTGAATTCAACAAGTGGGACACACCCATTGAATTCAACAAGTGGTACACATTAATTGAATTCAACAAGTGGGACACACCCATTGAATTCAACAAGTGGTACACATTCATTGAATTCAACAAGTGGGACACACCCATTGAATTCAACAAGTGGTACACATTCATTGAATTCAACAAGTGGGACACACCCATTCACATCAACAAGTGGGACACACTCATTCACATCAACAAGTGGGACACACTCATTCACATCAACAAATGGGACACACTCATTCACATCAACAAGTGGGAAACACTCATTCACATCAACAAGTGGGACACACCATTCACATCAACAAGTGGGACACACTCATTCACATCAACAAGTGGGACACACTCATTCACATCAACAAATGGGACACACTCATTCACATCAACAAGTGGGACACACTCATTCACATCAACAAGTGGGACACACTCATTCACATCAACAAGTGGACACACTCATTCAACTCTCAACAAATGGGACACACTCATTCACATCAAGAAAGAATTCACAACAACTGGCATCACGAAACCCAATTACCAACGTATATAAAAAAAAAGTGTATATAGGAACACACACACACACACACACACACACACACACACACACACACACACACACACACACACACACACACACACACGTACGTCCGCTCACACCAAAACAAAAAGCCAAACTACAACAACAACAAAAACACAAGAGACCACACAATAAAATAAGAGAATGAAAACGCACAAATGGACATTCCTTTTTCCGTTTGTTGTGAATACCATAGACCGATACAAATTAAAACCGTCACCATCACCACCACCACCACCACCACACACCCACTCAAGCTTCATGGAAGCTGGCTAAATCCAAAGATGCACAAAATCGAGAGCCATTTGTCCAGAAGAAAGCAAGACAGGGTCATTAACGTCTCTGGCCTGATGATACTTACCGCTGTCCTTGGATGGAGAAGACTGCTGCTTGTGACAGTTCTCTAGCACGTGGGCGTTGCTCTTTCCACCCACTACTTCTCTCCTCATTCCTCTAACCCCTGTTCGTACCATTTTTTTTTCATTGCTCCAATGTTCTTGGATGCGTTTATGCACATTGTTCTGCCTACAATATGCAGGCTGCTATGTGGCTGTACAATCTACACACTCCATCTTTGGTGGGTGTGCATGCTGAGTGTTTTCATGTTTCCATACGCCATCGAAGACGGACACGACTTACAGGAACTTTTTTTTTCAATTTTTTTTATTCAAGTTAAGGCAAAAATTTACTACTATAGAAATATAAACTGCATGTTTGTAGAACACACACATAAATGGATATCATACATGACAATCCAAATATATACAAATAGGTGTGTATGCTCATTTATGATCAAAACACACACACACACAACTAACAGGAACTTTAATGTGCTTATCTGATATTCTGCATGCGTATATACTGCGAAAGGGGTTTAGGCACTAACAGGTCTGCACGCATGTTGACCTGGAGCAAAGACCTGAACCCTTTACCCACCAGGCAGTTGGGTACCCAGTCAGAACTAAAGCTCAGATCCTCCGACTGGAAGTCGCGACATTCAAGCTGCTCGACTATCGCCCCTCTTCTGTTCTACGTCTACTTTCTCCTAATCAGCGTTGGCAAAACTAGCAATCTTTTATTGTTATTGTTATTGTTATTGTTATTGTTGTTTAAAGCCCAGCCGACTGCGACAGCCATGTCAGGGCTATAACCGCTTCAAAACATACAAAACTTCAAAAGGGAAAAAAAAAAGAAAAAATGAAGTCCACATATCAATGCAT
>JAPXFY010000021.1:31933336-31965836 GCA_030674185.1 Monoplex corrugatus
CTTCCTCGTCTAGAAAAAGTGGATGAGTTGAGGATGGAGGGGGGGGGGGGGGGAGAAAGTTCCTTCCGAAGTATCTACCAGACAGAGTGGTTTCATATTCTTCAGCCCTTGGCAGGTAAAATCCTAGACAAAACATCCATCGTTAAACAGCACCGACACAGTCTACTGTAAAACATGTTTGCTCTAACATAGTGACATGAAAAGACCTTGAAGGGGAAAAAGGGGGGAAAAAGGCTGGGCAAGCTATTCTGACAATCTCAGTTTTTATACAAAACTTACACTAAAAATACTGATTATGCATACTCAAGATCAATATGACCTTGAAGAAGTCTCAGAGGAAATAAAACTAGACGTTTTTATTGTTACTGTTGTTTAAAACCCAGCCGACCGCGTGGTGCCATATCAGAGCTATAAACGTTTCAAAACATACAAAACTTCAACAGGAAAAAAAGAGAAAGTACAACTATCAAGGCATTCGCGTGCATAATCTAAGGTCATGCCCCCAGCGTTGCTAAATCAGTACTCCAAAAACCGTCAAGAAAGGAAGGCGGAGGGGAAGACACAAAACACGATGGACTGACAAGATTGCAGACTGGACAGAGAAACCATGTGCAGAGACCCAGGCTTTCGCACACAACCGACATAGCTTGAGAAAAGTGGTAAACATGTTGTTTAGTGCGGCGCCCCAAATGACTCTTGATGGAGTTAAGAGAGGACAAGACAAAAAGATTTCCCAGGGTGCCTGAAGCGAAATAACAGAAGCCAAACATTAACACGAACAGTAAATCATTTTATCAAAGACCGTACTTATTATACGAAAGAAGAAGAGTGGTCATTCTATCAAGAGTGGGTGGCTGGTAAGGGTCAACTAGGGACAGAATCAAAATAATTCCAGCGACAACAACTTCTAAAGGAAGAAGACGTGAAGAGAACTTTGGAAATTGTTATTGTTATTTAAAGCCCAGACGACTGCACACAGCCATATCAGGGCTATAACCGTTTCAAAACATACAAAACTTCAACAGGAAAACAAAAATGAAAATTAAGTACACATATCAATGCATTCGTGCAAATAATCTAAAGACATGCCCCTGGCGTTGACCACTTCGCCCAATTTATTGCACAGGGGATTTAAAAATACACATCGGAATACAAATTTAAGCATACCTAAGGACACAAAACATGTATAAAAACAGGCACAAATTACCTAAATTTGCTTCCGCATATCTCATCTCCCTAGAACCAAAAATGCACTTAATACATGTACCCAATTATCAACCCTAAGAAGAAGTACGTAAGACTTTATCGAACACGTACAGGTGAATGGACCACTAAGGCAGAAAATGACAGGAAGAAATGACAGAAAGCAAAGGAGGATGAAAGAAACAAAGAGAGTGACAGAAAAGAGAAAATTTTTAGCACAGAATTTCCAGAAGGTGGGGATACTATCTATACTGAAGGAGCCCCCGGCATCCCCACGGGGGAGTCTTAATGGAATTAAGGGAGAAGAAGTCAAAAGGATTTCCCAGGATACCTGAAGCGAAATAACAGCAGCCAAACATTAACACGAACAGTAAATCATTTTATCAAAGACCGTACTTATTATACGAAAGAAGAAGAGTGGTCATTGTATCAAGAGTGGGTGGCTGGTAAAGGTCAACTAGGGACAGAATCAGAAATAGTTCCAGCGATAACTTCTAAAGGAAGAAGACATGGTGAGAACTTTAGAAATTAATACAGTCAGTTGAAAACAACTTTGAAAAGAAGAAGGCATAAATCGAACTTAAAAAAGAAAGAAAGAAAGAAAGAAAAAAGGAAAGCAAGAAGCAAAGAAAGAAAGCTGACACACCTTTGACCAATAACAACCAGATGAAAACAGATCCATTAGGCCTACGCCAGCAGCAACATTTGAAAAAAAGAAGGTCTTTCAATTTCTCACTCACCTTGACGTCCCTGTTGTTACTTCGCATCTTCTTAAACGTCACTCATTTTTTCAATGATTCGAACCGGGAGAAGGTAGAAGGAGTAATTTCATATCGACCACTGGTGTGTGTGTGTGTGTGTGTGTGTGTGTGTGTGTGTGTGTGTGTGTGTGTGTGTGTGTGTGTGTGTGTGTGTGTGTGTGTGTGTGTGTGTGTGTCTGTGTGTGTTGTTTGTGTTTGTGTTATTTGTGTGAGTGTGTGTGTGTTTGTGTGCGTGTGTGTGTTGTTTGTGTTTGTTATTTGTGTGAGTGTGTGTGCGTGTGTGTGTGTTGTTTGTGTTTGTTATTTGTGTGAGTGTGTGTGTGTGTGTTTGTGTGCGTGTGTTTGTGTGCGCGTGTGTTTATGTGCGTGTGTGTGTGTGTGTGTCTGTGTGATTTTGTGTGTGTGCGCGCGTGTGTGCACGTGTGTGTGTGTCTGTGTGTGCATGCATGTACGTGTTTGTGAATGGGGCAGGAGGAGGGTGTGTGTGTGTGTGTGTGCGTGCGTGCGTGCGTGCGTGCGTGCGTGCGTGCGTGCGTGCGTGTGTGTATGTATGTGTGTGTGTGTTCGTGTTTCTATCTAGCTGTTACAAAACTGTGTGAGAAAGATTTTCTCAGCCGATTATAGTTGGATATTTCCCAAACTTAAGCCAAAGGTATAAAATGTTAAGAAGCCGCAGAAGCATTGAGTTTGGAAAGCGAAGCTCTAAATTAAGACCAAAGTCACATGGACTACAACAAAAGTCTAACATTAGCGCTTTTTTTTTTCAGGTATACGAATAGTACTTTTTCTAGGACTTTTGAAAATGTTTTGTATTCTCTTCTCTTTTTCACTGTTGTGACAGTCTTCCACTGCTTTCGCTTCATGTCAAGCTGTGTTTCACCTGATATTTCATCACAGTTATCGTTATTTTACCGTTATCTTTGTTGAAAGCCCAGCCGACTGCGTAAAGAGCCACATCAGGGCTATAACCGTTTAAAAATATACACGATACTTCAACAAGGAAAAAAAAAAAGGAAAAGAAAATTTAAAGTACACATGTATATCAATGCATTTGCGCACATAATCTAAGGAGATGCCCCTGGCGTTGACCACTCCGTCCAATTTATCACACATGGGATTTCAAAAGAGACCTGAATACAAATTTAAACATAGCTAAGGACACTAAAACATACATAAACACGGGCATAAGTTACCTAAAATTTCTTCCGCATGTCTCATTTCCTTAGAGCCAAAAACGCATTTAATGCATGTACCCAATTACCAATCCTAAGAGAAAGTTTGTAAGACTTTATCGAACACATACAGGTGAATGGACCAGCAAGGCAGATATGACAAAAAGCAAAAGAGGAAGGCAGAAACAAAGAGAGTCACAGAAAAGAGGACATTTCTAGCACAGAATTTCCAGAAGGTGGGGATATTATTTATACTGAAAGAGCCCCCCGGCATCCCCACAGAGGGGAATTTCTTCACAGCTAAGATGAGAACTATAAAATCTAGATTTGCTGTCACAGTCTTTTGTATAAAATGACAGATTATGAAATGGGCTTGATCATTTTGTTTCCGTCTGTTGTTGTCTTTCAGAGCACACCAGTGTTTTATGGAAGCACCTCCAACTAATCAAAAGCTTATGATAGAGTTTATTGAGGGCACATGTACGCTAACATACATGATGAACTGTATTGCTGACTTTGATCTAGAGGATTTTTCATGCAGACGCGACAGCCCGCTGTTATATACAATGTGTATCACTATCAAGTTTTTATCAAAATCTCATCAAAACTCTGTTAAGAAGAAGGAAGAGGAGGAAGACGAGGAAAAAGAGAGAGGGGATGGTGGTGAATGTGATGGAGGAAAGGGAGGAGGTAGAGACACGAAGGATATGAAAGATGAAGAGATGAAGAAAGAAAAAACAACTTCTGTCATTATTGTGATTATTACTATAACTGTTATTATCGCTATATTATCACTGCTGTTATGACTATATTATCACTGTTTAGTGTTATTATTACTATGCTATCACTGTTATTATTGCTACATTATCACTGCTATTAGTACTACATTATCGCTGCTATTAGTACTTCAATATCACTGTTGTCATTACTACATTATCACTGCTATTATTACTATATTGTTATTATTACTATGTTATTAGTTATAATATATTATTACTATATTACCACTGTTAATATTACTATATTTTCATTCATTTTTACTACATTATCACATTATCACTGTTATTACTGTATTATCACTGTTATTATCACTATAGTATCACTGTTATTATATTATCACTGTTATTATTACTGTATTATCACTGTTACAAACAATTACCCATATTATTACTGTATTATCACTGCTAGAAACAATTACCCATCTCTTCCGTATTTCAAAACGTTCGAAAAAGAAAGCACAAAACTGAAAACGTTTTTTTTTTAATCACTCTTGAGCATGATACGTTATCAGTAAAATGACTTCTACACACACACACACACACACACACAAAAAACCCAATGCAAATTTGAGAAGCTGACAAACAGAGTTTTGAGTCTGGTGGTTTATTCAAGAGGGATTCATCGCACCCAGACAATTCCATATGCGCCCCATCGAGTCTGCCATCAGACTCCTTTCAGCCCATGCAAATCTCGATGCTGTGGCAAGGTACTGAAACAGAGGGACGAGACAGATCTTATGACACACTTGCCAGTCCACAACCAGAATAATCATGGCATTGGGATGGCCAACAAACAGGCCAGCTTCTATGCTGTAAGCTTGGGATAAACTCCACACATCAGATTATGAGTCTACGGCTCTATCACGAAACAGCCAGACAGCCCTCTGCCTGATCGATATAAAGCAAAAAAATGTCTCCCATTTTCATAAAAGAATATTGAAAAATGGGCAACGCTGAACAAATGACGCTGAAAATTGAGTTGCGCTGAACTAGTGACGCTAAAACAAAAATTTTAAAAAAGGGGTTGCGCTGAACTATCGATGTTAAAAAAAATTTAAAAAAAGGGGGGGGGGGGGGGTTGCGACGCTGAACATGGGTTGTGCTGAACTAATGATGCTGAAACGGGCTGCGATGAACTAATGACATTAAAAAAATGGGGTTGCGTTGAACTAATGACGCTGAAAACGGATTGTGCTGAACTAATCACGCCGAAAAGTGGGCTGCGCTGAACTGATGACGTTGACAATGGGTTCCTCTGATCTAATAATACTGAAAATGGGCTGCGCTGACGACGCGAAAAATGGGTTGCCCTCAACTAGTGACGCTGAAAAATGGGTTGCCCTGAACTAGTGACGCTGAAAAATAGGCTATGCTGTACTAATGACACTAAAATAGGCCGCGCTCAACTAATGACGCTGAAAAATAGGTTGCGCTGAACTAATGGCGCTGAAAATGGGCTGTGCTGAACTAACGACGCTGAAAAAAGGACTGCACTGAACTAGTGTTGCTGAAAAAATGGATTGTGCTGAACTAGTGACGCTGAAAAATGGGCTGCCCTAAACTACTGACGCCGAAAAATGGTTTGCGCTGAACTAATGACGCTGAAAAATGGGTTGTGATGAACTAATGACGCTGAAAAATGGGCAGCGCTGAACTAATGACGCTGAAAAATGGGTTGTGCGGAACTAATGACGCTGAAAAATGGTTTGCGCTGAACTAATGACGCTGAAAAATGGGTTGTGCTGAATTAACGATGCTGAAAAATGGGTTGCGCTGAACTAATGACGCTGAAAAATGGTTTGAGCTGAACTAATGACGCTGAAAAATGGGTTGTGCTGAACTAATGACGCTGAAAAATGGGTTGTGCTGAACTAATGACGCTGAAAAACGGTTTGCGCTGAACTAATGACGCTGAAAAATGGGCAGCACTGAAATGGGGCGATCTGCCTTACCTGGTGTCAACAACCAGCAGCACTTCACTCAGGAAATTAAAAATCCGTTATGCCCGCAAGGATTGAACCCAATCTGTTATTGTTATTGTTGTTTAAAAAACCCAGCCGACTGCGTAGAGCCATATCAGGGCTATAACCGTTTCAAAACATACAAAACTTCAACAGGAAAAGAAAACATAATTATGTACACATATCAATGCATTCGCGCACATAATCTATGGCCATGCCCCTGGCGTTGACCACTCCGTCCAATTTATCGCACACAGGATTTAAAAAACACATCTGAATACAAATTTAAGCATACCTAAGGACACTAAAACATATATAAAAACGGGCATAAATTACCTAACATTGCTTCCGCACATCTCACCTCCCTAAAGCCAAAAATGCACTTAATACCTAATTATCAATCCTAAGAAAAAGTACGTGACTTTATTGAACAAACACAGGTGAATGGACCAGTAAGGCAGAAAATGATAGGAAGAAATGACAGAAAGCAAAAGAACAAGGCAGAAACAAAGAGAGTGACAGAAAAGAGGAAATTTCTAGCACAGAATTTCCAGATGGTGGGGATACTATTTATACTGAAAGAAACCCTGGCATCCCTACGGGGGGGGGGGGGGGGGGGGGGAGAACCCAATCTGCTCCACCTCAGCCCAAACCCAAAGCAAGAAAACCAAAACTGAAAGAGTGAACCGGAAGAGCAACCCAGTTCAATTCCTGTAGCTCATAGCCCCGCCGACAGGTAAGGGACATAGCAGGGATTCATCCCATGGTACTAAAAACGGTCACAGATTAAAACAAACACTGTCACCATTTTGAAAATTACACCAGGAACTATTAAAGCGTTTCGCAACAACAACAACAACAACAACAGCAGCAGCAGCAGCAGCAGCAGCAAGAACGACAACAACCACCACCACAGTTACAGACCTTTAAATAAATCACATTATTTCTGAAACCATTGAACGCCAGCTTAGAAACGAAGAAGAAGAAGAAGGAGGAGGAGGAGGAGGAGGAGGAGAAGAAGGAGAAGAACAACGAAACACAAAGACATGAAACACAAGAAAAGACTTGAAAATTAATCTAGTAATGGGTGACGAAGCTCACATAAAGCAGACCTGTTCTTTTTCTTTGTTTGTCTGTTGTTGTTGTTGTTGTTTTTTTTTTAATCAAACATGTCTGCCCGCAAACTTTGAAGCGGACATTACAAAGAAAATTTGTTTACTGACATCAAAGGCAACACAAGAAATAAGATAAGTTTAGTTACGTGGATCGCACCCCCCCTCACCCCCACACACACCCCGTCGATAGAGTTTACTTGCATGCATTCAGTCGAACACATCGATCGACACGTGTAGAATGTACACAGACTCAAAAATTCAATGTCTATGGCAGCACACACGTGCGAAAGACAAGCCAAGCCGCAGGCGTACGTGTCCAAAGACAAAGACGGACAACGATAAAAGGGAAACGAGAACAAAACAGTTGGACAAAGCAGGATATCAGCACTAATCTTGTAGTTGCTGAAGTGTTCTCATTCACTGCAACATTTAATACGATCCGTGGGCGATGTGATAGACATGGCTTCGCGTTTGGTAGGCGTGGTTGAAGGGGGTGGGTGGGTGGGGGGAGGGGGGGTATGAAAAAGTAAAAACGAAGTTCGAAGTGAAATGAAAAAGTGAAGCACACACACACACACCACGCACGCACACACACACGCACGCACGCACAGGGAGAGAGGAGAGACAGACACAGAGAGGGAGAAACGGAGAGAGAAAGAGAGAAGAAGAAAGAGAGAGAGAGGTGGTCAAGCCTCACCTTATGCATTCCCTTTTTACAACAAAATCATTATACATATAACATCCAGATTTCAGACTTCTTGCCTTCTTGCAGTTACTGTGACCTTGATAAAGCATTAGATAAAATAAGATTAGACCTGTAGCGAGAATCAATAGCAGACTGTCACCACAATGAATAAAATCAAAATGAATATATTGTCTGAAGTCCCTGAGAAAATGCAATACACACACGTCCCTCGCGTGGATGGAAGACAGCCGAAACATGTAGACCATGTGATCAGAAACAACAAAAACAGATTTGATATCACCGGTCCTGCAGGGGAAAAGTTGAGGCAAGGAGAAGAAATGGACGACCGCACACCTCCTACTTCAACAACACTGCTGATGTCTGTGATCTGGGGATCCAGGAAGTCGCCTACAGATAGATATCTCAATCGTGTGACCTGGAAAAGGCTTGTGACGTCGAGCGTAGCTCTTACCACCGATCCCGGCGAGAGGGAGAGTTGAGGTGAGATAACTTCCTGAACATGCTGATTTTCAGCATTGTTTGGTATCTTTGACCTTGACCTTGTCTTCCAAAGCTAGATAGCCGTGCCTCCTCAACGGTCTACACTTTTTACCCAAATTTGAAAAACGGGAAATTGAAAAATGGGCAGCGTAAAACTGAGACAACTTGCCTTACCCAGCACGACAACTGCGAAATAAATTCACATTATTTTTATAATCTTAAATTTTTTAAATGTAAGCACAGCGGAGAATTTTTTTTTAAAAAACCAAAAAAACAAAGAATACAACAAAGAAAGAGCAAGCCAAAAATACTCTTGGAGAGAAGATTCGGAAATTAATTTAATAATAGATGAATAAGTACACACAAAGGAGGCTTTTTTTCTCTCTTAACCCTTTCACTCCCGTACGCTATCTTCCAACTGCAAAAACTTGACCTTTTGACTCTCTCACACCTATCCACCAGCTTCCTGCAGGAAGCTGGTGGATAGGGTGAGGGAGTCAAAAGGTTAAGTTTTTGCTTTGGCTGCGTGGCTGACAATGCAGGATGCTGGTGGACAAGGTGCGGGAGTCAAAAGGTTAAACGAGTCTGGCCACAAACTCTGAAGCGGATATTCCGAGGAAATTGTTTACTGAGATCAGAGGCAGAACAAGACAGGAGACAAGCTTGGGATTTTTAAAAAAATCGTTCTTTCGTTTTCTTTGGTAGTGCTGACTTGCGTGCATTCACATTGCAGCTAAACGCGTGCGCGCGCACACACACACACACACGAATTCACAACGTTCCCGCTGAGCACTCAACAAAGATATGCGCCTGCATGTGCACAAAAGAGACAGACAGACAGAAAGACAGAGAGAGAGAGAGGGACACAAAGACAGACAGACAGAGAAAGAGAGACAGGGAGACATAGAGGCAGTGACAGAGAAAGACAAGACACAAAGACAGAGAGGGAGGGAGGGAGACAGGAATAGAGACAGGCAGACAGAGACAGAGAGAAACAGAGGCAGAGGGACAAAGGCAGAGGCACAGATAGAGACAGAGACTGAAAAAGAGAGAGAGAGACAGAGAGAGAAAGAGACAGATAGAGAGAAAGAGAAAGAGACAGAGATACACAGAGAGAGACAGGCAGACACAGAGAGAGACAGAAACAGAGAGAGAGAGAAACACACACGCACGCACACACTCACACACACACACACACGTGTGTACACACACACAAACACACACACGGACACACACACACAACACACCACACACATAAAAAAAAAGAGAAACACAAGCAACACAATCAGACAGGGTATCAGCAACTGTCATTTAGCCGCTGAAGCGTCCTCATCCACGTACTGCAAGACTTAATACGATCCACAGACGATGCAATAGAAATGGCTTACGTTTGGAAGGAGGGGGACTGAAGGAGAAAATAGAAAACGAGAAGGTCAAAAAGAAATCGAGCGAGTGGAATAAAAAATTAGATGGTCAAGCCATTCTAAAAATCTCCCATTTTGATATAGATTTTTTTTTGTCTCATAAAATCCAGGTTTGCTTTTCCAAGCTCACTGTCATCTTGAAGAAGCATCAGATTATCATCATCATTCTTGGATAAGCCCAGCCGACCGCACAGGGCCATATCAGGGCTATAACCATCTGAACACCTCTGTGAATCTGGATGAAGAAGAAAAAAAACTGGAAAACAAAATCAAGCACACATATCAATGCATTTGCGCACACAAACTAAGGTTATGTCCTTGACGCTGACTACTTCACCCAATCTATCACCAGAGAGATGAAGAAACCAAACCTGAATACGAATGAATATACATAACTAAGTATTCTAAAACATACATAACAACTGGTTTAAGTAACCAAAAACTGCTTCCGCAAATCACAGCTCTTCAGAGCCAAAAATGCAGTTACCACATGTACCCAGTTACCAATCCTAAAGAGAAAATATGGAAAGCCTGATGAAAAACGTACAGGTGAAAGGGCCAGCAGTACAGGTGAAAGGGCCAGCAGTACAGGTGAAAGGGCCAGCAGTACAGGTGAAAGGGCCAGCAGTACAGGTGAAAGGGCCAGCAGTACAGGTGAAAGGGCCAGCAGTACAGGTGAAAGGGCCAGCAGTACAGGTGAATGGGCCAGCAGAGCAGAAAAATGATAAGAAGAGACGATAGAAAAACAAAGGAACAATGGAGGGAAAAGGAAACAACATAGAAGAGGAAATTCCTGGCACAGAATTTACAGAAGGTGGGGATACTAATTATGGTGAGAGAGCGTCCGGTATCCCCACGGGAGAAGGCATTAGATGAAAGTAAAAAAAAGAAATTACGTGAAATGAGGAAAATAGTAAACACCCACATCAATTAAAACACAAAGTACGTGTTATCAGAAGTGTCTGAAAAGGTGCTGCGCATACACTTTCCTCAAACGGCGCTGATTTTTGGCACGCACGCGATGACGGTGGGGGGTGGGGGGTGGGAGGGTCCACGTGTCCTTAACCTTGGCGTTGTGACAAACATACGCATCCTTGACTCCTGAGTCACTGATATCTTTAACCCAAATTTGGTAAAGATCTATTCAGAAACAGCTGCAAAACAAACGTAGCTAACACCTTTTTGGTTACGGACACACAGGCAGACACATGCAGAGACAAGACACCCAGACACACACTCCACTCTCTGGTCGAAATAAGTCTGTTTTGTTTTGTAAAGCGAAATTGGTGAGGAAAAAAAACCGGTCTGAGCTAAGCTATCCATCAACCGATTAATCCAGAACACAAGCAAATGAACTCAACAGACAAGGACAGGAAAGAAAAAAAAAACAGATGGAAAGAGAAACTGAGACACACAGAAAGACAGATGGACAGGCATCCAGGCAGGCAAACACTAAAGTAGCAACGTTCGTGATACAGTCTCTTAAAATACCCATGTCCACTGCGAGACTCTTAATGTGACCTGGAGACAGTGCAATAGAGAGGGTTTAGCGACAGGAAGAAGGGGGGATAAAAGGGCACAGAAAGAAACGGGGAAATCAAATCGAGAAAGTTTAAAGAAAAAGGGAGGGTGAAAGAGTAAGAAAATGTACAGCTGAATGGTTAAGGTATGGTAGCTCCTCAGGAGAAAGATTTGGGGGGGGGGGGGGATACTTTGAGATAGTTGAAACAAAAATGTGAGGGTGAGAGAGTTCGAACACATACATACAGTTCAATGGATAAGTATGGTGGCACTTTAGGAGAAAGATTGGAGGAAAACTAAATCACGAAAGTCGAAAGAAAAGTGAAGGTGAGAGAGTGCGGAAATGAACATACAGTTGAATGGGTACAGTATGGTGGCTTCTCAAAAGAAAGAGAAGACAAATCTTAAATCGAGAAAACTGAAGGAATGTGGGATAGGGCGGTGAGGGCGAAATTAGATATCTGGGAACGATCATCTCACCAGACGGCAGATGCACATCTGAAATAGCCAGCAGAATAGGTCAAGCCAAAACAGAATTCATGAAGATGAAAAGCATTCTTACCAACAAATGCCTATCAATTCATATCAGGAAGAGAGTTCTTGAATGTTGTATAGAACCGATAATGTTATACGGTTGTGAGGCGTGGACAGTCAACACGCAAAGCCAGAACAAAATTGAGGCAGCCGAGATGTGGTTTCTAAGAAGAATGTTGAGAGTTCCATGGACAGCAAGAGAAACAAACGAGACAGTCTTGATGGAGACAGACACAAGAAGATCATTCATAAGGAAGATTAAGAAAAGACAGGCAACATTAATAGGCCATTTTATGAGGAAAGGGGAATTAGAGCACCTGGTCACAACAGGAAAGCTGGAGGGAAAGAGAACGCTAGGTAGACCCAGGGAGAAAATATTGGACGGACTTGCAGGGTGGCTGAGGACAGAGAGGATGGAAGATGTGCTTGCGGCAACAACGGATAGATACATATGGAAGCCCATGATCGCCAAGCCAAGCGGCAGGGCACTTGATGATGATGATGAAATGGATACCCATCTGGTGGCTCTTCACTTTCGTCTACTCCTGGATCCCTTCTCTACAGATAAGATAACATTATTCATTTACGAGGATTACAAAATACATAAAGACTCGAATGCGTTTTTTCACGTCTAACACTCGCTCACCCAGAATGGGGCTACACTACACATACAGAGAGAGAGAGAGAGAGAGAGAGAGAGAGAGAGAGAGAGCGACAGAGAGAGAGAGAGAGAGAGAGAGTGAGAGACAAACACACACACACACACACACACACACACACATACACAGACACACAACACACACACACACACACACACACACACACACACACACACACAACAGAGGAAGACAAGCAGTACCAGCGTCTTCAACGTTGCCGCTGACCGAAAGATTTAATCAAGCTAATGTAATCCAGAGACGACACAACAGAAATAGCTTAGCGTTAGGAAGGAGGGATGGAGAGCAAAGAACAAATACAAGGGAAGACATATCGAGCAAGTGGAAAGAAAAACAAGGGTGGGACAGTGCAAAAGAGTTCAGCAACAACAGTTAGCAACTTTTACATAACACTGCGCCAGAAGTAAGAGTGATAAATTTAAAAAGTAAACAAAATGATTCATAAGTGATACTGAACCTAGACTGCAAATATGTCTGACACAGTGTCATTCTGATTCTCAGAGTTATTGTTATTGCTACTGTCATTTTTGTTGAAAGCCCAGCCGACAGCATACAGCTATATCAGGGCTATAACCTTTTCAAAACATACACAATACTTCAACAGGGAAAACAAAGAAAAAGATAATTAAGTACACATATCAATGCATTCGCGTACATTATCTAAGGACATGTTCCTGGCGTTGACCACTCCATCCAATTTATCACCACAAGGGATTCAAAAAACGTATCTGAATACAAATTTAAACATACCTAAGGACAAAAAAATATATGAAAACGGTCCTAAATTTACCTAAATTGCTTTCGCATATCGCATTTCCCAGAGCCAAAAAATGCACTGAACACATGTACCCAATTATCAGTCCTAAGAGAAAGTACGTAAGACTTTATCAAACACATACAGGTGAAAGGACCAGTAAGGCAGAAAATGATAGGAAGAAATGACAGAAAGCAAAGGAGCAAGGCAGAAACAAAGAGTAGGACAGAAAATAGAAAATTTCTACCACAGAATTGCCAGACGGTGGGGATACTATTTTTACTGACACAGCCCCCGGCATCCCCGCAGGGGGGAGATGAGGAGGTAGGTGCCGAGCACGGACTTGTCAAACACCATGCACTGGCCTTTCAATAATGCACTTTGTTCTACAACACTGACCAGCAGCAGAAAACATGGCAGTTCCACGTGAAACAATAACAGCAACAATAACATAAAAACAACAGAGGGAACCAAACCTTGGCGAAGAAGATGGGAAACTAATTTATCACACAATCGATTAATTCTTTAATGGGTATAGAAAGTGCAGGCACATGAGTCTGTCTGTCGGATGTTTTTTCTCTGTTGATTAATTTTGCTTCGATAATGCAGTCCACAAATGCAAAAGAAGGTGTTACCAGATAAACCGTTTACAAGAACAAGATTGTTTACACTCGCTGGAATCGAATTTCTTGCACTCATACACACATGCACTAATGCGCTTGCACTCATCAACATGACTAACACCACCACCACACAGCAAAAACAAACGCGCAACAACAACAACACCAGCAGAGCAGCAGCAGCAAGCAACAGCAACAACAACAGCAGCAGCAGCAATAACAACCGCCATCACACACACACACACACACATACACACACACACACACACACACACGCACGCACGCACGCACCACACACACACGCACGCACGCGCACACACACACACACACACGCACACACGCACGCACGCACACACATACAAACACATATCCAGTCATATCAATCCTAAATACAAAAATTCAAAAAGGAATGACTGTCTGCAACAACCAAACCAGTAGCAACAACAACAACAACAAGCAACAAACAACAACAACAACAGCCGCAGCAGCAACAACAACAACAGAGATAACCAAACACTGCCTAGGAGAACGGAAAACTAACGTTAAAGTCTACATAATCCGATGGATTCAGTAATGGATAAAGCAAATGAGGATAAAAGAACTGGTATTTGTTATTGCTGTTGTTTTTTTTAATCTAGTTGTTTCTTTGTTACGTTGTGTAGTTTTTTTTCCTTACGAACCAGAGAAAAAAACACGAAAATAAAATCAGAACACGAATTTAATGTAATAAAACATAATAATGAAATTTATGGATTGCACTTTCAACGAAATATGAAAATTCTGAATCAATGCGCGCCTGCCAGTGTTTAAGCAAATACGAACCTGAAAACACACACACACACACACACACACACACACACACACACACACACCACACACACACACACACAACACACACACACACACACACACACACACACAAACACACACACACACAAACACACACAACACACACACACACACAACACACACACACACACACACAACACATACACATACACACACACACACACACACACACACACCACACACACATACACACACACACACACACACACACACACACACAAACACACACACACACACACACACACACACACACAAACACACAACACACACACAACACACACAAACACACACACACAACCACCACACAAACACAACACACAAAACACAAACACACACACACACAACACACACACACACACAACAGACAAAACAGAATGCGACATGTATCCAATATAACAAAACATGACAGGCAAATTTCGACAACAGGCCTTGTCAGCGAAACAGAAGACAACAAAGAAAACGCTAAGCACGATAAAAACCAAAAAAAACCATGTAGACAACTCGAATGCAGCGTCCGGCAGGGAAAAAATGGCAGATGAATATGTATGTACAAGCTTGAAAAAGACAAGTTGGCTGAAATATATTATGTGCCTGTCATGTTTTGTTATATTGAGTACATGTTCTCTTTTTTTTTTTTGTGTGTGTGTGTGTGTGTGTGTGTGTGTGTGTGTGTGTATGTGTGTGTGTGTGTGTGTGTGTGTGTGTGTGTGTGTGTGTGATGTGTGTGTGTGTGTGTGTGTGTGTGGTGTGTGTGTGTGTGTGTGTGTGTGTGTGTGTTTTTTCAGGTTCGTATTTGCTTAAAAACTGGCAGGCACACTGATTCAGATTTTAAGGGGGCGGGGTTGTTGTTTTTGTTTTTGATAATGCCAGCCATGAATTTTCATCGCACACAAAAAAAGCATTGTTTTAATTCATTAGAATTGAACTATAATGCACTCACGTGTGCTTCAACAACAGAAACAACAAGAGTAGAAGAAAAAGTACAACGACAACGACAGCAACAACAACACCGCACATACACATACACATACATAAACATGGACGTACGCACACACGCACGCACACACACACTCTCGAGTTAAATCAACTAAACCACCTCACTAGTAATCCACCATCTTAAAGGAGACTGCGAAAGTCTACGGTACACGAAATAAAAAGTCATATGAAAAGAGAAGGCAAAACGCGCGCGCCGCGCACACACAACACCACACACACACACACACACATACACACACACACACACACACACACACACACACACACACACACACACACACATCTGTGCAGCAAAACACAGAAGAATACTAAATCTGAATCAAAGGGACTGCCCGCGATGAGGTAAACATGAACCAGAAAAACTAATTTTCCAGAACGTGTATTCAAACTACAACAAGAAAAACGCAATTTTTTTCATTTAAATCACTTCGTAACATATATCAGACTCTCCTCCCCCCCCCCCCCCCCCCCCACCACTTCCCATCCTAAAAGTTGTATCTGTTGATTAATATGATTTACAAGTTCCAAACATCGTGGTTTTAGTATGAATCATGATAACATAACAATGGCACATTACAATATAAAAATGGATTTGATCAGATTTGCTGTTTTAGCTGACTAAAAAATATTCTGATGAAGTCAAGACACATGAATAATTCAGATGACAGCAGTATTGATTTTGTGATGTTCAAAATAATGGTGAGCTTCTTTAATGTTTCACATTTTTATGTCAAACAGAAACTGAACAAATAATGAACTTATAACTGCGTGCTCACCTTGACATGGCAGTTTCCAGTGACGTCACAGTCTAAACAGGTGACGTCATAAACCACGTACAAAGCTTCGTTACTGAATTTCTGACCGTCTGTCGAGATGGATATGATATATGAGCGCAGGGCGTACTCTGAAATGAAGATAATCCATTCTGTGACAAGGGTTGGAGCTAAATAGCAGGAAGACTGAAGTCATGGTAATCAGTAAAAAACATGAAATCCCCTCATGCAAAATAACAACAAATGGCACAACCTTGAGATAGGTTGATAAGTTTAAATATCTGGGAACAATCATCTCACCAGACGGCAGATGCACATCAGAAATAGCCAGCAGAATCAGCCAAGCTAAAACAGAATTCAAGAAGATGAAGGGCATTCTTACCAACAAACGCCTATCAATTAATATCAGGAAGAGTTCTTGAATGCTATACAGAACCAATACTGTTATTACTGTTGTGAGGCATAGACAGTCAACAAGCAAAGCCAGAACAAGACTGAGGTAGCCGAGATGTGGTTTCTAAGAAGAATGCTGAGAGTTCCATGGACAGCAAAGAAAACAAACGAGACAGTCTTGATGGAGGCAGACACAAGAAGATCATTCAAAGGAAGATTAGGAAAAGACAGGCAACATTTATCGGCCATTTTATGAGCAAAGAGGAATTAGAGCACTTGGTCACAACATGAAAGCTGGAGAGAAAGAGAGCACCAAGGGAGAAAATATTAGACAGACTTGCAGGATGGCTGAGGACAGAGAGGGTGGAAGATGTGCTTTCCGCAACAAGGAATAGATACATATGGAGGGCCATGATCGCCAACGCCATGCGGCAGGGCACCTGATTATTGTCAGTTTGCTGATTGTTTCTGGGTCTGGTTGATTCGTGTGATAGAGCCATGGCTCAAGATCTGGTATCTTCAAGTTGAATCCCTCCTAGCCCACAACATTCAAGAAATGGCCGGTGTGTTGCGCAATGTTCATGTGTCCATTATTCTGGTGATGTCAGCGGGCTGGTTGCCTCTTTGGTAACAGAGCGGTGGACTCAGGATTGGATATCTTGAGTTCAATCCCAGCCCGCAAACATGAAACACTGGCCTGTTTGCTGCCCGTCTGAATGTTTCCATCATTCTAGTGGTGTCAGCTTTGTGTTTCAAAGGCCTTCCCCTATATGCTCCTTAATTAAAGACCTTGCCAGCGCACGTAACTTTTGCACAAGCTCAGGGAGTCTGCCAGATAAGTGCTGGCAGATTTGGGTTATTATTGTTATTGTTGTTTAAAGCCCAGCCGACTGCGTAAAGCCATATCTGGGCTATAACCGTTTCAAAACATACACAATACTTCAACAGGGGAAAAAAAAAAAAAAACAGGGAAAAGAAAATTAAGTGCATATATCAATGCATTCGCGCATATAATCTAAGGACATGCCCCTGGCGCTGACCACTCCGTCCAATTTATCGTACAGGGGATTCATAAAACACACTAAATACAGAATCAAGCATATCTAAGGACTTCTAAAGCATATAAAAACAGCCCCAAATTACCTAAAATTGCTTCCGCATATCTCATTTCTCTAGAGGCAAAAATGCCCTTAATACATGTACCCAATTATCAATTCTAGGAAAGTCCTGAGAAAAAGTCAGATTTTTTCGAACACATATAAGTGAATGGACCAGCAAGGCAGAAAATGATAGGACGAAATGACAGAAAGCAAACGAGCAAGGCAGAAACAAAGAGAGTGACAGAAAAGAGGGCATTTCCAGCACAGAAGTTACAGTCAAGTCATTTCACACAAAAAGAACGAAAGAACAGAGAGGAAAAAAAAACGAGAAAAGAGATCAAAACAGAAACAAAAAATAAAAAAAGGCATTACGATCAAACCAAACGCATACGATGACACTTTTTTTTTTCACACTTTGAAAAAAACAAAAAACACAAGAGAGGTAACTCCAGAACCAGCTACCAACAACAACAGACCGAACACCAAGAAACCAACCGACCATCATTAAAACCAAACCTTGAGGAACCAAAGGAGAACCAACCTACCAACCAACCAACAGACCGAACAACCAAGAACCACCGACCATCATTAAAAACAAACCTTGACGAGCCAAGGAGAACCAGCTACCAACCAACCAACAGACCGAACAACAACAACCAGCGACCATCATTAAAAACAACCTTGAGGAACAAGGAGTCTGGCATGCGCAGGCCATCCACCTGTTTTATAGAACACAGCTGGCACCAGACGCGACGTCACTGCCAACACAGGCCCTTGTGTTGTCATCTTTAAATCGACGTCACAAACAGAAAAACGTGTCATTACTGAGCACCCTAAGCACCAGAAAACATGCTGTATACTGTATAGGCCTAATGCTTTCAAATTGCTGGAACAGACTGCTACATGAACTAGAAAAAAAAACACCAAAATAGAATAGTTATTGTTATTGTTATTAATACTGTTTAAAGCCCAGCTGACTGCGTAGAGCCATGTCAGGGCTATAACCACTTCAAAACACAAAACTTTAAGAGGAAAAAAAAAAGAGAAAGAAAAGCACACATATCAGTGCATTCGTGCACATAATCTAAGGACATGCCCCCGGCGCTGACCACTCCGTCCAATTTATCGCACAGGGGATTTAAAAAAAACACACTAGAACAAGCATAAGCATACCCAAGGACACCAAAACATACGGAAAAACAAGCATAAATTACCTAAAATTGCTTCCGCATATCTCACCTCCCTAGAGCCAAAAATGCACTTAATACATGTACCCAATTATCAATCCTAAGAAAAAGTACTAAGATTTTACCGAACACAAACAGGTGAATGGACCAGCAAGGCAGAAAATGATAGGAAGAAATGACAGAAAACAAAGGAACAAGGCAGAAACAAAGAGTGGGACAGAAAATAGAAAATTTCTAGCACAGAATTTCCAGATGGTGGGATACTATTTGTGCTGAAAGAGCACCCGGCATCCCCACGGGGGGTGGGGACGAAAATAGAATCAGAACGCGTATTTCATACAATCAGACAAGACAGGTGCTGTACTGACATATCGAAAATACATATTATTCAACATCAAAAATATACATAACACAACTTGAGCATAATGAATGTTACTCGAGAAATATGGTCGAATCTTTTCGAATCCAACGATCAAATCAGAAACTGAAATAACAACATAAGAAGAAAAAAAATATCGAAATTGTGATATAAAAACTTCAAACCCCGTTTATGTGCATTTATTCTCTCTCTCCTCTCTCTCTCTCTCTCTCTCTCTCTCTCTCTCTCTCTCTCTCTCTCTCTCTCTCTCTCTCTCTCTCACACACACACACACACACACACACACAACACACACACACACACACACACGTCAAATAATCACATAGCAATCGAAAATCACAGAAACACTAATACATATTTGCAAACAGTGAAAATTTGTATCCCTCCACTTTCCTCACTCACACACAAACACACACACACACACACACATACATACACACACACACACACACAACACACACACACACACACACACACACACCACACACACACAGACATCCCCTCAGATCAACATGAATAACCTCCTTTATCAATGACTGAAACAATTAAAGACAAGCCCTACAAACACATCCTGGGACGAGCAACTAAAACAAAGGACCCCCCCACCCCCACCCCACACACACCTCTATTCCCAACACAGACGACGAGACAAGGACACAGGAGCAGATGCAAACAAACGACTGTGCACGGAAAAACAACCCTTAGAAATGCATCACTATTATAACTTTTATCTTCATCCTTTTTCAACTGTAATCTATATGCATGGGGGTGTGTGCTTGTGAATGTGTATAGGACATACGATCAGACGCAAACAAAACGACTGTGCACGGAAAAAACAACTCTTAGAACTGCCATCCCTATCATAACTTTCATCCTCATCCCTTTTTTGATTGCATTCTATGTGCATGATGGTGTGTGCTTGTGTATGTGTATAGGACACACGATCAGGCGCAAACAAGTCACTGTGCGTGGAAAAATAACTCTTAGAACTGCAATCCGTATTATAACTTTCATCTTCATACCTTTTCCACTGTATTCTATGTGTATGGGTGTGCGTGTGTGTATGTGTATATATGCGTGTGTGTGCGCGCGCGTGTGTGTGTGTATGTGTGGGTGAGAGAGAGAGAGAGACAGACAGACAGACAGAGAGACAGAGAGAGAGACACACACAGAGTCGTTTTCTACAGAATTCTGAAATGAAATAAATAACATAACACACAGTGTGTTGAGGATAAGGCCGCAGCTGCACCAACAGAACTACGCTACACCCTCCCATCTGGAATCTGGGAGTCTGGGGGGGGGGGGGGTATTCATAATGCATCTATCGAACTTTAACAATTCCATATGAGCTTCACACAATCTGCCAAAAGCTATCCGGCAGGCATCCTCGAGCCTGCGCAGGCAGGGTCTCGAAATGAGGAAAGGAACGGGATCTATCACAGCACCAGAATGACTGAAGCATTAATCCTTTGACTCCCGTACCCCATCCACCAAAGGCAAAAACTTCCACCTTTGGACTCCCTCACCCTGCAGCAGGAAGCTGATGGATTGGATCGGGTGAGGAAGTCAACGGGTTAAGTTTTTTTGCTTTGCTAACATGGTTGACAATGCCGGAAGCTAGTGGACAGGGTGCGGGAGTGAAAGGGTTTTAAGGTGGGTGGCGAACAACCCAATTTTTGCGAAGTAGGACTGGGCTCAAGAAATGAGAGTCTTGTTTGTTTTGTTTGTTTAAAGCCCAGCCGACTGCATAGGGCTATAACCTGTTTCAAAATATACAAAACATATCAACTAGAGAAGAGAAAAAAGAAAAGAAAATTAAGTACATATACCAGTGCAGTCGCGCACATAATCTAAGGAGGTACTCCCTGACGTTGACACTCCCGTTCAATTTATCGCACAGGGGATTTTTAAAAAAAACATACCTGAACACAAACCGAAACATAACTAAGGACACTAAAACATATACATATATAAACTGTCTTAAATGACCTAAACTTGCCTCTGCATATCTTATTTCCCTACAGCCAAAAAAAAAAATGCACTTAATACACGTACCCAATTATCAATCCTAAAAAAAAAAGTAAAGTACGTAAAACTTTATGTACAGCTCTGCAAAAAAAAAAAAAGCAAGCCGACCTGCGTCAAAGAAAAACTGTGCGGCCTGCATGAAGCCCAAATCGTTAGCAACACAACTAATGAAAGCAGCAGCAGCAGAAGCAGCAGCTAAGAACACTTACAGTGACATCCCGTATGCGGCAGGTGGAGCTAGGTGTAGACATAAAGTTATATCCGGTGAGTAAGGCCAAGCGACAGGGTCGTCTTGTTGCGTCACACAGCCCGTTCCTGGATCGACAGGGATGCAAAAAACAAGGTGTCAAGCCCTTCCAAACACATTCCCTTTTTGTATAAGTTTAACACTGAACATTTTAGAAACTTGTACTTTTCAAGAATTAGAACAAATATGAACCCTAACGTGCCTTCAGGACAATGGTGAACGGCCACGGCAGAGAGATAGAAGAAAATTTTCATTTCAAGAGTAGTAGTGGCATAATCAGATCAATATTATTACTTTTTGTTTTTTTTTTTATTCCAATCCTGTTGTTGTTGTTGTTGTTGTATAGAGCCATATCAGGGCTCTAACCGCGTCAAAACATACTAAACTTCAACAGGAAAAAAAAAGAAAAGAAACTTAAGTACACATATCAATATATTCGCGCTCATAATCTAAGGACATACCCCCAGCGCTGATCACTCTCGTCCAATTTATCGCACAGGGGATTTAAAAAACACACCCGAATACAAATTAAAGCATATCTAAGGACACCAAAACATACATAAAAAACAGGCCTAAATTACCTACAACTGCTTCCGCATATCTCACTTCCCTACAGCCAAAAATGCCTTAATACTGTACCCAATTATCAATCCTAAGAGAAAGTACGTAAGACTTTATCGAACACATACAGGTGAATGGACCAGCAAGGCAGAAAATGATAGAAATGATAGAAGAAATGACAGAAAGTAAAGAACAAGACAGAAACAAAGAGAGTGACAGAAAAGAGGGAATTTCTAGCACAGAATTTCCAGAAGGTGGGGATACTATTATACTGAAAAAGCCCCCGGCATCCCCACGGGGTGAGCCACAGGAGTCCAACCCTCACAGATGGTCTAGAAAATGTACATATACATATACAGACATACAGAAACGTGTACGAATAAGTATCAAACAGTACACAGACAGACTGAGAGAGACAGAAACGAACATGGGCCAACATCACATAAGCCACGGAGACAAAAAAAAACAACTGCACGCAAATCCTTCATCCACAACCCGAAAAACGCCCGTCTCACGTTAGACCGGGCCCAACGACCGACGGGAAACAACTCTTACCGAACGATCGCCTCAATCACAGGTGGGTTGTCGATCGTGACGGAGCAGTCCACACCGCCGTACCCTGCCTCGCACAAACATATTCCGTCTAGACAGCGGCCTCGTAGCGAGCACAGACCCGGACACATTTCAGAAGCCAACATGGGCAGAGATGGCAGGGGACCCGTGCCCTTATCCACGTGATAGTTGTTGGGATCCCGGATGATGTCACTGGCGCATGCGCCCTCCCAGGACACCAAAGTGGCCAGCAGGAATCGTGCATCCCCGGAAGACTGGAGAAACAATACAATACAATACAATACAATACAATACAATGCAATACGATACAATGCAATGCAGTGCAATACAATACAATGCAACGCAATACAATACAATACAATGCAATGCAACACAACACAACACAACACAACACAACACAACAGTACAATATAGTACGATACTGCATAATGCAATACGATGATGGTGATGATAATGATTTATTTATGTAATTATTTTTGTCATTATCATTATTATTATTATTATCATCATTATCATTATCATTATTAATCACGAATCACGCCCATGGAAGTTTGTATGTGCATGCAGCCTCCACTTTACCAAGCCATAAATGAAATACCTAAGTTTCATATTTCATATTCATTTCCTTTTGTCACAATGGATTTACCATGTGAAACTCGGGCTGTTCTTTTCGTTGAGAACGGATCGCCGCAGTGCAGTGCCACCATTTTTTTTTAACCAAGACTTCAGAAAGGCAAGAAGACTCACTAGCCTTCAAGGGGAGGGATCTGGGAAATGAACCTATCTATCCTATCTTTACCAGGGCAGCCGTGCAAATGCCCTCTCTTCACAATTTCCAACTGCCGTGGGATCTTTAGCGTGCGCAGGCTGAAGGCACACGGGGTCCGACTGTTTTTTGTTTTTTTTTCGTCCCCTTCCGAAGGACTAGACGTACAGATCGATTTTCCAGTGAAACGGAGGAGCTAAGGTCCAGGCCTTAATGGAGAATGAACCGTTGAAGCTCCGAGTTTAGTTACTGGCAGGCAAATGTCTGAACCATTCTGCCACTTTCAAAGTTAGGGGAAAGGTAAAGCAGCCAGGGAGAGGAGATGGACACCATCCTGACAATGCTAGCCCCGAAAAAAAAAGTAGAGATCTCTACCACCTCACTAACCCTACGACCTCAGGGTTACGGGACGATCTTTCCCCATTTTTCAGAAAAACAAGGATAATCATTATTTATGTCCACCGCTCCGACTTGTCTTTCCACACACATCACTATCATCATCAAGTGCCCTGCCACATGGCGTTGGCATTGGCGATGATGCCCTCCATATGCATCTGTCCCTTGTTGCCACAAGCACATCTTCCACCCTCTCTGTCCTCAGCCACTCCGCAAGCCTGTCCAATATTTTTTCCCTGGGTCTACCTGGTGCTCTTTCCCTTCAGCTTTCCTGTTGTGATCAGGTGCTCTAATTCCCCTTTCCACACACACACAGACAACGGAGAACCCACCACAATGTCCTCGACACAGGACGTGACGAAGGAAGGCAGCTGCAAGGTGACGGCAGTTGAACACCTTGAGGACAAGGTCTGATTCATGATCGCGTTCTTACACAAAACGTAGGCCGTGTCCCGTGATATCGGAGGCTTGACTGTGCTTGTGGCGGCACTGGGATCGAGTGTAGATGTCGGTGGAACCGCTGCTGGTATTACTGCAAAAAAAAAAAAAAATTAAAATGAGAACAGTTGTAGTCGTGGTAGCAGGAGCAGCAATTTCCTCTTTTCTGTCACTCTCTTTGTTTCTGTCTTGTTCCTTTGCTTTCTGTCATTTCTTCCTATCATTTTCTGCCTTGCTGGTCCATTCACCTGTTTGTGTTCGGTAAAGTCTTACGTACTTTTTCTTTTCCCTTAGGATTGATAACTGGGTACATGCATTTTTGGCTCTAGGGAGGTGGTGAGATATGTGGAAGCAGCTAAAGGTGATTTATGCCCGTTTTTAGATATGTTTTTATGTCCTTTGGTATACTCGAATTTGTATTCAGGTGTGTTTTCTCGAGTCCCCTGTGTGATGGATTGGACGTAGTGATCAAGGCAGTCGGTCATCTTAGATTATGTGTGCGAATGCTTTGATTATGTACTTACTTTTCTTTTTTTCCTGTTGAATTTTTGTATGTTTTGAAGCGGTAATAACCCTGATATGGCTCTACGCATTCAGCTCGGCTTTAAACAACAATGACAATAACAACAACAGCTGCCTCAATCTCGTTCCGACTTTGCGTGTAATTGAAGTGTGGGGTGTCGGTTTAGGTGGAGGCGTCGTTTTGCGCTAGCCGACGGCCCAAAAATGAACAGGTAGTGTAGGAACACATTGTTACACTGCACAGAAGACAGTACAGGGACTCACCATTGGGCAGGAGGATGGGTGTGAGCCCTTCATCCTCATCCGTATCACCATCACCCAAGCCCCCGTTCAGACGCCAACGGCTGACGTCAGTCGTGATGTCACAGTTGTCGCAGCCCTGATGACAATGCATCGGTTAATCAATTAAATCAAGTAAGCAATCGACCGATCAACCAATCAGTCATTCGTTCATTTATCAGTTCACCCACCCATTCCTTGATTCAAGCTTACAAATACATGTATGTAAAGCCATGCAGGGAACATAATCAGAGGGACGTAAATCTGGTCATAGCACATAACTCATCTGGCTGAGGTTATCTCCCTTTCAGTCAGAAATGTATGTACCACTGGCGCATAATGTTTTTAAACATCATCGATGCATGAATAAGCAACGTACACATAACTCATTCAAGTTTCCATGTATACATGTTCAATTCTTTACTGAAATAATAAATAAGGAATAAGTCTGATCAGAGTGACGGAACCAAAGAAAACGATTATGTTGATAAAAGTAATCAGTACGAGAATCAATAGGACTGAATACATAAATCAAAATGTTAAAGTATCTATCTATACGCACACTGTACCATCTTACCATTTACTCGAAAAGGAAACAGACAAGAGCAAACCCAAACCACCATACCAACAATACACACAGCCACTGTCAAAACACACACTCACACACATATAGTATACTCACACTCTCTCTCACACACACATACATGTACATACACACACACCCACATACACTCACTCACACTCACACACTCACTTACACACTTACACTCACTCGACTCTCTCTCTCACTCTCTCTCTCTCTCAGACAGACAGACAGATGGACACACACACACACACACACACACACACACGCACACACCACACACACACACACACACACAAAATCACCACCACAACGACCAAAACAATAACAACATAGCACAACCATATTCTTCCTTTCCCCATTCACACACACACACACACACCACACACACACACACACACACACACACACACACACACCCCACACACACACACACTCACACAAACACACACACACACAACCATATCCACCACTACGACAAAACAAACACAACACAACTGCATTCCTTCCGTCCCCAATCATCCCCACCACCCACCACCTCCACTCCACACAAACAGTATAGAAAACAAAATGGACTTTTTTCTTTAGTCCGTCTCACGCGATCGTCACGTGCAGGATCCATAATAGCGCGCGTGACCCCACAGTCGAAGAAGTCTGTGTCCGCGTGACAAATACACTGTTCTATTGGCTCCAGTGACACGGCACCCACCACAGGTCGGAGTACGCCACTGAACAAGCTCTGATTGGATGGCACTCTGGGAAAGACATGAACAGACACGGGTGTTAACGTCCTATCGATACACTCAGCCCTATCGGTACATTCAGCCCTATCGGTATACTAAGCCCTATTAGTACATTTAGCCCTATCGGTACACTCAGCCCTATCGGTATACCCAGTCCTATTGGTACACCCAGCCCTGTCGGTACACCCAGCTGTATCAGTACACTCAGCCCTATCGGTACACACAGCCCTGCTGGTACACTCAGCCCTATCGATACACTCAGTCCTATCAGTATACCCAGCCATATTGGTACACTCAGCCCTATCGGTATGCTCAGCCCTATCGTATATTCAGCCCTATTGGTATACCCAGCCCTATCAGTATACCCAGCCCTATCGATATACCGAGCCCTATCAGTATACCAAGCCCTATCAGTATACCCAGTCCTATCGATATACCGAGCCCTATCAGTATACCCAGCCCTATCAGTATACCCAGCCCTATCGATATACATATCCATATCGGTATACCCAGCCCTATCACTATCAGTATACCCAGCCCTATCGATATATCCAGCCCTATCGATATACCCAGCCCTATCAGCATACCCAGCCCTATCGATATACTCAGCTCTATCAGTATACCCAGCCCTATCGGTATACCCAGCCCTATCGGTATACCCAGCCCTATCAGTATACCCAGTCCTATCAGTATACCCAGCCCTATCGAGATACCCAGCCCTATCAGTATACCCAGCCCTATCAGTATACCCAGCCCTATCGATATACTCAGCCCTATCAGTATACCCAGCCCTATCAGTATACTCAGCCCTATCGGTATACCCAGCCCTATCAGTATACCCAGCCCTATCAGTATACCCAGCCCTATGGATATACTCAGCCTATCGGTACATTCAGTCCTATCGGTATACTCAGCCCCATCGGTACATTCAGCCCTATTGGTATACTCAGCCCTATCGGTACATCACTACGTACTCAGCCCTATCGGTACACTCAGCCCTATCGGTATACTCAGCCCCATCGGTACACTCAGCCCTATTGGTATACTCAGCCCTATCGGTACACTCAGCCCTATCAGTATACTCAGCCCTATCAGTGCACTCAGCCTATGGGTATACCCAGCCCTATTGGCATACTCAGCCCTATCAGTGCACTCAGCCCTATTTATACACTCAGCCCTATCGGTACTCAGCCCTATCGGTATACTCAGCCCTATTGGTATACTCAGCCCTATCGGTATACTCAGCCCTATCGGTTTGGAAGCTAGCGTTTTCCATCACACACACATCCTGACAACAACTCCCCTGGAGTAAACCAGTCGACGGGGTATAGTGGTTAATGCAATGGACTACTGACTGGAGGGGTGGGTGTTCGAATCCACATCAGACCCTTCAAAAATCATTGTGGGATTTTTCGGCTCTAACGGGCTCCTACCCAGAGTTGGGTGTGCTATGGGCTCATTGGGAAGACTGGGACCACACAGTCGAGTCTCATCCACTTCATGGATGCGTCATTGAGGGTGTTGCTCAAACCTTCTGACCAGCACCACAGGTGTATGTATCTCTTGGGCCTGGTTAACGCCAGGATATATTATGATAGTAAGCGTAGAGTGCAGCCCTATCACGCAGTCTCAATCCTAGACTGAACTCCATAGCATCGTGATTATCATCCTCATCGACATCATCGTCATCGCACTGTAAAAAAGTGTGCCAGCTATTGTGGCCAATCAGGTGGCATAGAAAATGGGACGAAAACAAAAGTGATCTCAAAGGTAACCTCCCTGGGTGCGATGATCCTAAAAAAAAAATTTGAAAAAAAAGTAAAGTAAAAAATAAAACTCCCCTGGAGTATTTAGCACTGGCAACCAGCAGGTTTGTTACATGTATCTTATCACCGGCACCGATGGTCAGCCTAGCTCGCATAGCCATGCAGAAATTAATACATTCCACTTTACATTTTATGTACTTTCCTTCCGTTTTAGAAACATCACAAACTTAAAAAAAAGATATTTCTTTTAATGCACATAAGATCGAAATAGGACTGTCTACCGAAACGGCTTAGAATAATTTGTTGGGATCCGGGAGCGCAAAAAAATATATCATCGATCGCCGTAAAAAACAGACGAAACCAAAAGCAGTTGGGGATAGGGAGGCCAAATTGTACCAAGGAAGTTAGATAAGCGCACTTCTCACTTAATGACCTTTTAATTCTCATTGTGCGCACATTTATAATCTTCTGAAGCAGCAGGTTGAAACGTTAAGTTTTAGATTCCACAAATATTGTTGTGTCTGCTGTTTTCAACGCAATCTACCGACAGGGCTGAGTATACCGATAGGGCCGAGAATACCGATAGGGCTTATACCGATTGGGCATTAACGGACGGGTTTTAGGACTGAGGCTGATTTGATTATGATACCTCCTAACTAGCTATAGATCTACTGTTCCTTTTTGTTCCATTTTCCCTTTCTTTTCAAAGTGAGCGTAGACTACAGCCTTTTCAAGAGTCTCAATACAACGTGGAACACCGCTGCGTCATCGCTTACATCTTCTTTCTTGTCACTGCGGGGATAAAATGGTTCCAGATTCTGTGATGTCATTACGTCTTGCTCTCATGCTGAACATAGTTTTGACGCGTCTGGAGGTGCGCGGGGATAAGATAAAAGCATAATATCTTTGTTTATAAGGGTAATAGATGAGAACTTGCATTCTGTTGTTGTTGTTGTTCCTCTTTTTTTTTTTTTCGTTTCTCTCTCTCTCTCCTCTTTTGCTGTTGTTGTCATTGTTGTTTGTTTGTTTTGTTGTTGTTGTTGTTGATGTTGTTTCTTGCATCCAGCCTTCATCAACAGGAGGTCTCTACCACGCATGAAGAGCCGAAATTTCTACATGGCGATAGTGACACAGGATCTTGATACAGATGAAACAGCAAACAAACAAACAAACAACAAAAATGTCGGAATACAATCCCAACTTGTAACGATTCAAGAGTACATGTAAATGGATTAGATTCTGACATTACTTCGTGTCACGTTCTAAATATGTTCCATACGCACTGACGCCACAGAAGCCATGAGATGGAGACGATCCAAAGCCTGTACCTAAGCCCCAATGTACTGGCAAGGCTTTGTTATTGTTGTTAAAAGCCCAGCCGACTGCATAGAGCCATATCAGGGCTAAAACCGTTACAAAACACATACAGTACTTCAACGGGAAAAAAAGAACAGAAAATTAATTACACGCACCAGTGCATTTGCGCACATAATCTAAGGAGATGCCCCTGGCGTTGACCACTCCGTCCAATTTATCGCACACAGGATTTAAAAAACACAACTGAAGAGCCTTGAGGTTCTATCTAGTATATGGAGTTTATGTCTATCGTTTTATCAATCTGTCACTGAAACAACTGGGTTTGTATTATAGTAAAATGTGTATCTCCATTTGTAAGTCTACGAGACTACACTGGATTTTTACTTTTCTTTCCCTTACATAAACTATGTATTCAACGCGAACGATGCAGTTCTCTTTCTCTCTCTCTCTCTCTCTCACACACACACACACACACACACACACACACACACACACACACACACACACACACACACACACACACACACGAAAATATAGACACACACCATCATCATCCTGAAAAAAAAATTACTAGATTAAAGTAAACTGTTGTACTAACAAAACGAACACAGACAGATAGACAGACATGTCGGAGACAGAGATTTTGTCAAAGAAAACGATAAAGTAACCCACCACCATAAAGTGGACACAGCCCAAGGGAAGTAACAGTCGCACGCAAACAAAACGAAATTGTCACGCTCGTGTTTCTCTCCCTTGGACCGTTACATCGCCCCATAAGTTGACGTGCCAAAGAGTGATGCACTGCCGACTGCTGATCTGGACGTCATTGCCCCATCAGTTGAAGAAAATATTTCGTTTTGTTGTTGTTGTTGTTGTTGTTGTTGTTGTTTTTGGCCCCGATCAGTTTTCTACCCAGAATTATGAGGCAAGACTGAAACCAGCACAGCTGAATCTCATCCATTTTACAGATGCGTCAATGAGAGCTTACTGAAATTTCTAAACGGTCTTCGCAAGTGTCTGTATCATTGAGGCTTGGATGACGCCAGGACAGATTAAGCATAGAATACAGCCATGTAGCGCGGTCTCAGTTCGAAACAGAATTCCATACCACAAAACTATCACTCCCGTTCTCATCATTTTAGCATTGTAATATTCCAGATTTTTTGGTCTTTTATTGCAGCTTCAGAACAAGATTGCGAAGCCGAGATATGGTCTCTAAGAAGAATGTTGAGAGTTCCATGGACAGCAAAGAAAACAAACGAGACAGTCTTGATGAAGGCAGACACAATAAGATCATTCGTAAGGAAGATTAGGAAAAGACAGCCAACATTTATGGGCCATTTTATGAGGAAAGGGGAATTAGAGCACTTGGTCACAACAGGAAACCTGGACGGAAAGAGAGCACCAGGTAGACCCAGGGAAAAAATATTGGACGGACTTGCAGGCAGAGTGGCTAGAGAACATACAGGGTGGAAGACGCGCTTGCGACAACAAGGGATAGATACATATGCAGGGCCATGATCTCCAACACCATGGGCCGGGCACCTGATGATGATGATGATGATTTCAGCTTTCTCATGTTGTCTTTAGCTTTAGTGGCAGTGGAGATGTACTGCAGAGCTAAAATGAACAGCATGGGTGTAATGACACAGAGAAGGAGCAGAAGATGAAGCAGCAAAAATACATGCATGTGTCTCTGTGGTATTCAGGTTCAGTTCTTACCTCCAGGAGTCAGTGAACTGGGTGGGCACATCAGTGTAGCTGAAGATCTGGCCGTCAGGGGACATCAGATCATTCTGGGTGTCGTTGTCAAAGGTTCCACACAGGCCGGAAGTGACCCCGACCCCAAACTCTGATCCCGTGACCTGCACCTCCACGTTCAGGAAGGAACGGAAGTCTGTGACCTTGACCCATTCTCCTGTGGCGAAGGTTATCTGAAAGAGAGGCTGGTTCATTCAGGTGGTGTGTTTTATGTTGAAGATATTACAACAGTTGTCTCATGGTGAACTTTTGCTGTTATTGTAGTAGTAGTAGTAGTAGTAGTAGTAGTAGTAGTAGCAGTAGTAGAGCAGTAGTAGTTGCTGTTGCTGCTGTTGTTGTTGTTGTTGTTGTTTTGTTGTTGTTGTCGTCAGCGTTGTTAGTGTTGTTTTTGCACGTGCACAGTACACTGATTACCTAGGTTTCGTCGCTTCCGGTCGTTTGCCTGATTCTGTTTTTGGACACTGTTCAGAGGTGGTTTGCCCGATTTTGTTTTTGAACACTGTTCAAATGATGGGACTCTGCCTAAAGGACGATTGCACATACCTCGATGCTTGGCATTGGTCTTCATGCACGATTCAAAACTGATCCAGGAGACACGCGTTCTTGCTCTGGCACCGTATGAGAAAGTCCTTCGACACTGGATTCTCCTTCTGCCGAGCCCTCTTCTGTTAAACAGCAGCTGTTCTGCGCCATTCAAATGGCATTAAACCCTGCTGCACCTGCTGTTACCAGCTTACTCTTGTTGCAGAAAACGTCTTCCTGGTTGGTAGTGTTGATGGCACTGTGTAGAGGTGGGCCTTCAAAGTGTCCTGGTATCGCTTCAGTGGTCTTCCCTGATCGTGGTACCCTTGCTTCAGCTCTTCGCACAAAAATATCTTCAGGATGCCGTTGTCTTCCATATAAACAACGTGTCCTGACCAACGAGGCTGGTAATTGATGAAGACATTCCATACTTGGCAAGCCACCTTCCTCAGAACCTGATTGTAGGCCACTCAATCCTACCATGTGATGTTGCAGACCCTGTGAAACCATTACTGATGGAATCATTTGCCTTGTTGATCCGCACTGCCTGTATGAACGACCAGCACAGGAGATATTTATCAAGTATGAAGGGGGGAGGGGGGCATGCAATTTTC
>JAPXFY010000021.1:31968336-31993336 GCA_030674185.1 Monoplex corrugatus
ACATTATATATATATATATATATATATGTACATATATATACGGTAATTTTTATTGGCAAACCATGTTTGAAATTCTGAAATTCTGAATTTTTTTTTAGCTTTTTGCTCATTATCAGAGTATACATAAACGGGCCTAAATTACCTAAAATTGCCTCCGCATATTTCACAACCCTACAGCCAATAATGCACTTCGTACATGTACCCAATTATCAATCCTAAGAAAAAGTACGTAAGACCTTATCGAACACATACAGGTGAATGGACCAGCAAGGATATAAGGATGTAGGACACTGAACACAAAGAAAACGAAAAGGAAGATGTATCAAAATTAGCCTGCAGCTTTCCATGCTTCATTCGAATGATTCTGATTGAGGCAGTAAACTTGACTTCATACAAAAATGATTCTCTTTACCACAAAAATAGCAACAAGAATAAAAACAGCAACAGCAGCAACAAGAACAAAAAGCAACAACAACAACGAAAACAAGATCAGCAGCAATAACATTAATACAGACCAGGCTCTGTCTTCCATGTTGTCCAGCATTATACATTGTACAAAAATGTTTGAAAATTGGTTAACAACACGCGCGCGCACACACACACACACGCACACACATACACACACGCACACCACACACATGCACGCACGCACGCACACACAATACACATATACCATTACCGGTACACACACACACACACACACACACACACACACACACACACACACACACACACACACACACACACCACACACACACACACACCGAAAGCCACACTTAGAATCTCACTCTGGCGAATCCAAGCCTTGAATGTGTGGATCTGCATAACCGAAACAACGGCTGGTTTCTCTGTCTAGTGTCAGCACCTGCCTCAACACACACACACACACACACACACACACACAGCACGCACGCACGCACGCACGCACCACACACACACACACACACACACACGCACTACGCACGCACGCACACACACACACACACACACACTTACATGCACGCACAAACACATGCACACAGACCGTACCCAAGGTTAGTCAATTTTAAATAGGTGGTGTGAGGGACATAGAGAGACAAGAGGGCAGGAAGGGGGAGATAAAAAGTAACTAAACTAGCATGCGCGTCTGTGCGTGTGTGTTTGTGACTGAGGCGGACACATGGGAGACAATGATAAGGTAGGCAGAGACGACGAAAAAGAACAAGAATGAGGTGGCGGACTGGATGATGCGAACTGTGACCAAAAAAAAACAACAACAAAAACATAAAAACAAAAAAACTCCCACCTTTCTGCACAATACAACCCCTATTCCGCAAGACAGCAGCTAAGTCAGTGACGGCCAGAGTGCATAAGAGTTTGGAGTTTGAGAATCTAAGAGTTTATTCAGGAGGGATTCTTCGCACTCAGTGAACTCCACATGCGTTCCATCCAAATCTGCCAGCAATTATCCGACAGACTCTCTGAGCCTGTGCAAAAACCCTATGCACTGGGTAAGGTCTTAAAACAGGGAGGAGGAAGCGGAAAGAGGGACCTGTGAAACACGAAGCTGACACCACCAGAATGATGGAAGCATTCACATGAGCAGCGAACAGGTCGCTTTTTTAAAGTTGTGGGCTGGAATTGAACTCCAGATATCGGATCTTAGCTCTATCAAAAGAACTGACCAGCCCACCAAGGGAGAAAAAAAACAACAACAAAAAAAGCAACAACAAAATCCCGTGCCCCGTCCCGGATTTGAACCCACAGCCCCTGCGTCATGAGGATGGTGCTTTTACAACTGAGCTAATGGGCCCTTAAAAAAAAAAAAAAAGAAAAAAAAAAAAATATATATATATATATATATAATATATAATAATATATATATATATATATATATATAGATATATGTATGTAGTATGTATGTATGTATATATAAAAAATATATGTATGTGGTTGCCGAGACTGAACCTAAAATCTAAAATCTATGTCACGGATGGCACTCTAATAGCGACCTAATGGCCACACTAACGGAGAGATGAGGGGGGGGGGGGGAGAAAGCAAGATGTTCAAGCCACTTTAACAATCTCCTTTTTCATACATCATCATCATCATGTGCCCTGCCACATGGCGTCGGAGATCATGGCCCTCCATATATATAATTTTTATCGATCCCTTATTGCCGCAAGCACATCTTCTATCTTCTCTGTCCTAGGCCACCTGTAATTCCGTCCAGCATTTTCTCCGTGGTTTTACCTGGTGCTCTCTTTCCCTCCAGCTTTCCTGTTGTGACCGGGTGCTCTAATTCCTCTTTCCTCATAAAATGGCCTATAAATGTTTTCATGACCTTTCCATACAACATAACAGAAAACCCGCATCTTTTTTTACTTCTCAATTTCACCATGACCTAGACGAATCATCAGATGAAATAAAACCCGAAGTGAAGCGAGGACAATGATAGCAGACTGTCACAACTGTGTATGAGAGAGAAAGACAGAGAAGGACAGAGACAGAGAGAGACAGAGAGACAGAAAGAGATACAGAGTGAGAAAGAGATGGGAGGAGAGAGAGAGAGACACCGAGAGAGAGACAGACAGACAGACAGACAGAGAGAGACACAGAGCCAGAGAGGATGGCAAGGAAAGAAGTTAAAACAAAAGTAGCCCCAACCTGCAGTTCGGGCACAACATTGCCGCTCCACATGGCTGGGGCGAAGTCAATGACGGGCCGGAAGTGCACGACGAGATTTTGGTTCCCATCTCGCACGAAGTCACGCGTGGCCATGATCCGGGTACTGGCGGATACCGTGCCTGTCTGCACGTCCCAGTCTACACTGCGCAAGCGTATCACGCAACTTTCGGCAGTGACAATATCCGCTGGTAAAATCAAAGAAGAAAAGATAATATATAATATATGTTGTTGTGTGTTGTGTGTGTGGTGTGTGTGTGTGTGTGTGTGTGTGTGTTGGTGTGTGTCTTGGTGTGTGTGTGTTTTCGTTTGCATGTGTACAATACAATGCGATATTGTATTCATCTTTCATAGAATGCTTGCATGCGTGCGTGCGTGCGTGTTGCGTGTGTGTGTTTATTTATATCGAATGTGCGAGAGTACGCGAAGACGTCACTGTCCGCATACTTTTTGGAAAATGAGAATGAGTGTGCAAACTGAGTAATTGCTTTACAGCCTTTCCCAATTTACACAATTACAACACAAGACACAGTCATCTTCAGTCAGTAACTAAGCACCTCACAGCAGCACAGCGTAATATTACAACGATGAAAAGGAAAATGCATAACTATACTGTTTGCTGATGAATTCATATATGGGTCCAGCCAATTTTTTTTCAGATCATGAACAGTTTTGCAGCCTTGAAATGGCTCTAAAGGGCAAACGACCTATACTAAATATAAATGTAAGCATGCTATTGTTTCTTTGTCTTTGTCTTTGTTTCTGTTTCTGTACTCACCCCAGCGTATGCCTTGCACATCCACCTCCAGAGGAAGTTCGCAGCGGCTGCCACATGCACAGGCTATTGGCAACGTAGAAGTCAAGGTCACCACCTGAGGACCTTGGCCTTCGCTCACTGTTAAGTTCGGTGGATGGATCTTGCAAAAAGAGAAAGGATGGATACTTTCACGAACGTTCGTAAGATAAAATCTTCCTTAAACAACACACAAAACAAACAACAACCAGACGGTAAGCCATACCAACATTCTGTTTTTATCCATAAAGGTCGTTTAAGACAATCCAGATTCTGTTAGTGATTTTTGTTCTACAAAATTGTTTTTTTATCATTTGTGCTGTCCCTCTCTTCATCTGTTTACTTGCCCCGAAGGTTGAAATGTATTAGTACTTATCATTTTGTGAATGCTGTATATGGTGTGTTTGTCTATAGCTTTTGAGAACCGTTCCCTACTTTCCAATTCAGTTAAACAAACGTTTTCTTGGCGAAGCTAATAATGGTCTGGGGAATGCTGTCGCCCTGTAACATTTTGCAATCAGGACGTATAATTCCTTCTAACAAACATGGATTCTGCGATGCTTAGGAAAATTCTTTAAATAAGATTAATTCAGAAATGTACATATGATTAAAAATTCAAATGTCCATAAACTGTTATTTGGGGTAGAAGGAAACGACAAGAAAACGAATTTTCTCATGTTGCTTGCAAAATTCTATATTCTAGTGTGAACTCCAGAAGTCCACGCCTCAAGAGCAACATTTTTCGAAATTATCGAATACAGATATAAACTTCAGAAACAATTCCCTCAAATACGCAGATAGATCATTTAAGAAACAATTCCGTCAAATACGCAGTCGATCATTTGTTGAAAGACTATAATAATGCCACACTCATTGACCAATTTTGTTTATATTAAATGACATCACTCAAATACCTTCAGCGTTTACAGTATTTGATTCGGGATTTACAAAGCATTAATAGACAAATCAGCATGCACACTTACCTTACTTGTAAATCCACATACAAATATTAATCATGTACGCCAGAGTTAAATGTGTACACGGGTACTGTGTGCAATGTGCTCGTAAGTGCATGGATAGAAAAAAAATAAAAGATAGAGAGAAAAGGAGAGAGAGAGAGAAAAAGAGAGAGAGAGAGAGAGAGAGAAGGAGGAGTAGAGAGGAGAGAGAGAGAGGAATGGTGAGATGAAAGAAAGAACCTTTCATCAACTGTGTAAGAAATACCAACGTGTCAGTAGTTCAGCGCTGCTATATTTTATACTATGGTTGATCTTTCTAAATGAATTCATGCTTACAGTTATACTGAATGTTTCCTTGTGTACGATTCCTTATCAAACACTTTTTTGTTTATTTCAAAGCAAAGACCCTCCATTGAAAGAAGTAGAAAAAAGAACACAAAATTCATGCAGTACGTGTCATTATATCTGATAAATATGTGTATATAACTGAAGAGAAAAAAGATCGTGGTCCAGAATGAAAAAGAAAATGATTCTAAGCCATCTGAAAATTGTGACATCATCAACCCCACACAAAGACAATGAATGGCTGTTTCAAGAGTATGAATAAAAGAGGAGCCGAGTAAGCATAATTCAATGCAGAACATACCGATCCTTTTAACAGATACAGTGTCGTATAATTGTATTGGATGTAATTTGTCTGCTGCGAGTAATTATAACTAACATGACTGTTCAGCTGTTGTAGTACATAATATGCTAATATTATGTTTGTTGTTGTTGTTGTTGTTACTGTTCAGCTCCTGTAGCACATAATATGCTATTACGGTGGTTGTTGTTGTTGTTGTTATTGTTACTGTTGATTGTTGTTGTGCTGCTGCTGCTAATGCTGCTGTTGCATGCTGCTGCTGTTGCTGATGATGATGTGATGATGGTGATGACGACGACGACTATGATGATAATGATGATGATGATGATGGGTGTGTGGTGATGATGGTGGTGACGAGACGATGGTGATGATGATGAGACGACGACGGCGACGACGACGACAATAACGACGACGATGATGATGATGATGATGATATTCTAATACATGTGACTTCCAGTACCTGAATACCACCCCAGTAACCGTCACTTTGTACAAAATCACCCAAGGTGTTGGTCGTGTCGTCCGGGCTCGTATAGTACACCGCAACTGAAACAGAACAGTCACACGGATACAGCAAATGTATATAAAAAAAAAAAAAGAAATACAGACAGACACTCAGACAGACGGACAAATACGCAACTAGTCAGCTGGACAGCCGCACAAGCATACACCGCAGGCAAGACACAGTACACAGGGAGACAGACAAGACAGACAAAGAAAGAAAGAGAGAGAAAGTGAGAGAGAGAGAGAAACAGAGAGACAGACAGACAGACAGAGACAGACACACAGACAGACAGACAGAAAGAGAGAGAAGGAGAGAAGACATCAAAAGAAAGACAGATATCCAGATATGTAGGCAGGTGGATAGCTAGCTAGCTAGATTAATAAAAGAGATGTGAAAAGAAAGAAAGACCAGAAAATAAACAGAAACAATTCCACAACAAAATCCATAAATTAGCCTACAAACAAATCACACACACACACACACAGACACAGACACACACACACACACACACACACACACACACACACACACACACACATACACACACACACATACATACATACATACATAAATACACAAACACACACACACACACACATTCATGCACTCCCCTATCCATTCATTACTCACTGCTCCATCCATTCACTCACTGTCTCCCCCACCCACCTACTCACGCACTCACCCACCCATTCATTCACTGCCTCACACACTCACTTCCCCATCCATCCACTCTCTCTCCTACTTGTTCACTCACTTTCCGACTCACTTACTCATTGTCCCACCCATTTATTCACTGCCCAACCCATTCACTCACTGTTCCACCCGTTCATCACTTCCCTGTCCATCCTCTCTCACAAACATACACATCCATTCATCTATTCCCCTCTCCATTCTCTCAGTCAACCACACATTCAGTCACTATCCCACCCATTCAATCTCTCACCCCCATTTGTTCACTCACTCCGCCCATTCACCCATGTATTCACTCACATCCATTCACTCATCTAGCCAATAACTTACCCATCCCCATTTATTTACTTACTCACTCACCCACCCACCCATTCATTTATCCATCCACCCATGCACCTACTCCCCCCCCCCTGTCACCCCTCCACCGATTCATTTTTTCACCTACCTACCCATTCACTCACCCACACATCAGTTTACTCAATCATCACGCTTGTTATTGCTATTGTCATTTTTGTCTAAAGCCCAGCGGAATGCGTAGAGCCATATCAGGAATATAATTGTTTCAAAACATGCACGATATTTCAATAGAAAAAATAAAATTAAGTACACTTATCAACACATTCGAGCACATAATCTAAAAAGATGCCCCTGGTGCTGACCACTCTGTCCAATTTATCACGGGATTTGAAAACATACCTGAATACAAATTTAAATATAACTAAGGACACCAAAACATATACAAGAACGGGTCTAAATTATGTAAAAATTGCTTCAGCATATCTCATTTTCCTAGAGTCAAAAATGCACTGAATACAGGTAACCAATTATCAATCCTAAAAGAAATTATGTAAGGCTTTATCGAACACATACAGGTGAATGGACCAGCAAGGCAGAAAATGATAGAAAGAAACGGCAGAAAGCAAAGGAGGAATGGAACAAAGAGTGACAGGAAATGTCTAGCACAGAATTTCCAGAAGGCGGGGATACTATTCATACTGAAAGAGCCCCCGGCATCCCCACGGAGGGTGATCAAGAAGCCATCCATTCACTCGCTCACACATCGACAAATCGACGAAATTCCTAGATCCAATCTGTCACTCTCCCACTCACTTCACTCACTCCCTCACCTCTCTACCGACACGGCCAACCCAGGCTCTCTGGTCCAGGAAGGCGACGTCATTCCCGTTTCTCAAAGTTGTCGCAGTGACGTCATCCGCTGCCTCACCGTCGAACGTCCACATGACGTCATAAGCTGTCTGTTGCGTCACTTCCGGCACGATGCAGGAGAAGCGGAAGCCGCCGTCGGTGAGTTCCGGACCGGCTAGAATTGGAGTTGGTGTGATGATGTCGGCGTTTCGAGTCGGCGTGATCGGGTTTGCGTCTGTTTTTGGACAACACAGCTGAGGTCAATTCAATACGAAATCGTTTGGAGTTTATGCAAGAAAGGATCACCGCATTCGGGTAAATCTACATGCTACATGCACTTAGCCCGACTCTGCCAGTACTAGCCTGGCTTGCACCACGACCCTGGGCAAAATCGATATTTATTGTTATTGTTATTCAAAAGCCCATATCAGGGCTATAACCGTTTCAAAGCACATGCAAAACTTCAACAGGAAAGAAAAGAAAAAAGAAAATGAAGTACACATATCAATGCATTCGAGCACATGATCTAAGGAGATGCCCCTGGCGTTGACCGGAAATTGTCCAATTTATCACACAGGGGATTTAAAAAACCACACCTGAATATAAATTTAAACATACGTAAGGACACCAAAACATATATAAAACGGGCATCAATTACCTAAAATTGTTTCTGCATATCTCATTTCCTTAGACCCAAAAATGCACTTACTACATGTACGCAATTATCAATCCTAAGAAAAAGTACGTAAGACTTTATCGAACACATACTGGTGAATGGACTAGCAAGGCAGAAAATGATAGGAAGAAATGACAGAAAGCGAAGGAGGAAGAACAAAACAAAGCGAGTGACTGAAAAGAAATTTCTTGCACAGAATTTCCAGAAGGTAGGGATAGTATTTATACTGAAAGAGCCCCCCCCCCCCCCCCCGCATCCTTACGGGTGGCGGGGGGGGGGGGTCAAAATTGTATGTTTCGGCAGGGTCTTGAAACGGGAGGAGGAGAACGGGAACTATAGAAACCATTAAAAAATTGACCATGACGGTGGGCAGCGAACAGGTCAGCTTATGTTGCAAACAGCAAGAGGACAGAGACGTAGCAATGACTCAGTGTACCACAAACACGGCGTATCTGACTGTGCTAGAAAAAGAAAGCTGAGTTGGACTTATAAGTGTTATAACACCTGCATCATAAATCTTGATTTCCATTCAAAAATTCAACTTATGTACGAGTGATTAATTATGCGTGCAGTTTAGTATCGATGTAATGCCCATAATAAGCGTTTCTGTTGATGGAGTGTCGCAAAGGAATACGCGACTCAGAGGTGACCTTTTCAGTCAGCGTCCCTTATCTTTCGCTCAGTGACCATCCGGAATCGAGTAGAGTCTACTTTCAAGACCAAAAGCAGCTGATCATTCAATATTGAAACACAACCCACGATGGACGATGAACGAGATTTCAGTAACGTGTATCACGCAAACGCAGTTGCATCCTCTTTCTTCTTCTTTTTTTTATCCATCCGCCTCTAAGATCTTGGGCATTTTAAGGATTAACAGTTGACGGTAAGCAGGAAGCTAGAAAGCCTGAAGTGGAGGACTGCCACGGAACGTCAAGGTCTTTATCAGGCATCGCGCCACGTCTTCCTCGGTCTGTCTTCTTTGCGAGAGGCAGACCAAGTATAGTGACCAAACATGAAGATTGACAAAATTCCCTAGAAGCCTTCGTGGTGTTAAAATGAACCCAAATGGATTGGTATGGTACATCGCAGACTGTTTTCTTTATATGTAGAATGCACACATGGATGCCAAGTTTTCGTCATCTATTTTGTTCGACTGGCTGGTTGACTGGTTAGTTTGTTGGATCTATTTTGTTGACTGGCTGGTTGATGGTTAGTTTGTTGGATCTATTTTGTTCGACTGGCTGGTTGACTGGTTAGTTTGTTGGATCTATTTTGTTCGACTGGCTGGTTGACTGGTTAGTTTGTTGGATCTATTTTGTTCGACTGGCTGGTTGACTGGTTAGTTTGTTGGATCTATTTTGTTTGACTGGCTGGTTGACTGGTTAGTTTGTTGGATCTATTTTGTTCGACTGGCTGGTTGACTGGTTAGTTTGTTGGATCTATTTTGTTTGACTGGCTGGTTGACTGGTTAGTTTGTTGGATCTATTTTGTTTGACTGGCTGGTTGACTGGTTAGTTTGTTGGATCTATTTTGTTCGACTGGCTGGCTGACTGGTTAGTTTTTTTAATCTATTTTGTTTGACTGGCTGGTTGACTGGTTAGTTTGTTGGATCTATTTTGTTCGACTGGTTGGTTGACTGGTTAGTTTGTTGGATCTATTTTGTTCGACTGACTGGTTGACTGGTTAGTTTGTTGGATCTATTTTGTTCGACTGGCTGGTTTGACTGGTTAGTTTGTTGGATCTATTTTGTTCGACTGGCTGGTTGACTGGTTAGTTTGTTGGATCTATTTTGTTCGACTGGCTGGTTGACTGGTTAGTTTGTTGGATCTATTTTGTTCGACTGGTTGGTTGACTGGTTAGTTTGTTGGATCTATTTTGTTCGACTGGCTGGTTGACTGGTTAGTTTGTTGGATCTATTTTGTTTGACTGGCTGGTTGACCGGTTAGTTTGTTGGATCTATTTTGTTCGACTGCCTGGTTGACTGGTTAGTTTGTTGGATCTATTTTGTTCGACTGGATGGTTGACTGGTCAGTTTGTTGGCTCTACTTTGTTCGACTGGATGGTTGGCTGGTCAGTTTGTTGGCTCTACTTTGTTCGACTGGATGGTTGACTGGTCAGTTTGTTGGCTCTACTTTGTTCGACTGGTTGGTTGACTGGTTAGTTTGTTGGATCTATTTTGTTCGACTGGCTGGCTGATTGGTCAGTTTGCTGGATCTATTTTGTTCGACTGCCTGGCTGATTGGAAAGTTTGCTGGATCTATTTTGTTCGACTGGTTGGCTCCCTGATTAGATTGTAGGCCAATTATTGCTCGAAAAGTTTGTCAGTCCACTGACTAGTTTACGGGTTAGTTGATCGGCTGATAAGAGTTCCGGTACGCATTTTGGGAATCCATCACAAAAGACTCACCAACACAGTAAGCCATGGGACAGGCTGGTGTGTTGTACAGGAAATACACCATGAAGTTCCCACAGTTCTGCACTTGTATCGTCACTTCCTGTCCACAGCAGTCCAGGACCCCGTTCGCGTTAACAGTCAATGCGCATGCCGTGCGGTTGACATTTCCGGCGGTGGGATCTGGATGCTCTCCTTTCAACCACACTGGATCCTGATATGACAGAGAGGGTAAACGTCAGATTAAATCCTGGTACAACAAAGAGGGTAAACGTCAGGTTAAGTCCTGGTACGACAAAGAGGATAAACGTCAGGTTAAGTCCTGGTACGACAAAGAGGGTAAACGTCAGGTTAAGTCCTAGAACGACAAAGAAGGTAAACGTCAGGTTAAGTCCTGGAACGACAAAGGTAAACGTCAGGTTAAATCCTGGCACGACAAAGAAGGTAAACGTCAGGTTAACTCCTGGCACGACAAAGAAGGTAAACGTCAGGTTAAATCCTGGTACGACAAAGAAGGTGAACGTCAGGTTAAATCCTGGTACGACAAAGAAGGTAAACGTCAGGTTAAATCCTGGAACGACAAAGAAGGTAAACGTCAGATCAAATCCTGGTACGACAAAGAGGGTAAACGTCAGGTTAAATCCTGGTACGACAAAGAAGGTAAACGTCAGATCAAATCCTGGAACGACAAAGAAGGTAAACGTCAGGTTAAATCCTGGTACGACAAAGAAGGTGAACGTCAGGTTAAATCCTGGTACGACAAAGAAGGTGAACGTCAGATCAAATCCTGGTACGACAAAGAGGGTAAACGTCAGGTTAAATCTTGATACGACAAAGAAGGTAAACGTCAGGTTAAATCCTGGAACGACAAAGAAGGTAAACGTCAGATCAAATCCTGGTACGACAAAGAGGGTAAACGTCAGGTTAAATCCTGGTACGACAAAGAAGGTAAACGTCAGATCAAATCCTGGAACGACAAAGTAGGTAAACGTCAGGTTAAATCCTGGTACGACAAAGAAGGTGAACGTCAGGTTAAATCCTGGTACGACAAAGAAGGTGAACGTCAGATCAAATCCTGGTACGACAAAGAGGGTAAACGTCAGGTTAAATCTTGATACGACAAAGAGGGTAAATGTCAGGTGAAATCCTGGTACAACAAAGAAGGTAAACGTCAGGTTAAATCTTGATACGACAAAGAAGGTAAATGTCAGGTGAAATCCTGGTACAAAAAAGAAAGTGAAGATTAGGGGAAATCCTGGTACGACAAACAGGGAAACCGTCAGGTGAAATCCTAGTAAAACAGACAAGGTAAACGTCAGGTTGAATCCTGGTGCAACAGACAGGGTAAACGTCAGGTTAAATCCCGGTACAACAGACAGGGTAAACGTCAGGTTAAATCCTGGTTCGACAAAGAGGATAAACGTCATGTGAAATCCTGGTCCGACAAAGAGGGTAAACGTCATGTGAAATCCTGGTCCGACAAAGAGGGTAAACGTCAGGTAAAGTCCTGGTGCGACAAAGTGGGTAAGCATCAGGTTAAATCCTGGTACGAAAAAGAGAGTAAACGTCAGGTTAAAATCCTGGTACAACAAAGAAGGTAAACGTCAGGTTAAATCTTGATACGACAAAGAGGGTAAATGTCAGGTGAAATCCTGGTACAAAAAAGAAAGTAAAGATTAGGGGAAATCCTGGTACGACGAACAGGGAAAACGTCAGGTGAAATCCTAGTAAAACAGACAAGGTAAACGTCAGGTTGAATCCTGGTGCAACAGAAAAGGTAAATGTCAGGCGAAATCCTGATTCGACAAAGAGGGTAAACGTCAGGTTAAATCCTGGTTCGACAAAGAGGGTAAGCGTCAGGTTAAATCCTGGTACGACAGACAGGGTAAACGTCAGATTAAATTCGTTCTTAATCTTGAGGTTGTCAGGAAATGAGGTGGCAGAGCCCCCAACTTCTGTCGGGATTAAAATCATGAGGGCAGTGCTCCTCCTCTGTCCAACAGGCACGACAGTCGCATGGTTTGGACTTTGCCCTCCAATCAGATTCAGTTCGGTTATTGTTGTTTAAAACCTAGCTGACCGCATAGTCATATCAAGGCTATAACCGCTTCAAAACATACAAAACTTCATCAGGAAAAAAAAAAGAAAATTAAGTACACATATCAATGCATTCAAGCACATAATCTAAGGACACGCCCTTGGCGTTGACCACTCCGTCCATTTTATCGCACAAGGGATTTAAAAAACACACCTGAATACAAATTTAAGCATACCTAAGGACGCTAAAACATACAAAAACAGGCGTAAATTACCTAAAATTGCTTCCGCATATCTAACCTCCCTAGAGTCAAAAATGCACTTAATACATGTACCCAGTTATCAATCCTAAGAGAAAGTACATAAGACTTTATCAAGCACATACAGGTAAATGGACCACCAAGGCAGAAAATGATAGGAAGAAATGACAGAAAGCAAAGGAACAAGGCAGAAACAAAGAAAGTGACAGAAAAGAGGAAATTTCTAGCACAGAATATCCAGAAGGTGGGGATACTATTTTTACTGAAAGAGCCCACAGCATCCCCACGGCGGAACTCCAATCAGATGGCCTGAGCTGGAACCTACTTACACACTGCCTGATGGGGTAAACGATGACGATTTTTCCAATCTCTCAGGTCAACGTGTGTGCAGACCTGCTAGTGCCTGTATCCCTTCGTGTGTATATATATATACAGCGCAGAACACTGCATACGCACGTTAAAGATCCAGTAGACTATGTCGATTTCTGATGGCTTATAAGGAAACACAACAGCCAACATGCACACCTTAACCCTTGACTACGCACCTATCCACAATGCAAACTTAACCCTTGATTCCTCATCTTATACCAGCCAACACAACAACACCTTAACCCTTATGCATTCCCTCAAAAACTTAAAAAGCCAGAACACACACACACGCACACAATGCAGTCAAAACATCTAAAAGAACAATAACAACATGAAATCAGCAGTAAATAGTACTGACACTAGTCCGTAAAAATACATAAGGAAGAAAATTACACAAATCAGGTTTACTGATAAACATTTCTTCAGACACACACACATCATTATATATATAATATATAATCTATTATATTATCTCTCTCTATAATATATATATATATATATATATATATATATATATTATATATATTATATATATATATATTGTGTGTGTGTGTGTGTGTGTGTGTGTGTGTGTGTGTGCGCATATATGCATATATATACATACACACACACACACACACACACACACACACACACACACACAACAAATACGCCCACCCAAAGACATACTAAAATACACGCACGCACATGCACACACACGCGCGCGCGGCACACACACACACACGCGCACGCGCGCGCGCCACACACACACACACCATTTACACAAGTAAGTTACTGAAAAAATGCAACACATTAATCTTCATGCAGTATGAATATTTTTACACAAAGATAACAACAGATAATAAAATTAGAAATAAGTAATCGTACCAGCAGTATATACTATATAAGCTAAAAAAAAAAAAAGTACTGTATAGAATTATCTGATTAATGCAAGTCTTTCATATTCAAACGCACACATACACACACAAATACAAATACACTCGTATACACAACGCATATGAAACACACACACACACGTATACTTGCATACACACACATACAGACACACGCACACACACACATGTACATTTACATGCATATATACATAGTACACCTGCATACACACACACACACACACACGTACAAACACATACACACACACACACGTGAATGCACACCAACAGACGTACACACCCACACACAAACACAAAGTCTTGTACACACAAAAACACAAACACATGCCCGTGTTCACTTGCATACATACATACACACACACACCAAACACACACACACACACACAAGCACAAACACACACAACACAAACACAACACACACACACACAAGCTCACATACACCACACACAAGCACAAACACACACACACACACATACACACACACAAGCACAGGCACACATACACCACACACACACACACAAACACACACACACACACACACACACACACACACACACACACACACACACACACACACACACACACACACAACACAACACACACAAGCACATACAACAAAAACACTGACCCTTGTTCCACAGGTGTAGGACTCGGGGCACGAAGTGGGCAGCCGACCACGCCCTCCAGTCAGGCGGTACCAGCCCGGGCGCAGAAGGAGGTCACAGTTGAGTGGACCCCGAGGACCCACAGTGAAGGAAGTGGCCCTCCAGGGGTCATCCAGGGTCACGTAACTCTGGCACGGTTGGAGGGTGGCTGTCTTGACTGCTAGCAGAAAAGCAACAATAAAATAAATAAATAAATAAATAACATAAATAAATAAAATGAAATAAACGAAACAAAACCAAAATAAGGTAAAATAAAATAAAATAAATAAATAAATACAAAAATAAAAAAAGATATAATAAAATGAAATAAAACGAAACAAAATATAAAATAAAATGAAATAAAATAAAATGAAACAAAACAAAACAAAACAAAATAAAATAAATAAAATAAAATTTAAAAAAAATAAAAAAAGGAAGTTCTATACGAATGAACGAACAAACAAGCGAATGGAAAAAAGGAATATGTAAAGAAGGAAAAGTGACAGAAAAACAAAAAAGAAAGAAAGAAACGATGAAAAGCACCGATTTCTACTTTTAAAAAGATGTTTTAGCGTTCCGATTCTTATTGAAATGTGTGCATGCACGTTGTTTAAGCCCACACTGTGCTGACGACATGCTTGTTGCAGTCTGCATACTGTCGAGTGTTGTCACGTTTCAATAAACCCTCGTACATTGCTATGCCCTACAGAATCTTTAACACTTTGACTCCCGCACCGTATTTATCTGCATCCGGCATTGTCAACCACGCGAGCAAAGCAAAAACGTAACCCTTTGATTCCATCACCCCATCCACCAGCTTCTTGCGGGAAACTGGTGGATAGTGTCAGGGAATCAAAGAGTTAAAGTTTTGCAGTTAGTGGATATGTTGCAGGAGTCAAAGGGTTAACATATACATTTCATGCTTCATGTTTATACACACGAGAAAGGGGGATGCAGGCATTAACAGACGTGCACACATATTAAACCTGGAAGATAGGAAAAATCTCCACCCTTTACCCACCAGGCGGGAGGTGGCCGTGTAGGACCGAACCCAGACCTTAAGAATGGAAGTCCAAAGTCTTGTCCTCTTGACTACCGCGGCAGTCTTTTTTTTTTTTTTAAAGATAGTTTTATGTCCCTATATTGGTGCTGCCGTTAATAAGTTCAAATACCTGGGAACGGTCATTTCATCAGACGGCAGATGCACATCGGAAATAGCTGGCAGAATCGGCCAAGCCAAAACAGCATTCAAGAAGATGACAAGCATTCTTACCAACAAATGCCTATCTATTAACACCAGAAAGAGAGTTCTTGAATGTTATATAGAACCAATACTGTTGTACGGATGCGAGGCGCGGACAGTCAGCAAGCAAAGCCAGAGCAGGATTGAGGCAGCCGAGATGTGGTTTCTCAGAAGAATGTTGAGAGTTCCATGGACAACAAAGAAAACAAATGAGACAGTCTTGATGGAGGCAGACACAAGTAGATCACTCATAAGGAAGATTAGGTGAAGACAGGCAACATTTATAGGCCATTTTATGAGGAAGGGGGGTTTGGAGCACCTGGTCACAACGGGAAAGCTGGAGGAAAGAGAGCACCAGGTAGACCCAGGGAGAGAATGCTGGACGGACTTGCAGAGTGGCTGGGGATGAGGAGGGTGGGGGAGATGCTAGGGGCAACGAGAGATAAAGATGGTTGGAAGTCCATGGTCGCCAACGCCATGCGGCAGGGCGCCTGATGATGATGATGATGATTTTATTAAACCAGTATCCATGTCAGTAATATGATAGTGATGATGATAGTATTGTTCGATTGTCTAAAAGCACATCTGGAGAGAAAGAGGAAAGACTGATACTAGTGACAGTATACATCTGAAGAGAAAGAGGAAAGACTGTAACAGTATTGTTTGATTGTCTAAAACCACATAGACGTTAAAATAAATGACGAGCGAACGAGTATTCTTCGAAGGTATAAGATTTCCGGGGTCTATTAAAAAAAGGACAAAATGTTGCAGAAGGCAGACATCTGAAGTCAGCGACTATCATTGTCACTGTTATTTTTGTTTAAAGCCCAGCCGATTATGCAAAGCCATATTGGGGCTATAACCGTTTCAAAACGTATACAATAGTTCAACGGGGGAGTGGGAGGGGGGGGGGGGAGGAAAGAAAATTAAAAACACATATCAATGCACTCGCGCAAGTAATCCAAGGAAATGCCTCTGGCGTTGACCACTCCATCCGACAATCTTTTTTAACATACAGGGATTTAAAAAACATACCTGAATACAAATTTAAACAAAACCAAGGACACCAAAACATGGAAAAAAACGGGCCAGTATTATCTCAAATAGCTTTCGCATATTTCATTCCCTACAGACAAAAATGCGCTTAATACATATACCCAATGATCAATCCCTTCAAAAAGTTTACAAGACTATCGAACACACACAGGTGAATGGACCAGCAAGGCAGAAAATGATATGAAGAAATGACAGAAAACAAAGGAACAAGGCAGAAAGAAAGAGATACAGAAAAGAGACATTTCTAGCACAGAATTTCCAGAAGGTGGGGATACTATTTATACTGAAAGAGCCCCCGACATCCCTCGAGGTTAAAGCGACTATCGTTGTTGTGGTGCACAAAAAGAGAATGGTTTATCTGATGATTGGCGCTATGTCTAACAGAAGTAAAAAGCGGTGAGGATACAGAAACATAGGCAAGGGTGGTTTCAGAGAAAGAGCTGATACAGAGGGTCTACCAGTGTTTCGGCTGGCAGCGTCACCGTAACACACAAACACAGAACGCATGCACAAGCATACACACACGTAAGCAGACACACAACACACACACACACACACACATACACACACACACACACACACACACACACACACACACACACACACACACACACACACACACACACACACACCACACACACAACAAAACACATTTTCGATCTTCACTAGTTTCTTTATTTGGGTTTTTTTCCCTTTAATTCATTCTCTCGCAAACACGGTACAAATCGGTTCCTTAAGAAATGAGTAACTTGCGCAACCATTCTTTTTCTCTCCATTTCCCATAACAACAACTGGCTTTATCGAGAAACATCCTGTATGGTCATTATCATACTACGTTAAAAGATGGCCACATCGATCAACCATGTAGACGGTAAACAAAAGAAGCAGAAGACACAACTGAGCACATCTGCACGGCCAAGAACTCAATAAGACACAACTGAGCACATCTGCACGGCCAAGAACTCAATAAGACACAACTGCGCACATCTGCACGGGCCAGGAACGCGATAAGACACAACTGAGCACTTTTTAACGGCCAGGAACTCAATAACATACAACTGAGCAATTTTTCACGGCCAGGAACGCGGTACGACACAACTGAGCACTTTTTAACGGCCAGGAACGCAATAAGACACAACTGAGCATGTTTTTAACGGCCAGGAACGCAATAAGACGCAACTGAGCGCTTTTTAACGGCCAGGAACGCAATAAGACACAACTGAGCACTTTTTAACGGCCAGGAACGCAATAAGACACAACTGAGCATTTTTTCACAGCCAGGAACACAGTTCTACCAAGCTGTCTGCCAAACCGAAGATGAAACCAATAAAACCAATAAATCAGTATTGTGTCTCTCACAGAAGCTTCACCGTAGCTCGAGCAGTTCGTCAAGACTCGGGAAATACCAACATGCGCTCTGCACATTACGGGACAGGCGGAAGACTTCTGAGCAGGCGCTGTTCAACTTGTCCTCGCTGCACGTAGAGGCGATAAGGCGATCCAGCAGCAGCTCGTTGTGTTCGAACGAGCTGGAGTAGCTGATGAAGAACAAGCCAGACTCCCCTCCGGGTTTACTGTACGGCACAGACTGCCGCACGATACGCACGGGTGTCAGAGGCACGAAATTTCCCGGAGTGCAGACGATCTGGCTTTCGGGGTGCTTTTTCTGGATGGCCAGACAGTCTTGGTAAGCTTGGCTCATCCACTGGTCCGCGGATTTGTTGGCCAGCTCAGCGCCTTGGACTGTGAGAGGTTTGAACTTACGCTTCTCTGGAGGCCCTGAGCATTCCTCGCACGCTTTGTCCACCCACTGGTTCATCTGGATCCTGCCGTCTGTGTCCACCGGCTTCACGTCGTGCACCCATCTCTGCGTCAACACGTAGCTACCGCCTGTTCCGCGGTCCACCGCCGCCTCCCGACGTTTGGATTCCGTGTCCTCGCGTCCTGACTCTTGAACAAACATCAGGCTGGGGTTGTTAGGCTGGAAGCGGGTTGGTGGAGGGAAAAGTTCGAGTTCTCCTTTTGAGGACTGGTAGTTGAGAACGCCTACGGGTTCTCCTCCGGACTGCTTCTTGGCTACCACCTCAGCGTCCTTGTGTTCACCGTAGGTCTCCTCGTGAGACAGCACGCCGTCTTCAGGCAGGTTTTCCAGCACCATTTTACTCAGTTGTTCCAGCATCCAGCGGTTGTTGGACTTGGCATGGATGAGGATGTCCCCTCCCACAGACTCTTGGCTGATCTGGTCATGCTTGGCGTTGGAGAAAGACTGAGGCACGGTGCCCTTTACCTGCTGATAGAACTCGGGTCCAAAGCCCACACCGGCGAAGATCCTATAACTGCCGCAGCATGAGATGGTAGGAGCTTCCACCCGATTCACGTACTGGTGTAATTTAGCAACGGATGAAGCCACTTGCTGAAAATTTGCGTTTTCCTTAACCCGTATCCAAAGAAACAGAGCATGCGCTTTGTCATGTGAGGTGACGCTAGGTTGTGACCTGACTGAGAATTGTTCCCCGGTGAAAGCAACTTCTTCCGGGACGGGTTTTGAGCTGGGACCAGGCTCTTCAACCGTAAAAGGAGGCTTCTGGATGTTGGGAGAGATGTAGGGAGAGCCTTCGCTTTTGGCTTTGGTAACGTAGGAGGGCTGATCACCCATGCAGGTTTTGTAGATACCATAGGTGATGGCGATGCCGGTGACTGTGCCCATCATCAGTTTGATCTTGGTCACCAGGGCTGACGTTTTGGCCGACAGTTTCCGCATGGCAGCCATCTCTGCTTTTTTGCGTTTCGCCCTCACAAAACTGAACTCCTGTGTTATAATAACTTAAGGTCAGTAAAGAAAGGCAGGTCCTATATACTTTTCGTAAGGAGACATTGGATTTTGACTGTTTTTGCAATATGTCTGAACAGTATTGTATTGCACTCTCATATTTTTAAAAAAAAGCGATCACTGTCACTACATTCACTGGATTTTTCAGATGCTGACGTTAACGATTTTAGTCAACATTAGATTGAATAAGCGATTAAAGAAGAAAAATCTGCACATTTTTCATTAGATCGAATAAGCGATTGAAGAAAAGTCAGCACAATTTTGCGAAGAAAGATGTGTTGGACGTCAGAACACTGACAATGAAATGATTTTAATAATCTATACAAAGACTTTGTTTTTCTCAGTTCAAACAATCTTTGTGTAAATGTGGCATTCAGGTTGTTTTGTAGGATCAAAAATCTGAAAGCTGTGTGTTCTTGTTGACAGACGCTGTACAGTGTTGACAGTGAACAGTTTGGTAAAGTTTCTGCTCACATTAGGTTCATGAAATGGAATGTCATTATTGAGGTTTTGTGATACACTTGGTGCTGAGGAGGTTCTCGGCCTGCACATCGACAATATTGAAAACCATTCATTTAATTCTAGTTCATCGGCTTAATTGCTGTGTGTTTAACATGTACAACACGAAAACAGTAAGATATTTCTAGTTTTTTAATTCAATGCACGTGTCTTGTCTTTGCAAGGCTGAGAACAAACTGCGGTTACGATCAGCTGGAAGCAGACATTCAAAACACGTCCGTCCTATCACCGACTGAACAATGTAAACGAGCGCTTGTCTTGGGGATTACTTTAAACGCCACATACATTCTTTTCGCAGATGATATGGGTCGACCGACCAAACTAGTTCTTCGCAAAGTGAGGAGACAACGAAAAGATCGATGACTATGTCTTCCAGAGAAGAAACGGTTTGGTCATTTTCCTGCTTGTTGATTGTTCTTTCGACACACTACTGTCACCTCTTAATGGGCATCGTTTCGGCAACACACTGTCATCAATAAAGATCCAAGTCTTTTTCAGTGAAGGCAACATGTACTTTGATAACACCGTGATTTTTTGGATTGGAATCGGTTTAGAATGTATTACAGTTTGTATAATCTCTGAAGTGATGAGACAACACTACGCTCGAGAACTTGGTCTTCCAGAGAAGAAACGGTTTGGTCATTTTCCTGCTCGTTGATTGTTCGTTCGACACACTGCTGTCACTTCTTGATGTGTATCATTTCGGCAACACACTGGCAGCAATAGAGAAAGATCCATGTCTTTTTCAGTGAAGGCAACATATACTTTGATAACACTAAGTTTTGGTTTGGAATCGGTTTAGAATTTACTATAATTTGTATAATCGTTGAAGGTTGCGAGGTTTTTTTCTGCTTTATATTTGTAGAAGTTGTTAATTTTTAACACTTTACGATTTTTCATTTAGGCCTAAGGATAAAAATCAATGTTCCCACTCTGAAGATTGCTGGCGTCTGTCATTTCTCATATCTACAAACTGAAAACAAATTACCACCGTATTTCCTAAAATGTTAAATATACATCGCTGGTGGTTATGATAAATACAGGTTTATTACATGGCACAAATTCCTTGCTCATGATACCAAAACTTTTTGAGTAAAAACGGCTGAATCAAAGTTCAAGAATTTATGGCAGAAGGCACAACGATGAACTGGAATCACAAGGAAAGCTTCAGAGGCTTTCATTGTTCCGCAAAGAACTGCAAAGTCTTGTGGTATCACATAGTTGACAGTTTTTAGGCAGTAGACAAGCCTGCGAAGCCGCCTGTTAAACGATGGTTTAACACTGCTAACTAAGCAGACCTGAATATTCTTTAAAGCAATGGATAACCCCCCCCCCCTCCCCTTAGTCCGCCTCGTGATGACGTTACTAGAATTTCGCATTTCACTTTTTACGTCACTTTATAAAATTTAAGAACGTCACGGCACATCGAGTGGCTTTTTCTTCTAGTCTTTAGTTCACCAAGCTTATCGCGTTGCATTTAATCCGAGTGTATTAAGCTGGAGGTGAATTTTATATGAAGCAGTGCTGTAAATCTGTTTAGGATGTCGATGGGTTTGATATTTCCTTGGTATTGAGGTCGTATCATATATCTATCTTCTTCTATCATCTATCAACACTGGGCAGGCCCTCAGAGGAGAAACCCCAGTCAAGCAGTGTTTCGGCCCTTAACTTGTGACACTCTAAGCGGCCCTTAACTTGTGACACTCTAAGCGGCCCTTAACTTGTGACACTCTAAGCGGCCCTTAACTTGTGACACTCTACGGCCCTAATTGTGACACTCTAAGCGCCGAGCCACATCCAGATCATGACTCCAAGATGCCCCTCTGCTGTCGCCAATTTTATTTTACTTTTTTTTTTTTTTTTAATTTGTTCTCCTCCGGAAATCGAACCCGCGTATATACATATATGTACATGTATATATAATTATGTATACACACACACACACACACACACACACACACACACACACACACACACACACACACACACACCCCACACACACACAACACAACACACATAACCTGCCATTATTCATTTATTTTGTTCGAATCGTGTCCAGTGTGATTGCTTTGTGTAAATGAATACAGTAGATAAATGTATATATGTATGTACCCACAAAAGCCCGAAAGAAAACAACAAATCCGAAGCCGAGTCTGCCACCTTTCATAGCACAGTCTATTTTCAGTTTGACATATAATGATATATGCTCCGTCAGTTCAGGACGTACAACTATATATGCAAAAATCTGTCGTCGATTAAATTTGTTTTACGTATTTCTAGAATGATTCTTCTAATGTATTTATAACGTTTTCATCCTCGAACATGTTGAAATTACAGCACATTGATATGATAATAACATTGTTTTATCCTTTTCTTTTCAGATCATCTGATAATGACAGAAATGTTGAAAATATATGAATTATTGGCATAATTATACTTCGTATATATATATAATATATATATATATATATATATATATGAGAGGGGGAGGGAGGGAGGGAGAGAGAGACAGAGAGAGAGAGAGAGAAGCTATGCACCCACAAAAACCAAAAGCGAAGACGAAAGCTCCAAAACTTAAATTTGTTTGTAATTGTTTCCAACATGATTGTTCTACGTGGGCAAACAAACAAACAAAGAAACAGAGAACATGGGCAAACAGAGAACATGGGCAAACAGACAAACAAACAAACAAACAAAAGTAAATAAATAATAATAGGCCACGTACCCAGAAAAGCCAAAACGAAGACAAACACACCGAAGCACAATCTGTCTCTTTCCATCGCGCAATATTATTTTTTTCTGCGTGTTTTGTTGATGTTGTTGTTGTTGAAACTGACGTTGTTGTTGCTGTTGTTGTTTGCTTAATTAGCTGGTTAGTTGCTTTTTTCCAGCCAACAATTCCAGACTCAGCTCGTTCACAAATCAGCAGTGTCTCCTCTCTTCCTGGCGATATTTCGCAAGTATAATGCCTTAATTTGCTGTTTTGAAAAACAAGAGAACGGGTGTTGTTGCTTCTCCCGCATTTATATTCAAGGATAGCATGCGCGCGAAGGCGGGCACATGTGTGCGTGCAAACATTGCACTAACGTTGACATGAGTGCGTAGGCGTGCGTGTAGTGTGTGTGTGTGTGTGTGTGTGTGGTGTGTGTGGGGTGTGTGTGTTGTGTGTTGTGTGTGTTGAGTTGTTTGTGTGTGTTGTTTGTTTGTGTGTGTGTGTGTGTGTGTGTGTGTGTGTGTGTGTGTGTATGTATGTGTGTGTGTGTGTGTGTGTGTGTGTGTGTGTGTGTGTGTGTGTGTGTGTGTGTTGTGTGTGCGCGCGCGCGCTGCACAAACGAGTTGCTGTCTAGTCCATACTTCACTACTCATTGCTTAGATAATGGTCAAGCCATAGGTATAGTAATAGTAGTACTGTAAAGTACCTTGTAAGCGCCCATTACCATGTAAGCGCCCACCCCTACTTCTGGACTAAAATTGTGTAAAGGGTGATGTACCAAGTAAACGCCCACCCCCCTATTTCAGAGAAGAAGAAAACGAAACTATAAATCTCAACAGTAGTGCCAGTGGAAACCGAAAGTTGCGTTTTCTTGGAAAAACGACATCCTGCATCATTTCTAAATTGGCTTCATTTGTAAATTTCGTCATTTCAAGACAGTTCAAGACAGTTGGGACTTCGTTGCTGAGTCAGTGCTCCAGGTGCCATCAGTGAAAATGCCTCGACTACAATCATACACAGTTGATTTTAAGCTTGATGCAATACGTTTTCTTGATGAACACCAGGGGAATGTGACGCTGACCGCTAAGGAGCTTGGGGTAGACAGAAAACGAATACGAGAATGGAGAGAGCAACGAAACATGCTGCAGCAAAACATGACTGGAGAGAAGAAAAAGAAAAGAAAGCTCCATCAAGGCAGGGAAGTGCGGTCGATTGAAATTGATCAAGCTGTTCTTTTGTTTCTGGATGAAGAGCGAGCTGAGGGCAGAGTTGTTAGGAACAAGGATCTGCGCCAAAAAGCCAACGAGATTGCTGGTGGCCTTGGCCTTCAAGACTTTTCAGCCTCCCAAATGTGGCTAAAGCGCTGGAAACAGCGGCACTCTGTTTGCACCCACAGGTCTACCCACACAAGACAAAAAGTCCCAGATGATTTCGAAGAGCATTTGTTCAACTTTCGAATGTCAATTCTGAGACTGAGAAATCAACGTGATTACCCACAACGTTTCATTCAGAATATGGACCAAACGATGGTTTGTTTTGATATGGTCCCCAGTCGTACAAATGAGCGAAAAGGGGTGAAGCAAGTGAGAATCAAGACTACAAACGCCCAAAAACGGGGATTTACTGTGGCTCTGTATGCATCTGCTGATGGTGTAAAATACCCAGCCACAATTGTCTTGAAGGAGAGAAATGGGCAGATCCCACAGCGTGCTTTTCGCAACCTTCAAATTCCTGCGAATGTTCGTATCCAAGCAACAAGAAACGGATGGATGACAAGGTAGTCCCTTCAGATGTGGGTGGAGCAAGTGGTCGGTGAAATGGACCACAGGCGGCTGCTAGTCCTTGACAGCTACAGGGCGCACCAGACTCCTCAGATCCGCCAGGCATTGAACGAAAGACATGTTGACGTCGTGTTTGTGCCCCCAGGCTGCACTGGGCTTGCCCAGCCAGTCGACGTTGGCATCGCCA
>JAPXFY010000021.1:31998336-32020836 GCA_030674185.1 Monoplex corrugatus
AAAACTTGTTAGATTCATTAGCTAATGAAATAATAATAATAATAATAATTACAATATTTATATAGCGCAAAATCTTGATAAAATCAAATCTAAGCGCTGAAGCAGACACACACGCAAGCACGCACGCACGCACGCACGCACGCACGCACGCACACACACGCACACACACGCACGCACGCACACACACACACACACACACACACACACACACACACACACACACATACTCACACACACGCATGGCTATAAATGGGGAGAAAGAATAAAAGCAATAAAAGCAAGAATAAAAGCAATGGAAAATTATAGAGAGCATAGCATATACAATTATATATTATAACCATGTGATTCACTCCGAGCGGAGACAGGCTGCAGAGGGGGGGGGGGGGGGGGTTTGAGTGAGGTTAGGATTTTATGCGGAGGAGAAAAGGTGTTTTGAGAGCGGACTTGAAGGAGACAAAAGTAGGTTGCTGACGGACTGAGAGAGGAAGTTTGTTCCAGGAGAGTGGACCAGAAACAGAGAAGGCTCGTGGATCATAGGTATTGAGCTTAGTGCGTGGAAAGCGAAAAGTCAGAGGATCGGAGGCAGAGCGGAGGGTACGTGAGGGAACATAGATCTCAAGTAGGCTTGACAGGTAATCGGGGGCTGCGTTATTAAGGCTTTTGTAGCACATGGTATCTAGTTTGTACTGTATGCGCTTTGATACAGGGAGCCAGTGAAGTTGTGCCAGGAGAGGAGATATGTGGTCAGTTTTTTTCTTTTTGAGTACAAGGCGTACAGCATTGTTTCAGGGCTGAGATTTAGCAAGCCAGGCTAAGGAGCCAGCCGGGCTCCTAACCTGGGAAGTTGAGGTTGCCAGAAAATTTTTCAGGTTGCCAGACCCTTTGATTGAAAATGCGGTCCTATTTTAAATTGTATAACTATTGCAGCTAATAAACAAGATAACTTTCAACAACAACACTGTTTCATTTTTGGAAAACAACTTTATTTTCAGTTTTCATTGATATGCCAGGTATATCAAAACTAACAGTAATACTGCAAGTAAAAAGAGATTCATGATTCAAAGGTTCATCATGAGTGGTATTTGACTAGATACAAGCGTCATGACAAGGTTTGTCCCTGTTTTGTATCTGAAGCACTGACTATTCATTCTACAGTCTGCCAAGGGCCAGATCATCAACATCATCGTTCTCCTCAATGTTGAAAAACCTGAAGCAGCTTGGGTCTGCTTTCTTCAGGCCAGCAAAGTCATCATCATCTAACCCAGCACTCAGACTCTCCAACAGCTCATCTTCATCATCACTTTCTTCAACTTCTCTGTCTTCCTCTCCCTCTTCTTGTCTCCCTCCCTCATCTCCCCCAGACTGAGACATTTCTCTGATCTCATCCTCTTCCATCTCTCTCTCTTTGCCAGTGCATCTCCTTCTTATCGGCATCGTACACAAGTCATGCTCTCTCCTCCCCTGTGTCTGTCCTCTTCCATCCAGGCACCCACTTTCCATCTCTCTTCTCTTCTTCATATTCCTTCTTCTGCCTCTTTATTTCTTCTTCTGATTTTTTTTTCTTTGCTGGAGGCTCAGAGACACCGATTAAAAAACGGTGCATGATTGCCGAAAGAACAGCGAAAATAGATCTATCTACGGCAAGTCTCGCGTGACTCATGAGTCATCGGGAAAGCCCGGTGCTGACTCTAGCAGTGACGAAAGATGGCACGGGAAGCTGAAGCGTTGTACGTGTGTCGGATCAGGCGGGAGGCGTGTGGTTTGTTTTACAGCGCGTGTAAAGAGTCTGTGTACAGGTACGGAATCTCTACCACTGGCGGTAATTTTCAGGTCGCCAACCGGGCGAATGGTACCGTAAATCGAGTTTGCCAGACTCCATTTTTAGGGGCCATTGGCGAGTTGGCAAGCGTTAAAGCTCAGCCCTGTTGTTTTGAATGCGCTGTAGGATGTGAATGGTGGAGGCAGGAAGACCAGACAGGAGTGAATTGCAATAGTCAATGCGAGACATTATGAAGGAGAGAACGAGTTTTGCAGTTGTTTCGACAGAGAGATACTTCCTGATCAGCCTTATACGATGGAGATGATAGTAGCAGGATCTGGCAGTTTGAGAAACAAAGTTGTTCATGGAGAGGGTAGAGTCAATGCAGACACCAAGGTTTTTAGCTGAATCAGAAATTGGGACTGATGTGTTACATAATGAGAGAGAAAGAGGAGGCAGCTGAGAAAGTTTCTGACGGGTGCCAATGAGGATAGCTTCTGTCTTGTCGTCATGAAGCTGAAGTTTGTTGAACGTCATCCAGTTCTTAATGTCTGAGTAACACTCAGTGGTGCGAGTCAACAGGCGCTGTATATTATCAGGTGAGTCACTGTCTTGAAGTTGGGTGTCATCAGCATAGAAGTGGTGTTTTATAGAGTGGGAGTTGATGATGGTGGACAGGGGGGAGGTGTAAAGAGTGAAAAGAACAGGGCCAAGGACAGATCCTTGTGGAACACCACAGGTCAGGTATGCAGGTTGAGAGTAAGTGCCATTGATGAGAACGGTTTGTTTTCTGTTTGATAGGTATGAAGTGAACCAAGACAGAGCAATGTCAGAGATGCCAAAAGTATGATGAAGTCTAGAAAGGAGAATACCATGATCAATGGTATCAAAGGCTGCAGACAGATCAAGGAGTGTGAGGAGAGAGACTTTGCCAGTATCAGTTGCAAGGAGGAGATTGTTGAGAATGTGTAGTAGGGCAGTTTCAGTGCTATGGCACTGGCGGTAGGCTGACTGGAAAGGATTGAGGAGATTGTTGGCAGACAGGTGAGAGTTCAGCTGGTTGAGGACGACTTTTTCAAGGAGTTTTGACAAGAAAGAGAGATTAGAGATAGGCCGGTAATTTTTCAGTTCATTTGGGTCTAAATTGTGTTTCTTGAGGAGAGGGTGAACAATAGCAGACTTGAAAGAATCTGGGACAGTTCCAGTTTGAAGAGAAGTGTTGATGATGTCAGTGATGAATGGGAGGAGAGTAGGGAGACAGTCAGAGTAGAGAGAACCTGGAAGAGGATCCAGTTCGCAGGTTTTGAACGACATGGATCTGATTGTGTTGAGAATTTCTTCTTGTGAGACTGGGGTAAAAGTAGTAAGAGGTGTGCCAGAGAAGGAAGGGTCAGGTGGGCATGGTTGACAGGGTGTCCTGTCAAGCCTGTCACGAAGAGTTTGTATTTTGGTGGTGAAATACTTGGAGAATACAGATGGGAGTTCTTCATTTGTATGTTTTGTTGGGAGAGGTAAATCTTTTCGTGTGCCAAGGAGATGATTCATGGTTGTAAAGAGTTCTTTTGAAGAAGAGGCATTCAGGATTTTGGTTTGGAAATAGCTTGTTTTTGCTGATGCAATGAGGGTGGATACTTTTGTTTTAGAGGCTTGGAAAAGTTGCCTGTGTACAGTGAGTTTGGATTTGCGCCAGCGGCGCTCTGCTCTGCGGCGGGCACGTTTTGCACAGGCGATCTCATGAGTGAGCCAGGGGGTAGGGGGGCGGTCAGGTAAAAGACGGGTTGTGGCTGGAGCATGAGTGTCCAGAAGATGGTGGAGAGTAGTATAGAATTCATCGGCAAGGTTATGTGACTTTTCAGAAAGGAGACGGGAGGCATCAGATGAAAATGTGGAGAGGTCGATAGATTTGAGATTGCGTCGAGTCACTGTGCGCATGGTACGGGAAGGAGGAGAAATGTCGAGAGAACAGAGAATTGCAGAGTGGTCAGATGGAAGGGCTGAAGTTAGACGGGTAGAAAGAACTAAGCAGTTGTCAGGAGCGGAATTGTGGTGATCACGAGAAATGATCCAGTCAAGAATGTGACCTTTTTGATGGGTTGGTTCTAGTAGGTAGGATAGATTCAAAACAAAACACAACACACACACACATACACACCTAGAAGCAGACACAAAACTTTCACTTGCCTTTTGTTGTTCACGTGTGCGTCTGTGCACGTCAGCTCTTCTTCTGTCACCTGGGACAGACGTTTTTCTTCGGTTGGTAGGAGCAGAGCTGTGACCGTTAGTATGTCGCCTGTCGGAACTGGTCGACATTTTGTCAGTCGAAGAACCAGACGACTGTAGTTCACGCCAACTTTGATTTTAAACGACGACTCTGTCTGTTTTTCTTGTAATGCAACATTCAGCATACATTCTAACGAAGACGGGAGTCCCTTAACAGACATACTGACCCAGGGTTTTTGCCGAAAAATCACACCTTGATTAATTAAAATTACTGGCTGCTGAAAGCGCGTCTGGCAGACGACCGGCAAGGAAGACAACTCTTATCAACAAAATGTATTTTCTCATGTGGATGACACAAAAATGTTTTTCTGCGTTCTACACTGTCTGTGCTAATTGACTTACCGACTTAACTGCTCTTTCGGTCATTGGCATGAAGGAACAGTAGCAACGAAGGTCCGCCACTCTTGTCTTTTCTAGGCCAGCTTCTGTGTGGTGTTCAAAGTATGTTTTGGAGTCTTAAGTTAAATAACAATAAGAGGAAGGACAACGATGGTGATAACAGCAATAACAACAACAACAATAATAACAATTATAGTAATAACAATAATAATGATGATGAAAATGATAATAATAATAATAGTAAATATAATAATAAAATGATAACAATAATAATGTGCGTTTGTATAAAGCAAACAGTTGATATCAAAGCATGATGCTCATTGCACTTTATGCAGTAACAGATCATCGTTACAATTTATATAACAAAAAAAAGTAAAAACCAGAAAAAGGGTTGTGGGGTGGGAAGTGGCGGGGTGGGGACGGGATTAGGCACATACATTAATGAAGTATGAATATAGCTCAACAAAAATAACAACAGCTAATAATAAATAATATATCCTGCGATAAACACAAATATTTCACACACACACACACATACACACACACACACACACACACACACACAACACACACACACACCCACACACACACACACACACACACACACACACACACACACACACACACACACATCACTGCAATATGAACTGGTAAAAAAAAAAGGGCTAGTCATCGCCGGATGAGGTTTGATCATATAGACAACGAACAAAAGAATGATTATACACAGAAAATTAACAAGCAGTAGTCTCCGCAGTTTTGTTGATGTTTTTGACGGAGAATATTGTTTTGCAAAATAAGCAGACATTTGCCGGCCTTGGTTTAACCCTTTGACTCCAGCACCCTATCCACCTGCTGCAAAAAATTAGCCCTTTGACTCCCGCACCCGATTCACTAGCTGTCTGCGGGAAACTGGTGCATAGGGTGAGGGATTCTCTGATGACGACTCAGGATGCCAGTGGATAGGGTGAGGGAGTCAAAGGGTTAAATTTTTGCTTTGCTATCTCTGATGACGATGCAGGATGCTAGTGGATAGGGTGAGGGAGTCAAAGGGTTAAATTTTTGCTTTGCTATCTCTAATGACGATGCAGGATGCTAGTGGATAGGGTGAGAGAGTCAAAGGGTAAATGTTTGCTTTGCTATCTCTAATGACGATGCAGGATGCTAGTGGATAGGGTGGGGAGTCAAAGAGTTAAATTCTTGCTTTGCTATCTCTGATGACGACGCAGGATGCTAGTGGATAGAGTGAGGGAGTCAAAGGGTTAAAGTTTTGCTTTGCTATCTCTGGTGACGACGCAGGATGCTAGTGGATAGGGTGAGGGAGTCAAAGGGTAAAATTTTGCTTTGCTATCTCTGATGACGACGCAGGATGCTAGTGGATAGGGTGAGGGAGTCAAAGGGTTACATTTTTGCTTTGCTATCTCTGATGATAGGGTGAGGGAGTCAAAGGGTTAAACACACTGGGAGGGAGGTCCATGTTGTTGGACCATAAACAGTGAAACGTTCTCCTTCTGCTGTTGTGTCTGTGTGTCTGTGATACAGCTATTAACATCATTAGCCTACTGCTCTTCCCCCCTGTGGGGATGCCGGGGGCTCTTTCAGTATAAATAGCATCCCCACCTTCTGGAAATTCGGTGCTGGAAATTTCCTCTTTTCTGTCATTCTCTTTGTTTCTGCCTTGTTCCTTTGCTTTCTTTCATTTCTTCCTGTCAATTGATGGTCCATTCACCTGTATGTGTTCGATAAAGTCTTGTATACTTTCTCTTAGGATTGATAATTGGGTACCTGTATTAAGTGCATTTTTGGGTCTAGAGAAATGAGATGTGCGGAAGCAATTTTAGGTAATTCAGGCCTGTCTTTAGATATGTGTTCTTAGTTATGTTTAAATTTGTATTTACATGTAGGTATGTTTGTCTTTTAAATCCCCTGTACGATAGATTGGATGGAATGGTCAACGCCAGGGGCATCCCCTTAGATTATGTGCAGAAATGCGTTGATATGTGTACTAAATGTTGTTTTCCTTTTTTTTTTTTTCCTGTTGAAGTATTGTGTTTGTTTTGAAACTGTTATAGCCCTGATATGGCTCTAGGTAGTCGGCTGGGCTTTAAACAAAAATAACAAATAACAAATATTAAGCCTGCTGTTACGTATCCGAGCACTTCACGTCGTATCTTGTTATGCTGGTGTGGGCACGTCTTCTCCATACACCTTTATCGCGCCTATCCGATAGCCAGCCCTTTTGATAGTTTGGGGTCTGTTCAAGAGGGGTTCATAGAACTCGCACAGTTCCATATGCGCTTCAACAAAGTCTGCCAGCAGCTATCTGTCCAAAATATGCCAGCAGCTATCGGTCCAAAATATGCCAGCAGCTATCTAGTAGACTCTCTGAGCTTGTGCGAAACTGCGCTGGCAAGGTCTTGAAAGAGGGAGTGGAGCGGGGAGGGACACACGAAGCACTAAGCTGACACCACCAGAATGATGGAAACAATAAAAAAAAAATAATCAGAGAGTAGGCTTATTTTTAATTATTGCGGATTGGGATTGGACTAGCGATTTTGTATTTTAAGTCCACGGCTCTATCAAAAGAACCGAAGTGCCAGCGTAAAAAAAGTCGCGGCCTGCCCAGAGGTTGAAACCACAACTCTTCTCTTGCATTCTCAGCATGGCGCTAAAACAAATGGGACAATGGGCCATCGAATGTCGAAGATGGCAAATTGCATCTTGTCCTGGATTTTGTTAAACATAAACTCTGCCTCGGTGTTTGATGTTTTTAGAACCTTTTGTCTGCTGTTCTTGCAAAGAAAATTGTCAAAGCAGTTGTTTTTTTATTCTGTCCTTTGTGTCTGCTTCTGATAGAAACCGGAAGTTTGGTTTAATGATCTTTTTCAATCTTCTTTGAACAAGACTGGAGTCGATTGATAGTATCTCTCTCTCTGTGTCTCTCTCTCTGGAGGTCTCTCTGTCTCTCTCTCTGGAGGTCGATTGATAGTCTCTCTCTCTCTCTCGAGGTCGATCGATATTCTCTCTCTGGAGATCGATTGATAGTCTCTCTCTCTCTTTCTGAAAATCGATTGATACTCTCTCTCTCTCTCTCTGGAGGTCGATTGATACTCTCTCTCTCTCTCGCTCTCTCTCTCTCGTTCCATGTTTCTCTGTCTTTCTATTCTTGTTCTTCGTCTTGTTGCCATTCATCTGGAGACCAGCGCTCGTGATATAGTTGGCTGTCGTCTACAAAGCATCCATAGGCCTTCACAGCTGCTCCTCGAGGGTAGGCAGCTTCAGCCACATCTCCTCCTCAGCGGCCTGAGATCCATGCAGACCTGTAGGCTGACGTTTGTGTCCTGCTCTGCCTCTCCACAAGGACACACAAAGGAGCGCACAACTCTCATTTTTCTAAACAGATGTTTGTTAAGCCTGTTGTGGCCAGTCCTCAGAAGGAAGATAACCAAGTGGCCAGTCCTCAAAAGGAAGATAACCATGTGGCCAATTCTCAGAAGGAAGATAACCATGTGGCCAGTTCTCAGAAGGAAGATAACCATGTGGCCAGTTCTCAGAAGGAAGATAACCAAGTGGCCAGTTCTCAGAAGGAAGATAACCAAGTGGCCAGTCCTCAGAAGGAAGATAACCAAGTGGCCAGTTCTCAGAAGGAAGATAGCCAAGTGGCCAGTTCTCAGAAGGAAGATAACCAAGTGGCCAGTCCTCAGAAGGAAGATAACCATGTGGCCAGTTCTCAGAAGGAAGATAACCATGTGGCCAGTTCTCAGAAGGAAGATAACCATGTGGCCAGTTCTCAGAAGGAAGATAACCAAGTGGCCAGTTCTCAGAAGGAAGATAACCAAGTGGCCAGTTCTCAGAAGGAAGATAACCATGTGGCCAGTCCTCAGAAGGGAGATAACCAAGTGGCCAGTTCTCAGAAGGAAGATAACCATGTGGCCAGTCCTCAGAAGGAAGATAACCAAGTGGCCAGTTCTCAGAAGGAAGATAACCATGTGGCCAGTCCTCAGAAGGGAGATAACCAAGTGGCCAGTTCTCAGAAGGAAGATAACCATGTGGCCAGTCCTCAGAAGGAAGATAACCAAGTGGCCAGTGCTCAGAAGGAAGATAACCAAGAGGCCAGTTCTCAGAAGGAAGATAACCAAGTGGCCAGTTCTCAGAAGGAAGATAGCCAAGTGGCCAGTTTTCAGAAGGAAGATAACCAAGTGGCCAGTCCTCAGAAGGAAGATAACCAAGAGGCCAGTTCTCAGAAAGAAGATAACCAAGTGGCCAGGTCTCAGAAGGAAGATAACTAAGTGGCCAGTCCTCAGAATGAAGATAACCAAGTGGCCAGTTCTCAGAAGGAAGATGACCAAGTGGCCAGTTCTCGAAGGAAGATAACCAAGTGGCCAGTTCTCGGAAGGAAGATAACCAACTGTTCTAATCTTGACAGCTGAAGGGAAACTGTCGTGCGCCTGAGGCAGAATTACAGAGCTCTTAGCAGACAATTTCAAGCGTTCACAGTGGATTTCGAATCCAGACCACGAAAATGATGTGTTATGGCAAGATACTTAACATCAGATACACTAACCAGAAAAACAAAAAACAACAACAAAAAACACGATAAAAGAAGAAGAACGCGTATTTGATACATTAAGACAAGACAGGCGCACATTTTTGGCCAACTGGCTTTGTCAAGCGTAAGATCACAAAAAACAAACAAACATCAGATACAAAAAATTAGTAGAAAAAGACTGAAACTTCCCTGCTGCTCTGTCGAATTTCTTCAGTCTTTTTCTCCTAATTTTTGTATCTGGTGTTTGTTTGTTTGTTTGTCTGTGATCTTACGCTTGACAAAGTCCAGTTGGCACCCAAAAAAAAAAAATAAATAAATAAATAAATAAATAAAAGAAAGAAAAACTGCTGTTTTTGTCTTGTATTAAATACGCCTTCTTATTCTGTTTTCGTGTTATTTTTTTTCCGGTTCCTGTTTGCTTGAACGCGAGCAGTCACGCTTGTTTTTGGACATCAGACACACTGATCATTTCACCAATAAACAAGTGCGCCAAGCGTCATAATGGCTCAAGTTACTCTGTGTCATGGTTTGTAAGCGTACGTCACCTGTGGCCCAAAACTACCTTCTTCAGTACTCATAGGTTTTTCTTGCTAGAAGTTTTTTTTTTTCCGGTCGATATAAATCCTCTCTCAGTACATAAAAAAGGAATGAAATAAGTGTGGATGGATCTGGATGACGTTAAAGCTCACGATTAGGTCGGAATGCGCAAAATGAAATATGTAAAACAAAACCAAAAAAGAAAAAAAAAAAAAAAAAGGGTGGGTGGGAGATTGTTAGTATGGCTTGATCGTCTTGTTTCGTGTTGATGTTGATGCTCTCCAGGTCACTGCTACGTAGCGATGTTGATTTTGTTTTTTTTGCGTTTATGTCTTTGACCTTACATTACGTACAAGCACACACTCCAGCGCACTTAAACGCACATACGCGATCTCACTAACAGACTGATGCGCGTGCAAGAACACACACACACAACACACTCACACACACAACACACACACACACACCACACACACACACTCACACACACACACACACACTCACTCACTATCATACACACACAAACGCACACACACAAAAACACATAAACACACCAAACACTCACAGTCACACACACACACAACACACACAAACGCGCGCGCACACACACACACACACGCACGCACCACGCACGCACACACCACACCACACACACACACACACACACACACACACACAAAGCCTCAAAATTGACGAATATGTTTTTATTCCATTGCGTGCTTAGAACATAATCTGCATAAAACCTTTGTCATTTTATTTTTCTTCCATTTAGAAACTCCGAGTCAGCGTCATCACAAACATTCCCAAGTTTTGGACACAAGCTGTTTAATGAAAGCAATAGAAATATTTTGAAACATCACTTGCGATATCAGTAATATTCTATGATTTTGTGTAGTCTGTGCTTCAAACATGGCGTCAAAGGTGATTTAAAAAAAAAAAAAAAAAAAAAAAAAGGAAAATATCTCAGAATATGACACAAGCTGTTTTTTTTATAAGACAATAGAAATCTTTTGAAACGTCACTTCTAATAGAAATAATGATATTTCGTGTCGTTAGTGCATCAATAGGGCGCCAAAGGTGATATATATATATATATATAAAAAAAAGGAAGCTATGTAAGAATATTTACAAAGGTGACAGTGTATTACTTCCGTGACAGTTTATTATGTTGATACAGTTTATTACCTAAGTGATACTTTATTACTTTGCATTTGTGACAGTTTATTACTTTGGTAAGAGTTTATTATTTTGATACTGTTTACTACTTTAATGATACTTTATTACTTTTTTATTCTCAGCACACAAACAGAAGGTCTGTTTCAATTTCAGTTTCTCAAGACAGGCGCCTCCGCGCTCGAAATAACTATCACATATACCGACGCTACTGATACCATGTTGATGGATAAAAATTCATCACGATCATGGCACACAAGCCATAAACCTGCTCGTGATGCTTGTGTGCTGGCAAGGTGTTGAGGTGCTAACTAGCGTATGAGTTTTTATTGTCTTTGTACAGATCTGCCATTGAAACAATTTACGTTGTAACGTAATGAAATATATATATATATAATAACTCCACATATCAATCAAAGGGGAATAACATTATTGAACTTCGTACCTTTATTATTCGTAGGACAAACACGTCCCGTGAAGTGACTGATACCGTACCTCCTGCATTTAAAATTTTATTTTTTTTTTAATCTGCAACGCATACGAAACACAGCTGTTCGTCTTGTCCTCAGAAAGACAAAAACTCTGATCGTGTTAGTTCTTTCGTTCGCTCTCTACACTGGTTAGGCAGGCGCCTGTTTCATTGTTCTTAATCTTGTTTTGTATTATCGTCCCAGCGTGTTCACGATTATGGACTGTGGCCTGTTTCAAACAGATATGAATACTTATATATAAATATATATATACACAATATACATATTTATATAACTTATATAAATATATATATATACATACACACTTCAATGTTCCAAGACAATCAACAAGGGCATTGAGTATTTTCTCCAATATTTCGGCCCTTGGCCTTCCTCAGGGTAAAATGTATGTATGTATGTATGTATGTATGTATGTATGTATGTGTGTATGTATGTATGTATGTACGTAGTAGTATTATGTATATATATATGTATGTATGTACGTACGTACGTAGTACGTATGTATGTATGTATGTATGTACTATGTATAAGCTGGATGCCCTGTGCTACCAATCTGTTCATCGGTCTGTTCCATCCTAAAAGGAACTTTGTTACAACATCAATATTTAATGCCAACTCGCACCTTGCGCTCAGCTTCAGACGCTCTTTCCTTTCAGGTTGTTAGATTTAAAACTACCAACTATTCGCCAGCGTTCTTTTGCCGTGTCAGGTCCGTCTGCCCGGAATACTTTCACTCTCCCTTCGCTTAAAAGTTAGTTACCCTTTCTGTTTATAAAAATCCAATTAAAAAAAATTACCTCTTTTCCTGACAATGAGTTCTACACCTACTTCTTTCCCGTAGTTTATTTAGGTCTTTATTGTAAGCTGATATTATATGTGGCCTGCGTTGATCGCACGCTTACGTCTGATGCGTGAGTGTGCTTTGATTTGATTTATCAAAATTTAATGTCATATAAATAATGTAATTCTATTAATTATCCTCTCTGTAGAAGGTCATTCAACGTTTTATTGTCCGCGTCCTGCCCTGTCAGTTACTGGGTGCAGGCAAAATGGTGAAATTTTGAAAAAGTTAAAATATTGGTAATGAAGGCAAATACCTCTGCGATAACCGATTTTATCTGGCAAAGCTACAAAGTGATGGGTTTTACTTACTGCACACACTGACAGAACAAACCAGGACCTTTGAACTACGAGTAAGTCAGTCACTTAATGATTCTCTTACTTTTCCTATGTTAGCCAAACGTAGATGTAAGGAGGTTAGAGTTTTATTCAAGAAGAATTCATCACACCCGCACAATACCATACTCCGACTACCACCAGCAATTAACCGGCAGGCTTTTCTGAAGCCGTGTCTTCAGTCATTGCAGGAGATCTGTTTGTCTGTTGTTGTTGTTTTTTTTATTTCATGTTCGAAAATCTGGTTTTCAAAACGGTTTTTTATAAATTCATGTTAAAAAAACCTCGTCTTCAAAACGGTTCTTAACTTATCAAGTGTAAGATCTCATACTCAAAATCCTTTTGATATAAAACAATTGTTAAATTAAGTCGCTCAGAACAGTTTTTTCCCCCCCTTTTTTTTGCACTGACACCGATAAAAAAAATGTAACAAAAAATAAGGCTCAACGTGCAAAAAGACAGACAAAAAAAAAAAAGCGTTTTCACAGCTTAAAGTTGAATAATAATTATAAGAAATTTTCACAACTCATACCGTAACACAAAAGACAATTACGATGAAGACAAAAGACAGAGGAAACTGGATGGTCTTGCCATTCTAACACTGTCATCTCTCTTTTTCAGAAGAATCAGTAGAGAGGTGAGGGCGAAAAGAAAGATTATATATAAACAGGAGTAAGCAGGATGTGGGGAAAGATATAAAGAAAGACAGATGGATAGATAAACAGAGAAAGAAAGATGAACGTGTATATATATTTGTGTATTTATGTGTGCACGTATGTGTGTGTGTGTGTGTGTGTGTGTGTGTTTCTGTGCATGTGTGCTTGTGTCTTTGTGCGTTTTCGTGTATGCGTGTCTGTTTATTTGTGTGTGTGTGTGTGTGTGTGTGTGTGTGTGTGTGTGTGTGTTTGTGTGTGTGCGTGTGTGTGTGTTGGTCTGTGTGTGTTTGTGTGTGTGTTTGTGTGTGTGTGTGAGCGTGTGTGTTTGTATGTGAGCGTCTGTGTTTGTGTGTGTGTGTGTGTGTAGGTGTTGTCAGTACTTTTTATGTTAACCTGACAATGAATGGTCGATGATGATGATAATAATGATGATGGTGTGTGTGTGTGTGTGGTGGGGGGGGGGGGGAGTGAGAGAGAGTGTGTGTGAATGTGTTTTAGTCTATGTCTGTGTCTATATTGAAAGGAAGAGAGAGAGAGAGAGAAAGAGAGAGAGAGAGAGAGACAGAGGAGAGGGAGAGAGACAGACAGAGAGAGACAGAGAGGGAGAGAGAGAGGCGAGAGAGAGAGAGAGAGAGAGAGAGAGAGAGAGAGAGAGAGAGAGAGAGAGAAATTCGTTGTACAGTCGCACTCTACAAATTACGAAGAAAACATACTCAGGTGAAACGGGAGGGTGGATGATAACGAGGGATATGTGTGTTGTGTTAACAAGTAAAAGAAATCATCCTGTCATAGATTAATACCTTAGATAAATGAATAACTAAATGAACAAACACAAAAATGAATAATGCACTACCTAGCTAAATTCAGAAATGAATGAATGAATAAGTAAATAAAAAAAAATATCAATAAATAAACAGAAATAAATAAGCAAATAACAAGAGAAACAACTTAAGGAAAACTCTGAAAATACAAACACAACATCAACAGGGAAAGAACACACACACACACACACACACACACTCACACACTGAAATCGACAGTTCCATTAAAATGAACAACCGAACAGCAATTCTTTTAGAAAGATAAATGAATGCCTAAATGTTCAAAGGAATAAAGACACTAACAAATAGACAAGACATAAATAAACAAACAAAGCGAATATCCTTATAAATATGCAAAACATGATACCCACTACATATGCATAACGGATAAGGGCGAACGAAAAAAGCGAAGATGAAATGCAAAACTGGTATGAGGCTAAACTGCCTTTCCATAAGAAAATAAAAATAATACACACTTATCATAAAAAAAACCAAAAAAAAACCCAAGCCCGTATAGTTAAATTAGAGAGTTTCGTATGCAATGGAAAGGTAAAAAAATGATAAAGGGACAAAAAAAAAGACGAGACATACAAAAACAATACAAACAGACAATCCCTCCACACACACACACAAACACAACCTAGACGTCCACAAGTAAGAAAGCATAGCAATGAATGATGAATTCGGATGGCAGAAGTGAGAAAGAGAAGACAACTAATGAAAGGCGAACAGAAAATACGCGCAAGAACAGAACTGACAGGAAAAACACTGACGTCACATGCAGAAGACAGGGCGGAGCACTGACTATGAAAAAACAACAGACAATCACTGACGTCACATGCAGACAGACAGCAGACAGACAAACACTGACGGTCACATGCAGACAGACAGCAGACAGGCAAACACTGACGGTCACATGCAGACAGAAGAGACAGACAAACATGACGAATGACAGAACGCAGCAGACAGACAAACACTGACGGTCACATGCAGACAGACAGACAGACAAACACTGACGGTCACATGCAGAAGACACTGATACAGACGACAGACAGACAAACACTGACGGTCACATGCAGACAGACAGACAGACAAACACTGACGGTCACATGCAGACAGACAGGACAGACCAAACACTGACGGTCACATGCAGAGGAAGTGTGTAACTGAACGGTGAAACAACGGATGATATACATATAATAGAGAGAGAAGGGGAGAGAGTGTGTGTGTGTTTGTGCGTTCGCGTTTAAGAGAGAGAGAGAGAAAAGTGTGTGTGTGTGTGTGTATGTGTGTGTGTGTGGTGTGTGTCAGTGTGTGACAGAGGGTGTGTGTGTGTGTGTGTGTGTGTATTAAGAGGGGGGGGGGGGAGAAAAAGAGAAAGAGCGAGTGAGAGAGGGAGGAGAGAGCAGACAGACAGACGTCAGCGAACAGTCATTCAGACGGAAAGACAAGACAGTCACAAAGAGAGGATTTTGAAACGCCCCCGAAACGTAAAAATGGAAACTCTTAAGCAAACAAAGCAACACTTTAGCGTCACCTACTATCCTTCTGTCAACCATCACAAACGCCAACACACGTTGGGAAAAAAAAAAAAAAAAAAAAAAAAAAACAGGCTGGTCAGACCATTCCAATAATCTTCAGTCTTGAATGATTTAAGAACTCTGAAGTAGAAAACCTGCTCCTGTCTTTTTCAGCTTGCGATTTTGTTGGATGGTGGGTGGGGGAGAGAAAGGGTCTTTTAGTGGCCTGTCTTGCGACGTGTACCTGTGGTACTATATACACAGGCTGGTCCGGAACAGACAGGACTGGATGACCTTCGTTGCCGCCTTACACGCCAATTTCATAATGGGCGGTAAGTATGTAATCAATGTGACCCAATTATTTTGTTGTTGTTGTTGTGTTGAAGATTCAGTCTTATTTGTCATAAACAATCAATTCTTGACTGGTCCATTGTTTTACGCGCGCGCGTTCCACAACACAACACACACAACACACAACACAGATTTGAGGGTATGAAAATACTATCTCCAAAGATCCACACAAACACACACACACACACACACACACACACGCACGCACGCACGCACGCACACACACACACCACACACACACAAGATTTGAGGGTATGAAAATACCATCTCCAAAGTTCCCATCCATTAATAATGCATCGACGGACTGACAAAACAAAACAAAACAAACAAACAAACAAAACAAACATTAAAGGAATCTTTCGTATCAATTTACAAACAGACACTCGAACACAGACACCCCAAGTCTATCAGAATCATTGATTCATTTGGTGTTTTATTTACCTCCCCTCCCTCTTCATAAAGAAAGCGCGAGTCACACAGATCAATGTGATAATAGATCAGAACCATTGGGAAAGAGTGATCGGGTGGAATGCAGATCAGTGACAAACAATAATAATAATGATAATAATAATAATAACAATCAATAATAATAATGATAATAATAATTTATTAACAGGTATTGCTACATTAACAATGTGATCCAAAAATCGGTCTTAAAAAAAATTCAAAGAACGTTTTGCTGTTTTCTCTGTAACGTAAAAAAAAAAAAAAAAAAAAAATTGTAATAAATAAAATAAATGAACGATACAGATCGTCATAAAATCGCGTAGCATACAGGAAAAGAAGCTAGCAAACAAAATAAATAAATAAATAAATATAGAATTAAGTTTCTTATAGAAAAAGCATAAAGATAAAAAATAAATGTCAAAAGTAATAAATGCAAATATGATCGCAAAATTTGCAAATCACGTATATGTGAATAAAACAGTACAATAAAATGATAATAAAATAAGCGTGCTCCAAGCAAATAGCATCCTGGGCTATCTACGTCAGTATTATCACAGATTGGTTGAAATACAAGTTGGGGGGGGGGGGGGGGGGGGGGAGATTTTAAGCATATAATCTAGATATTCTCAAAGACTGTCTCACGACCGATCACAGTGAATCTATCATCGTCTGTACCCTTTCCATCAATCCTCTTTTCCTCTTCAGTCCTCCACCTTCCCTATCGTACCCACGACCTCCCCCCTTTCCCTCCCTTGTCTAATTATTCGACAACCGACGCACTCAGTCCGTAAGGAACATAGTCTACGGGAGCTTACTCGTGGAATATCTATTTAGTGTGAAACCGACATGAAATGCCTCCCTTTGGAAGGGAAAGATTGCTACTTATTCGGGAATAACATTTGTCCGATACATGCATAAACGAACAGGCTATAACGATAACGTAATACAATAACAATAATAATGATAATATAATGATAGTAACAACAACAACAACAAAATATAATAATAATATAATATATATGTCAATGTTGAAAGAATATGAACGACAAAAGACTAATAATCTCAATAGCCGATCATGAAACTCTACAGTTCTTTTTCGATGTTTTGATAACCCAGACAAAATCGTTTACATCAATTCTTTTCTTTAATCATTATCAAATAATGTTCTTTGTCATAGCAGTCACCAAAAATATAAATCAGTGTAACAGTGCTATCGATAACACCTTTTTCAACAATGTTTCAAACACAGGCCCAGCATAGAATTCTCTACATAAGTACACAAATAAAATAAATACATAAAATAAATAAATCTATAATAAATACATAAACAGATAAGCCAGGAGCTGCAGTGAATATTGCTTATAACTCACGGTTGAATTACTGGTTTCTCAAATTCAAGAGTGTGACTTTCAAACAAACCAAAAAAAATCAGTAATACTGTTACTGTTTTAACTTTCCTTTATAAAAAGGTGCATACACCTATCGAGCATACGTTATTGCTGTCTTTGATTTACATGAAAAAAATGTAAAATTATGTGAAGGTTACTAACAGTTGTGCGTACATAATAAGCAATATTAAAGACACGAAAAAAAAAAGAAAAAAAAAAAAAAAAAAAGAAGGAAAAAAAAAAAAAGAAAAAGAAAATGAAAGCATAAGAAACGGAGATGACGACGGAAAGACTTTCTACCTTTATTTATGTATTTTTCTATTTATTCACTAAATGTCATGTTTTTTTTCTTAGTCATTTATTTTCTTTTTTAATCGATTAATTAATCAATTATTTTATATTCTGATACTGGTCCACGTAAAGCTATTTCCAATTTGGTCCATTTCTACTACGTGCCAGTTACGGTTTGATATTTCCATATTTCAGATATTTCTTACGTGCACAAACGACTGAGAACTTTATAATACATGTATACATACATACATACGTACACACACACACACATATATATATATATATACAATATATATACATATATATATGTATGTATGTATGTATGTATGTATATATGTATGTATGTATGTGAGAGAGAGGGAGAGGGAGAGGGGGAGAGACAGAGAGAGAGAAGAGAGAGAGAGAGAAAGAGAGAGAGAGAGACAGAGAGAGGGGGGAGGGAGAGATAGAGACAGAGAGACAAAGAGAGAGAGACACACACACACACAGAGCAGAGAGAGAGACAGAGACACAGAGAAATGACGTATTCGCCGCCCATCTATGCTCCGTTAATTCATTCATTCTGGTATTGTCAGTGTAATGTTTCCACAGGTCCTGTTCTGTCCCTTAACCTTTCAAGGCCTTGCCAGTCCACAAGGTTTTTGTCTAGCGTCAATCAGCCTTGGCAGATAATTACTGGCAGATTTGGATGGTGGGCGTATGGAATTGTCCCAGTGCGGTGAATCCCTCTGGGCTGAACACTAGACCCCAAAGGGCACACTGTTTTTCCATATACAGACTGTATCAAAGATTTTTTTTATTTTTCGTTCTCAACAAATGGCTTCGCTGCTTTGACGGGGATGGGTTCTGGGGTGGAGAGCCGAAGAGAATTTCGGAGAAGGAGAGGTGCATGGAAAAGTGAGGATGCATTTTGTTTTATACATTTCTTTAAAATAACACAAAATAGAAAACGACGTTGGTACACTTATTGCACTTCCGAAGGGAGACTGAGAAGTAAAGAACACCTTCGAAATGATCGTGGAAAAAGTCATCATTATCAGATTGATAAAAAAAAGTCAACATTTTCAAACATAAACCGTGTCCGAGGAAGGGAGAATACTGTCGAAAATAATGACAAAACTGACGAAGAAAACGTCACCATTTGTATCAATTCTGGTAGCCTATGTGGAGATCACGATTTTGCCCCCCCAAAAAACAAACAAACCTAAACCCAACAAATAGAAAGACGAAACAAATAATTATAATGATAATAATATAAAAAAACACAATCTCAAAGAGGGAAACGCCAAAGCATACATTATGAATTAAGTGTTTCAGTGCTGCATTAATTCTCATCAATTCTTGACAGTGACGGTGGAGGCAAGGTGATGACGTGACGTCGTGCTCAGGTGGGGGGATGTCACAAAACAAAATTTAATAAAACAAAGCAGAAAAACAACTGACGCCTTTGAATAGTTGATTTCGCGTATAGTTACGTCCACCAATCCCCATCAGAACAAATTTAACACAAAACAGAAAAAACAAAACCCTGACGCCTTTCAAATAGTTAATTTTGCGTTTAGTTACGTCCCCTCAAAACCCCCACATCCCGAAAAAATAAGTATCTTTATAATAGACTGGTATAACCTCTGCTGCTTTTCTCTGCGGACGTTGTGAGTGAAAGGAGTGCACGTGCATATAGCATTATAGCCAAAAAGCCCGGTAGCCTGGCTAAGTTGACGCCTTCAGTCCTAAGCGGACTCTGACTCGGCGACCGTTTCAGCGTCTCTCTTGATCAGCCCAGCCCCGACGTAGTCCAGCGCCCGTTTACCGTCATCGATGTTGTTGTTGTTGTCGTCCTTTTTGATGAGTCCGGAGCCCACATAATCCAGACCTCTCTTTTCGTCGTCCATCAAGCTCACCACGTCCTCGTTCCTGTCGTTCTCCTGGTTCCTTTTGATCAGTCCAGCACCGATGTAATCCAAAGCTTTTTTGTCCATGTCCATGTCCGTGTCTACGTCCGAGTCCTTTTTGATCAGGCCGGTTCCGATTTGGTCAATGCTTTTCTTGATCAAGCCAGCTCCGATGGGGTCGATGGACTTCTTGATGAGACCGGATCCCAGGCGGTCCAGACCTCTCTTGATGAGTCCCATGCCGACTGTGTCCAGTCCTTTCTTGACCAAGCCGGCCCCGACGTGGTCGAGGCCCCTCTTGATCAGTCCCATCCCTACAGTGTCCAGGCGTTTGTCCCAGGTCCTCTTGATCAAGCCGGCACCTATCTGGTCGATGCCTCGTTTGATGAGCCCCATTCCTATCGTGTCCAGACCACGCTTGATGAGACCAGAGCCCAGCCTGTCCAGTCCTCGCTTGATGGCCACCAAGTCCAGGCCCTGGTCCGGCTCTAGGCCGTCCTGGACGCTTCTTCTGATCAGTCCCATGCCCACGCTGTCTAATGACTTCTTCTCCAAGTCTTCTTCCAAGGTTTCCAGTCCGCTTTTAATCATGTCCATGGCTTCACGGTAATCCTCACGTTTGATCAACCCGGCGCCTATGCTGTCGAGTCCTTTTTTCACCAGTCCTGCACCAATACGATCAATGGGTCGTTTGACTAATCCTGCACCAATACGATCAATGGGTCGTTTGACTAATCCTGCACCAATCTGATCAATGGTGTCTCGCACTTATCACTAAATCCTGCACCAATCTGATCAATGGGTCGTTTACTAATCCTGCACCAATCTGATCAATGGGTCGTTTTACCAATCCTGCACCAATACGATCAATGGGTCGTTTTACCAATCCTGCACCAATACGATCAATGGGTCGTTTTACTAATCCTGCACCAATCGATCAATGGGTCGTTTTACTAATCCTGCACCAATACGATCAATGGGTCGTTTTACCAATCCTGCACCAATCTGATCAATGGGTCGTTTTACCAATCCTGCACCAATCGATCAATGGGTCGTTTTACCAATCCTGCACCAATCGATCAATGGTCGTTTTACCATCCTGCACCGATACGATCAATGGGTCGTTTTACAATCCGCACCGATCGATCAATGGGTCGTTTTACAATCCTGCACCAATCGATCAATGGGTCGTTTTACTAATCCTGCACCATACGATCAATGGGTCGTTTACTAATCCTGCACCAATACGATCAATGGGTCGTTTTACTAATCCTGCACCAATACGATCAATGGGTCGTTTTACCAATCCTGCACCATACGATCAATGGGTCGTTTTAACTCACATCCATGTCTTACAACGCCAATCTGATCAATGGGTCGTTTTACTAATCCTGCACCAATACGATCAATGGGTCGTTTTACAATCCTGCACCAATACGATCAATGGGTCGTTTTACTAATCCTGCACCAATACGATCAATGGGTCGTTTTACTAATCCTGCACCAATACGATCAATGGGCCGTTTTACCAATCCTGCACCAATACGATCAATGGGTCGTTTTACTAATCCTGCACCAATACGATCAATGGGTCGTTTTACTAATCCTGCACCAATACGATCAATGGGTCGTTTTACCAGTCCAGCTCCAATACGATCAATGGGTCGTTTGACCAATCCTGCACCGATACGATCAATGGGTCGTTTGACCAGTCCTGCACCAATGCGATCAATGGGTCGCTTCACCAGTCCAGCTCCAATACGATCAATGGGTCGTTTGACCAATCCTGCACCGATACGATCAATAGGTCGTTTGACCAATCCTGCACCAATGCGATCAATGGGTCGCTTCACCAGTCCAGCCCCAATCTGATCAACAGGCCTTTTGATGAGTCCAGCCCCGATGCTGTCGACGCCTCTCTTAACCAGCCCGGCTCCCACGCGGTCGAAAGGTCGTTTGATGAGCCCCATCCCCAGCTCGTCCAGCTGCCTCTTGTCCAGACGCTCATCATCACCGTAGTTTCCCCCTGCCTGTTCGCCGTCCGCGAAACTCCTGAACGCCGAGGACGACCTTTTGATGAGTCCCGATCCGATCTCCTCGAAGGCTCTCCTTTCGGGTCCAGAGAAGTCGCTGACATCGTCGTCTTGGTGGATGAGGTGGGAGCGGCGGATGGCGGCCACCTGGTTGTCGTGGCTGCCTGAGCTGGGCCAGTAGCTGCGGGCCGGGCCGTTATAGGGGGGACCCCAGAAGAAGCGGGAGGGTGGTGCCAGCCAGAGGTTGGGGGCGTGTAGAGGTAACGTCAGGATCAGTCTGTGGACACACAGAGATAAGATAAACTGGTGTGAATGTTTTGCTCTCTTGTTTTCGTTGTTTTGTTTTGTTTTGTGTGTGTGTTTGAGAGAGGGAGAGGGGAGAGAGAGAGAGAGAGAGAGAGAGAGAGTGTGTGTGTGTGTGTGTGTGTGTGTGTGTGTGTGTGTGTGTGTGTGCGTGCGTGCGTGCGTGCGTGCGTGTGTGTGTGTGTGTTCAGTTCATATTGCTTATGGCCCAGCCGACCACTGGAGCCATATCAGGGCAAGTGTGTGTGGTGTGTGTGTGTGTGTGTGTGTGTGTGTGTGTGTGTGTGTGTGTGTGTGTGTGTGTGTGTGTGTGTGTGTGTGTGTGTGTGTTGCAATTGATACTATTAAGAAAAGAAAGAATGGCCTGCCATCCTAACACCATCAACAGCCGAACTGCGTCAGACGATTAAAAAGAAAATCAGGAGATGAAATCTCCACACACAGGCCAGATTTATAGACTCTACCAGACAGAAAAAGGACAGAAAGATATACAG
>JAPXFY010000021.1:32025836-32028336 GCA_030674185.1 Monoplex corrugatus
ACACACGTGCGTATACATACGTACACACATACATACAAACACACACGTGCACACACGCGTGCACGCGTACACACACACACACAAACACACACACACGTGTACACACGCGTGCACGCGTACACACACACATACACACACACCGTGCGCGTAAACACACAACACACACACACACGCATTTTCGCTCTCTTTCTCTGTGTAAACACGTGCGAAAGAGTCTGTAAATGCTTGTCATGTGTGTTCGGTTGTAAGCAAAGCTACACACAAACCACTGGCCCTCCAAGAATGACTAAGTTTAATTTAATGATTTTGCAAAAACACAATACTGTTTACTAATGTAAAAGCTTCTCTCTGTCTCTCTCTCTCTCTCTCTGTCTCTCTTCTCGCTCGCTGACTTAAATGTATTTAACAGTTGGAAAATAAAAGCGTCCTTGAAATGATCTCTCTCTCTCTCTCTCTCCTCTCTCCCTCTCTCTCTCTCTGGAACAAGAGCTAAATGATAAAAACCATGTACACTATCACCCTTCGCATCATATATATATTCATATCATATCGTATCATATCACATCATTATCATTTGATATCATACTATGCCTCCTCCCTTCCGAATCCCTCTCTCCCACCCACCTCCCACAACTGCAAAATGTCATCCAGCCTTCACACCAGGCTGTTTCCTCATAACTCAGTTTATCTTCCATTCACTGCATTGCACATATGCTGTCTTGTTCATTATTCGTTGAGTCGCAACTTCCGTTGAGTATAGAGCTCTGGACAGGGGGCAGTAAATCTGTTCAGTGGCAGCTGCATTCCGCCTATAACAATGGATGGTAACGTAACACTGGTCCCCATCTATCTCCTAAATCTATCATGGCTGGCTCCAAGTGACAAACCCCAGAGCACCTCCTCAACTGGCTGGCTGAACGTGATGTTAATAGGGCATCAATGGGAGGATGAACTTCCTCAAAGAAGTCGACAACCAGGACATACAGGCTCCAAGGAGCTCAACGACCTCCTGTTAATGACCAGTACGAGATGCCTGGTTGGACAGTGCACGACGACTTAGGTTAAAAGGTCACACGCCTAATAGGCTGAATGTCCCTAGCTCGGCATTTTGTTTGTGTGTGTGTGTGTGTGTGTGTGTGTGTGTGTGTGTGTGTGTGTGTGTGTGTGTGTGTGTGTGTGTGCGTGCGTGCGTGTGTGCGTGTGTATAGGTGTGTGTGTGTGTGTGCACGTGTTTGTGTGAGCGTGTTGTGTGTGTGTATACGTGCACGTGTGTGTACACTTGTGTGCGTGTGTACGCGTGCGTGTGTGTATGTGTGTTTGTGTGTGTACGCGTGCACGTGTGTGTGTACACATGTGTGTGAGTTTGTGTGTGCGTGCGTGGGTGGGTGTGCATGTACACACGCGCATTGTTTGTGCGTCTCTGAATACTTAGTAATCATTCATATCATTTAGCTCTCCAAATACTTATTTTCATTTCATGTTTCGTGGACGTTTGTTTATATATTTGCCTGATACTTATGTCACTATGGTACTCGATACTTATTTTCATTTCATATTTTGTGGGTGTCCGTTTTCATTTTCCTGATGTATATGCCACCATAGTTTCTAATACTTATTCTCATGTTTTGTTGGCGTTTGTTTGTAATTCCCAGATACACGTATGGTTCCTTATACTTATTTTGTGTGTTTGTTTGTATTTGCCTGATACTTATTACTATGGTAAATAGTTTTTTTTCATTTTATGTTCTGTGCGTGTTTGCTTTAATTTGCCTGATATTCATGTCTATTATTTGCCTGATATTTATGTCACTATTATTTGCCTGATATTTATGTCACTATTATTTGCCTGATATTTATGTCACTATTATTTGCCTGATATTTATGTCACTATTATTTGCCTGATATTTATGTCACTATTATTTGCCTGATATTTATGTCACTATTATTTACCTGATATTTATGTCACTATTATTTACCTGATATTTATGTCACTATTATTTACCTGATATTTATGTCACTATTATTTGCTTGATATTTATGTCACTATTATTTGCCTGATATTTATGTCAGTATTATTTGCCTGATATTTATGTCACTATTATTTGCCTGATATTTATGTCTATTATTTGCCTGATATTTATCACTACTGATATTTATGTCAGTATTATTTGCCTGATATTTATGTCACTATTATTTGCCTGATATTTATGTCACTATTATTTGCCTGATATTTATGTTACTATTATTTGCCTGATATTTATGTCACTATTATTTGCCTGATATTTATGTCACTATTATTTGCCTGATATTTATGTTACTACGGCTGCTACTACTTAATTTCAGTTAATGTTTTATGGGGTTTTCTTTGTATTTGCCAGATACACGTATGGTATTATGGTTCCTAATACTTATATTCATTTCATGTTTTGTGAGTTTGTTTTTTATTTGACTGAAAGGTTAATGAAGTTGTATTCCTGTGACGTGCAAAGAGCAAGCTTTT
>JAPXFY010000021.1:32038336-32050836 GCA_030674185.1 Monoplex corrugatus
GAGGGACATTTTTCTAAAAAAAAAAATTCTCGACCACAGTTTAGTTCAGTGAGGTGGAGTAGTATAACGACGTATAATACATGTTGCTGTCTCTGCCTGTCTCTCTGTTTCTTTCTCTGTCTGCATCTTTCCCTGTTTGTCTGTCTGTCCTCTTTGTCTGTCTCTCTCTGTCTGTCTGTTTCGTTCTGTCTGTTTGTCTGTCTCTCTCCTGCTCACTGTTTCTTTCTCTGTATCTTTCTCTCTCTGCATCTATCCCTGTTTGTCTGTCTGCCTCTGTCCGTCTCTGTCTGTCTGTTTTGTTCTCTCTCTCTGTCTCTCTCCTGCTCACTGATTGCTTGCTTTTGCGCTGTTTCATCTTTCTTGCTTGTTTATTTAAATCAAATTTGGTTTTGTGTGTTTGCGTCTTTCGTTGTTGTTTAGTTTTGTTGTTTGTGTTGTTCTTGTTGTTGCTTTTGAATCTTTTTTTCTGTAGTTTACCAACATCAATTTGTGGGGGAAAAAAACAGTGGATGTGCTTATGGTCCTCCTTATAAGATACTCAAGTTCAACGTCAACTTTTTTTTTGTAAAGGTCACTGTCTAAATACAAATATCACCATCTTGTCCATTTATCTCTCTCAACACAACGCACCCCACACGAAGCAAGCAGACATACACGCAAGCAGGCATAAAATCATGATGTAAAATCATTAACTGTCGAACTGAATTTCAACATATTACTACCAGTCTGTGTCTTCAGCCTTGTTTTAAGTTCCTATGACCAATGAGTTCACAAACACACACACACACACACACACACAAACACATACACACACACACACACACAGCGTCACAGACATATACGCAGATACAAACACACACACACATACACACAAACTCACTATACGTATACACATCTCTCTCTCTCTCTCTCTCTCTCTCTCTTACTCTCTCTCTCTCTCATCCCTAAATCCCTAACTTCTTCACACACACAGACACACACACACACATTCACACAAACTCACTGCACATACACATGCACACTCTTTGTCTCTCTCTCTCTCTCTTCCTCTCTCTCTCTCTCATCCCTAACATCATCACACACACAGACACACACACACTCACACAAACTCACTGCACATACACATACACACTCTTTGTCTCTCTCTCTCTCTCTCTCTCTCTCCCTCTCTCTCTGTCTCTCTCTCTCTCCTTCGCTCATCCTAACCTCATCCCTCACGTACACAACTATTTCGCTTTTCCATCCTCTAATCAAACCTATTATAGCTCCCTTAGATTCCACTTGCCCAAAGACGCTCAGACCCCTAATCTCCACCCTAATCCATCTCTCCATCTTTTGTTGTGATTTATCTGAATCCCTTCAACGGCCTGGTTTTCAAAGCCTAATTTTTAACCAACAGAGAGATCAGCGTTACTTTACTTGTCAAAATCCTTTTTTTTTCTTCCCTTGCAAAAGGAATGAAGTTAGGATATGTAAAGCCATACATGATCGCATGCAACAAGACAGAGAGGAGAGAGAGGAGAGAGAGAGAGAGAGAAGAAGAGCGAGAGAGAGAGAACGGGGGAAGGATGCTAGGAAGGGGGCAGAGGGACAAAGAGAGCGAAGAGAGAGAGAGAGAGAGAGAGAGAGAGAGAGGGGGGGGGGAGAAGAGAGAGAGAAGAGAGAGAGAGAGGGAAAGAGAGAGAGAGGAGAGAAGAGAGAGAGAGAGAGAGGGAAAGAGAGAGAGAGAGAGAGAGAGAGGAGAAAGAGAGAGAGAGAGAGAGAGAGACAGAGGGAAAGAGAGACAGAAAGCTACAGAAACAAAGACGAGGCGAGCAAAAGAGACAAAGTACACGAGTACGCACGCACCACACACACAGACACATAAGAGAGAGAGAGAGAGAGAGTGAGAGAGAGAGAGAACAGAGAGAGAAAGAGGGGGTAGAGAGAGAGAGAGAGAGGGGAGAGAGAGAGGAGAGCACCACACACACACACAACACACACAAACACGCACACACACGGTGAAACAGACAGACTGAGATAGAGGTGTGTCAGACAAAACAGACAGACAGACAGACAGCAGCACGCACACTCAAGTCTATTGTTTAGATGGCGTCTTCAAGCCCCGGAACAAATTCCCAAAGCACTGATGTCAAAGATTCCAAGTGATGGAAAAGGGACAAAAAACAACAACAACAACAACAACAAAAATGATCATGGCATAAGCTACAGGTCAGCACGTAAACCCTATACGCTGACAAAGTAAAAATAATACAAAACACAGACAACAAAACAAAACAAAAACAGAAGAAAAAACACATCAGCCTGCATAAAGGATCGAACTCATAGCCCCAGTGTTACAGTATGGGTCTTTAACCACCTGAGCCAACACAAGCAGAAAGAAACAAGCAGCCAAAGACAGCGCCATAGTTTGGAATTCCAAGTTTGTTCAAGAAGAATTCTTCGCACTCAGACAATTCCATAAGTGCTCCATCCCAGATCTGTCAGCATTCGTATGGCAGAGTCACTCAGTCTGCGCAAAAATCCTATGCACTGACAATGGTTTGTGGTGAAAAAGGGAAGAAGAGAAGAGGGACCTATGAAACGTTAAGCTGACATCACAAGATTGACCTGAGAAACACTAAGCTGACATCACAAGGTTGACCTGAGAAACACTAAGCTGACATCACAAGACTGACCTGAGAAACACTAAGCTGACATCACAAGACTGACCTGAGAAACACTAAGCTGTCACCACCAGAATGATGGAAAGAGAGACCTGAGAAACACTAAGCCGGCACGACCAGAATGATGGAAAGAGAGACATGAAAAACACTAAGCTGACACCACCAGAATGATGGAAACAGGGACCTATAAAACACTAGGTTGTCATCATCAGAATGATGGAAACAGAAACTTGTGAAACACTAAAGCTAACACCACCAGAGTGATGGAAACAGGGACCTGTTTAACAACAGGCTGACACCACCAGAATGATGGAAACAGGAATCTGTCAAACACGAGGCTGACACCACCAGAATGATGGAAAGAGAGACCTGTCAAACACAAGGCTGTCACCACCAGAATGATGGAAACAGGGACCTGTGAAACACTAAGCTGACACCATCAGAATGATGGAAACAGGGACCTGTTTAACAATAGGCTGACGCCACTAGAATGATGGAAAGAGAGACCTGTGACACATCAGGCTGACACTATCAGAATGATGGAAACAGGGACCTGTGAAACACTAAGTTGTCATCACCAGAATGATGGAAAGAGAGATCTGTCAAACACTAGGCTGACACCACCAGAATGATGGAAACAGATCTGTCAAACACTAGGCAGACACCACCAGAATGACGGAAAGATGGGACCTGTGAAACACTAAGCTGACACCACCAGAATGATGGAAACAATAAGATGGGCAGCCAGCAGTGAACTGAATAAAGCTGCAGGCTGGGTTTGAACTCGGGGCTACCAGATCCTGGGTACACGGCCCTTGCCAAAGAGGAACCGAACCAATTAGCCCGCACAAGAAGAAAGAAAAGAAGGAACCATCAGGCAGACAATCCGATTTGGACAAACCTCTCCTGAAACTAATTTCACATCGACAAATCTTTAACGGACCATAAAAACAGCACGAACCAAAACAGCCGAAAAGGCAACGTCCAAGCAGTCTAAAAGTTTGGAATGGCAACGTAGCGAACAGAGCACTAATCACATGACCTTATTCCGCCAATCGGGATCGGCGTTTTATCACACAAGAACTGAGACACCTCAGGTAGTTTTGCAAAGCAGACGTTGATAGGCCGATTAAGCGAAGATATCTTTTTTCACTGGTTTCTTTTGAACGAGAGATTGGAGAGCTAGAGCTAGAGAGAGAGAGTGAGGGAAAGAGAGAGAGAGAAAGAGACAGACAGACAGACAGACAGACAGACAGAGAGAGACAGACAGAGACAGAGAGAGAGAGTCAGACAGACAGACAGAGAGACAGAAAGAGAGACACACACAGAGAGAGACACACACAGACACAGAGAAAGAGAGAGACACACACAGAGACAGAGACAGACACACACACTCAGAGACAGAGAGAGACAGACAGAGAGAGACACACACAGAGACCGAGAGAGAGACACACAGAACAGAGAGAGAGACAGACAGAGAGACACAGAGACAGAGAGAGAGGATTAACAAAGAACATTTGTACGAGTGCAATGGAGAACTGGATGTTGTTTTTCTTGAGTGAGTCTGAGAATTTAACAAAATATACTGAAGAAGGGAGGGAACAAACGGAGGGAGGGAGAGAAGAGACAGAAGGAGGGAGGGAGAGAGAGACAGAGGAGGGGAGGGGGTATTTTCCTGTTTCAGGTTTACTGCTCAAGCAGGGTTGAACATTGTCATTAATTTGAAAAAATAGTAATTTGAAAAAATAGAGATAGAAAGAGAGAGAGAGAGAGAGAGAGGAGAGAGAGAGAGAGAGAGAGAGAAACAGAGACAGAAAGACAGAGAGAGAAACACACAAAGACAGATAGACAGAACGAGAGAGACAGACCAGAGAGAGAGAGACAGACAGACAGACAGACAAACAGAGACAGACTGAGAAGAGAGAGAGAGAGAGAGTCAGAAAGACAGAGACAGACTGAGAAGAGACAGACAGACAGACAGACAAACAGAGACAGGGAGAGACAGAGAGAGAGAGACACACAGACAGAGCGAGAGAGACAGGCAGACCACAGAGAGAGAGAGAGGGGGGGGGAGGGGTAACAAAGAACGTTTTATACGAGTACAATGGAAGAGTGGATGTTGTTTCTCTTCAATTGGTTTGAGAATTTAACATATCCTGAAGAAGGGCACGAAGGGAGGGGAGGAGAGAAGGGAGGGGAGGAGGAGAGAAGGGAGGGGAGGAGAGAAGGGAGGGGAGGAGAGAAGGGAGGAAGAGAAGGTGAGAGACAGAGGAGGGTTTCTTTGTTCTCCTGTTTCAGGTTTACTACTTCAGTAATGTTGACTATTCTCATTAATTTGAAAAAAAAAAAAGAGTAAATCAAATATCTGCAAAATGGTGTGTGTGTGTGTGTGTGTGTGTGAGAGAGAGAGAGAGAGAGAGAGAGAGAGAGAGAGAACAGAGAGAAAGAGAGAAAGAGAAGAGAGAGAGAGAGAAACAGAGAGAGACAGAGAGAGAGAGAAACAGAGAGAAAGAGAGAAAGAGAGAGAGAGAAAAGAGAGAGAGACGAGAGAACAGAGAGAGAAACAGAGAGAGAACGAGAGACAGACAGACAGAAGAAGAGAGAGAGAGAGAGAGAGAGCAGCGAGAAAAAGAGGGAGGAGAAAGTAGGGACAGGGAGGGGCAGACAGACACATACAGAGACAGGAATTTTCTGGAATCTTAATAAAATTGGCAAATGAGAAGGGGGGGGGGGGGAGGACCAAAACAACAAGAAATAACGACAAGCGGTCTAGTCTCAAATCGACGAAACATTTCTCATATTCGACGAGTTTTGTGCAGTTTTGTTTGTTTATCTGTTCATTTATTCATTCGTTGGATGGGTTGGTTGGTTGGTTGGTTGGTTGCATGTTCATTGTACAGTTTGATCGTTCGTGTCCGTGTGTTTTCTTTCAAAGCGAGCATCTCACTGAAAGGCTGAAATAATTAGAAACAGCTCTCTGTCCCATACACAAACACTCTAATGTGTCCAGGTTATTTTTGTTTGCTTCCGATGTATTGTCCTGGGAGTGATGATAATGATGCTGGTGGTCACGGTAATGATGTGTGTGTGTGTGTGTGTGTGTGTGTGTGTGTGTGTGTGTGTGTGTGTGTGCGTGCGTGCGTGAGTGTCTCTCTCTATATATATGTGTGTATGTATATGTGTATATATATATATATATATATATATGTGTGGTGTGTGTGTGTGTGTGTGTGTGTGTGTGTGGAGAGAGAGAGAGAGATACAGAGACACAGAGAGAGAGAGAGAGAGAGAGAGAGAGAGAGAGATGGCGAGTAAGTCGGGAGGAATGTTGGACAGCGTGTTGTGTGTGTGTGTGTGTGTGTGTGTGTGTGTGTGTGTGTGTGTGTGTGTGTGTGAGTGAGAGAGAGAGAGAGAGAGAAAAGAGAGAGAGAGAGAGAGAGACAGAGGTGCACCTGCTTGCGCGCGCACGCACACACACACACACACACGTGCGCGCGCGCGCACGCATGTAGGCACGAACACACGCACTCACACACATACATTCAACGCATACGCTCTCTCTCGCTCTACCCATTTCTCTCTTTCTCTCTCTCACACACACACACACACACACATACACACACACACACACACACACACACACACACACACACACACACACACACACGCACACATAATCATCGATATTACGTAGAAATAAACGATTATGATTGTGTATGTTTCTGTTCACATCAAATATCACACACACACACAAACACACACACACACACACACACACACACACACACACACACACACACACACACACACACACTGTGTATGTTTGTGTTTGTGTTTGGGTGTATGTGTGTGTTCAGTAGCCAATGCCTGTGTGACTCAGGAATCGTTGGCTGGACCCTCAAGCAGGCCACAGGTTTACACGCCAACAGGTTGGCTGGTTGGCCCTACTGTAACTGTGGACTTTTAGGGATACGATGTCTTGTGTTCAGTCCTAGCCTGCTACATACAAAAACTGGGCCATCAGCTACCCTTCTTTGATGCTCCAGTCATTCTGCTGGTGGTGCCAGCTTACTGTTTCTTTACTCCCGTTTTCTACCCCACCCCCTCTCCCATTTCAACACCCTGCCGGTGCATCGGCTTTCGTGCAAATTCAAACAATGTGCCAGAAAATTACTGGCATCTTTGGGCGGAGCACGTATGGAATTGTCCGAACGCAATGGATCCCTCGTAAGCAAACTCCAAACTGCAAGGTCTACCTCATTATAGTAATAATACTGGACAGACAAATCCCCCGGTTAAAGAGAACAGGCTCTGTTAAGAACCAGAAAAAACACGAAAGAAGAGTACGAACGCGTATTTAATACAACAAGACAAGACAGGCGCAAATTTTCTCAAGCGTAAGATTTCAAACAAACAAACACTAGATACGAAAATTTTGAGAAAAAGACTGAAACTTCCCTGCTGCTGTTTTCAATGTATCTAGTGTTTGTTTGTTTGTAATCTTACGCTTGACAAAGGCCAGCTGGCCGAAAATTTGCGCCTGTCTTGTCTTGTTGTATTAAATACGCGTTCGTATTCTTCTTTCGTGTTTTTTTCTGGTTCCTGTTTGCTTGAACGCGGGCAGTCACACTTTGTTTTGGCTCTGTTAAGGGTAAATGTGAAATACAGGACAGAAAATGTATATCAACTTAACAAGAAACACCACGAGGGTGCGGATGGGACCCGGAGCACCAATGCCTCGCCCACTCTCCGTACAATCACCTCCCAAGCTCCCGACGCCAATCGACAGTCATTTCATCGAGCAAAGAGGGGGTCTGTCCATGCGTTGCATGACCTATTCGGACCCAGTCATCAATTACTTTTGATTTGAGATTTGGTTAGATTTGAGAAGTACAACATGGGAGATAATTCTCAAGAGTTATGTCCTTTGATTAGTATCATAAAAATATTCTCCCTGCTTCCCTCTTATTTCTTTGGTATGTCAGTTACCTTGTTCACAAACCGAATGGACCAGACCAGCCTCCAGACCAAGACAGAATGGAAGACCCCTCTCTCGCCCCAGTCTGGCCTTCATCTCTCTTTAGGGCGGCTCGCCCTGCCACAAGCATTCATTCAAAGCTGAATACAAAAGCACATTATTGATGGGTTTTAGAAAAGTGTCAAGTCCTCAGAATGCCATTTGAATGACCTCGGTCAAATAACAAGAGAGTAACATTCAAATTGAATTTAAAGATTAACAACTTCAGGACTTGAAGAGTGACAAAAATAACGGTATTTAACTGAGGATCATTTGGGATTTGCGTCCTGTTCTGATTTATGTGCATGCCACGGTTCCGATTTCCGAATTTATTGTACTTTACCGCAAGGATGAATATAAGTTGTGTTTCTTTTATATAGTCGTGTAAAAACTAATAACACACCCACCCACACCCACACACACACACACGTAGATGGATAAATAGACATACAGACAGATATAGATAGATAGATAGATAGATAGATAGATAGATAGATGAGACAGATAGATAGATAGATAGACAAACAGATAAGAAGTGCTCACTAGTGAGTGAGTGAGTGTGAGTGATGTGTGTGTGTGTGTGTGTGTGTGTGTGTGTGTGTGTGTGTGTGTGTGGTAGCCTCTGTGTGTGTGTGTGTGTGTGTGAGTGTGTGTGCATGAATGTGTGTATGCCTCAGTGTGTGTGTGTGTGTGTGTGTGTGCGTGTGTGCCTGTGCGTGCGTGCGTGCATGAATGTGTGTGTGTGTGTGTGGTGTGTGTATGTGTGTGTGTGTGTGCGTGTGTGTGCGTGTGTGTATGTGTGAATTCTATGACTGGTTTTATTCATTCATACAATTACTTGTTTATCAATTGACTACTTCATTTATTTACGGCTTTTATGGCTTTTGAAAAGAAGAAATCGTGAAAGTGGCAGCTGCCGCCTATGGATTCTGTACACTGCGTATGTTAAAGAGGTCTACAGATTTTAATAAACCGTCAGTGTATTTATCCGAGCATTCATTCATTCACGCCCACAGTCATCTGTTTATTCAGCTATCCACTAGTGTGTTACGTAGGATCAGCAAGCACAGCCCTGCATAATGGCTATGAAGGGTTGTAACTGAACTATAACGGATTGTCTATACAAACAAACAAACAAACAAACAAAAAGTTGGTCAAATGTCACAAACGGCAAATGAAGAGTGTAACAACAAACTAACATGAAAAGTATAACGCTTTTGGAAACTTAACATCATCAAATCGGACAACAGTGAAAGAAACTTTCGAGTAAATCGATAATGAACTTTCTGAAAATAAACTGCACTGCAAGCGTGACCAAAATTTATATTGAAATGTTCACACAAATTGATAAAAAAAAAAAAAAGTGTGATGAAATTGAAACTGTTTTTGTCAACGCAAACTGATCTCAAAAACAAATTACGTGGAAGATGAAACTTACCAAGCCAGAAGAAAAGTCTCCAAACGGAAACAGAACCTTGTTTTTTACAGTTTTAAAACCTTAAAACACAGAATGGTAATACCAGTACAAAACTTCAAGTACAGGCAGGACAAGAAGAATGTCAAGTCGTTGATAAGGAAGAAAACTATTTTTCAAACCAGACTGGACTTTTTCATTGAAACAGTCTACAATAAACTTATCGGGGATTACAAAGAATTTCTCCATTCAAGACATAAACTTTGTACACGGGGGTAAAACGTGGTCGTCTTTGCAAGTCAGATGAACTTGCCAGGTTTATTACTGAAGCTGTATGTTGTAGAACACTGACAAGAGGTTCAGAAGTCAGGCCAAAACCAACGGACACTTTCTGTTCTTATGAAGTTCACTTCAAAAACTTCGGAGATAGCCATACCCTTCGACAATTCTCCTATCTTTTGGGACAGGATCTCAGCCCCTACTGAAATTTACAATACTTTTTCTTCCGTAGCCTCGTTAACAATTGGATGGGCGCCGCCCTCGTGGTGCTGGCCCCGGAAAAGTTGAGGTCTCTGCCACCTCACTCCCCTACGACCCCAGAGTTATGGAACTATCTAGGTAGGACCTCAGGACCTGGCCAGCTCGTGGGTTTATGTGATGGAAAGCAGTCAAATATTTTACGAGATAAAATTCCATTTTATGCACACAAAAAATCCATTTTTGACGGGAAGAAAATAGCTGACCTCACAGCTTCGCCGTGCATTCTGGCCAACATTAATATCCGTTTATTTGTATGATCCAAACAATTTATATTTTGCAAAAAAATGTAAAAAAAACAACAAAAAACAATAAATAAATAAATAAATAGATAAATAAAATTAAAAAAACCTTTCCGTTTTATGTGGTGTGACAAGCAACGTCTCAGATTACGAACTAGAAAAAAAGATCAAAATATATTCAATACGCGTATGTAATAGAACAAATGAAGGCAGACGCAAATTTTCTGCCAAGTGGCCTTTGTCTAGCATATACAAAATACAACAAAGGATATAGGCACAACACTTAGCAGAAACAAAGAGGTAGGAGCTCAAAGCCATGTTAGTGAAGTTGTCTATTGTTTTGTTTGGTTTGGTTTTTCTGCTAGGTATTCTGCGTTTAGTCTTTTTATTGGTTTTGTTTTAGTTGTTGTTGTTTTGCTTTATTGCTTTGCGCCTGTTTTGTTCAATTAAATACGCATTCTAATACTCTCTCTCTCTCTGTTTTCTTTGGTCACATCATGTACATGACTCTATCAACCACAGATATATGTTACTTTCTTGATACAATTCCAACAGTTAAAGCACTTCTGCTGCCTACTGAATAAATATGTTAAATCATAATCCACAGGTAAACAACACAAAACCTACAGTAACATTTTTAGCACGTCTTGGTCTTGTTTGAAGTAAACACCAATCACGAAGCTCACTCTGATATTGTGCTACTTTGAGTATTTTTAATTATCATTATTATTATTATTATTATTATTATTATTATTATTATTATTGTTGTTTTTGTTATATATATATATTATATAATATATATATATATATATATTATATATGTGTGTGTGTGTGTGTGTGTGTGTGTGTGTGTGGTGTGTGTGTGTGTGTGTGTGTGTGTGTGTGTGTGTGTGTGTGTGTGTGTGTGTGTGTGGTCCTGGTTTGATGTCTATTCACTAACGTGATTTTAGACCAAAAAATATTAAAATAATACACAAGAAAGAAAAGAAAACGACAAGGGGGGGGGGGGGGGGGGGGGGAATGTAGATGCAGGAGGGGCAGAGAAAGAGGGGAGCGAAAAGATAACATATGAAGCAGCGTACCACAACAACTATGTAAACAATAAACTACACACACACACACACACACATACACATACGCACACACACACATAACAACAACATTAATAATAATAATAATAATAATGATAGTAATAATAATAATGATAATTAAAAATACTCAAAGTAGCACAATATCAGAGTGAGCTTCGTGATTGGTGTTTTACTTCAAACAAGACCAAGACGTGCTAAAAATGTTACTGTAGGTTTTGTGTTGTTTTACCTGTGGATTATGATTTAACATATTTATTCAGTAGGCAGCAGAAGTGCTTTTAACTGTTGGAATTGTATCAAGAAAGTAACATATATCTGTGGTTGATAGAGTCATGTACATGATGTGACCAAAGAAAACTGGTAACTGACTGCTCAATTCAGTCTTATAGTTACTGCGGTGTGGGACTGGGTAATGAGCAATCTATTGTTACTTCGCTCACGGCGGTGCCCAATGAAGCCAGTTCTCAACCCAACAGTTGCGCTGAAGAAGTCGGCCGGATCGCCGATGAAAGCTACGCAAGTGAGTAGCCATTTTACCGAGAGATAGGTTTAGCCCGGTAGCCATTATAAATAAACTACTAGTTATCGCAACTATGAACAGAGAGTGTAACGAATTATAAACAATGAACGAAAAGATAACGAATGAAGCAGCATACTACAAAAATGTTCCAAATTACGTCAGCTGTTGTGTCGCAAAAAAAAAAATGTTCCAAATTTCGTCAGCTGTTCTGACGCGACAAATGTTCCATATTACGTCAATTGTTGTGACGCCAAAAAATGTTCTAAATTATGTGAACTGTTGTGACGCGAAAAATGTTCCAAATTACGTCAGCTATGACCACACAAAAAAATAAATAAAAAATAAACAAACAAACAAACAAACCAACCAAAACAAAACTTGGCTCGTATCACATCCTCATCCAATCTCACCGCCAACAACCACTGATCCAAGTAGTGATTCCCCATCTATCTTCCTAAAATGTGCCGATACGAAGCGTTTCCTGGAAAAAAAAAAGCACAAAATTACGACCAACTGAAAGGCTGCTAATTACTTCCCACGTCCAGTTTGACTGGTAATAATGGACTGGTCATCTCTTGTGATCCTGGCAGTGATTCCTCGTGCCCCACATGCGCTGAACCTTCCGTTTTGGACACAGAATCCATGTGGAAGGATTAGGTCAGATCAGGATGCCTTTAGGCCAGAAAAGTCCCTGAAGTGAGAGAAGTGTTGCAAAAACCTCTTCAACTTTTGAAACTGTGTCGAACTTTAATTCCTTCAAATCGTTAAGAAAAGTGGGGGAAAAACACCATGTGAGAGATAGAGTAACGGAGAGAGAGAGGGAGGGAGGGTGGAAGAGGGAGAGAGAGGGAGGGAGGGAGATAGAGGGAGAGAGAGACAGAACGGGAGAGAGGCAGAGAAAGGGAGAGAGAGAAGGAGAAGCACAGAAAGACAGAGAGGGAGTGGGTGAGAGAGATAGAAAAAGAGAACGGGAGAGAGACGGGGAGAGAGAGAAAGAGAGAGAGAGAGAGAGA
>JAPXFY010000021.1:32068336-32073336 GCA_030674185.1 Monoplex corrugatus
ACATACAGGTGAATGGACCAGCAAGGCAGAAAATGACAGGAAGAAATGACAGAAAGCAAAGTAGAAAGGAAGGGACAAAGAGAGTGACAGAAAAGAGGAAATTTCTAGCACAAAATTTCCAGAAGATGGGGATACTATTTATACTGAAAGAGCCCCCGGCATCCACACAAGGGGCACCTAGGTGGTGTAGAAGACGGGACAGCTACATAAAGAAAAGGACTTCGAACCCCAAACCTCCCAGTCATCAGTACGTTACGTTAGCCACTTTGCCATAGTGACAGGACGAGCATACTATGTTGACTTTGGGTCACATGTCACATGGGCAGGGATCAGTTACCGGACGGCGTGCATGCCATCAGCATTGATGATTAACAACGGAACTGGAATCGCTGTTCAGAAGTTGGGACCACGGGGAAATTGCACTGTCTCGAAATTTTAGAACCTTGTATTTCACGTTTGTTTAGGTTTGTTGACAAGGTGCATTCATTCCCGTGAAAATTTAACACGGTAGGTCTACTCAGTCTGTCAGTGGTGGTGGAGAGAGGGGGAGAGAGAGAGAGAGAGAGGTGTGTGTGTGTGTGTGTGTGTGTGTGTGTGTGTGTGTGTGTGTGTGTGTGTGTGTGTGTGTGTTGTGTGTGTTCGTTCGTTGCTTGATTTAACGTCTTTTCACTATAAGTGATATTAGACGGGGAAAAAATGGCATGGAGGATGAAATAGGGGGGGGGGGGTGGAGGGGAGAGGGGAACAGAGTAAGGGACGTAAAAAAAATTAAAAGGAAGCGGCAAGGTCTTAAGAAAAAGGATATGGATGAACAGAGAAATGAAACTAGAACAACGCTAACATCAATAATGTAAAAGAAAAATCGTCATAAAAACAAAACAAAACAAAACAAAAATAATCATAATTATAATAATAATCTTAAAGTAACGCATTAACAGGACTGTGAACCAATGATTCTGAAATTTTAACTAACAAAACTTGATCCGATACAACTTCTTTAAAATGCGTTTCAAGATAGTTTCCTTGTGTAAACGTCTTTGGTAAAAAGGAACGAAGCTTTCTGCAGTAAAACAAACAGTGATACAATGTGAATCGTTCGCCACAAATACATAAAACGTTGTTACAATATTTTGTTTTCAAAGCGTTCAGTTGAATGCGAAAATATGTCATAACAATTAATCTCAAATGATATAACGAGGAATACTGCAAATTTTTACAGATATTTTGAACTGAAAGTTTGATTCTTTTTTGAGACACAAATTTTTCATTTAAATGTTCATGAAATCGAATCCATGATGCTAATTCTAGCGAGTTGTAAGCTTCTTTTACCGAGGTGTTAACATGTAATTCTATGGAATTTTCAGAATGGAGGGCACCGGATTTAGCTGCTCTGTCAACTACGTTGTTGCCATGAAGACCAACATGAGAAGGCACCCAGCATAAATTGATTTCCGAACCATTTATCTTTAAACAATGTATTAGATGATTTGCCTCAATAATTAAGTCAGGTCTTGTGTCTGTATCAAAAGACTGAGGCATATAATACAGATTTTGAATCAACAAAGAGAACTACTTTGAATGACACAGGCCGAAGGCTTATTAAATAATGCAACGCTTGAACAACAGCGACCAATTCTGCTGTATATATAGATACATTTGCCCCAATGAAAAAAGACTTTTTAATGTTAAATTTTGGAACATAAAAGGCTGCTCCAGCGCTCTGGTTTGCTAAGACTGACCCATCGGTAAAAATGTGGAGGTGGGTACTGTACTTTCATCGATGTGTTCACAAGCTGTGGATAGCGTAATGTTGACATTATCATCTTTTTTAACTTTTGCATAATCGAGATCAAATGTGGCATTTAGCATTTCCCATGTAGGGATAGGCGTTATCGTTGGTTTCTCAGCAATTTCATCCATTGTTATGTTGGACTGTTTGATCAGGCCAGATATGTAAGTTGCGGCTGTAATTTGTGATGAAATGTTTTTTGCTCGTTTTGGAAAGTCAGTATCAGACCTGATCTTAATTTCTTTGCTCACAAAATTATCCACTTGTGAAGTAGTTCTAATTGCAAACTTTGCTGTAGCTAACTCACGATGGTTGTTTAAAGGTAGAATTCCAGCAACTTTGTACGTTTCCAGAGTAGAAGCATGAGTTGGTACACCTAGTGCAATTTTAAGACTTTTGCAGTCCAAGCTCTGAATCTTTTTTAGTAAATATTTGGGTGCATTGAAGAAAACTTCTTGCGCGTAGGATAATTTAGACCTGACCAGCGCTGTTGACAGATGAATCAGTACATTTGTATCCATTCCCCAGGGTAATTTGCTTATTATCTTTAGAAAATTTAAGGTTTTTCGCGCTTTTGTTAAAATATAATCAAAATGGACATTCCAGCTTAATTTGGACGTGATGTAAACTCCCAGGAATTTTACGACCTGTTTGTAATTTAACACTTCACCAAGCAATTTGAAAATAGGCAAGTTATTTGAGTTACCACCAGGATCAAACAGCATCATGTTAGTTTTTTCTGCTGACAACGACAGCCCATTTTCTAACATATAGTTTCCAAGATTATCAAGATCAATTTGATACAACTTCCTGATGTAATTTCGCGTTCTCTGTGGAGTTGTCTTTTTTAAAGTGATATTCATCCAAGTGCATATATCATCAGCGTACTGTACTAAAACAACACGATTTGAAAGAGCTTTAGGAAGATCCTGTATAAGGATATTAAATAAAATAGGTGCTATCACTGAACCTTGTGGAATCCCCATGTCGAGGCATCGTGAAGAAGAATAACTAGCTCCCACTCTTGCCTGAATTGTTCTATTAGCTAAAAAAGATTTAATGTAATTGAACATATTGCCCGATAAACCAACAGATTTTAGCTTGAACAATAAACGTTTATGCCAAACTTGATCGTAAGCTTTTTTCACATCAAAGAAAGTAGCTAAAACACTTTTTCTGCGGGCAAACTGTTGTTTGATCTGAGTTGTAAGTTTAACTAGGTGCTCAACTGCGGATCTTCCTTTTCTAAAACCAGCCTGGTTTACCGGAATAACGTTATTTTTATCACAGTAGTGTAAAAGTCTGTTTAAGACCAATCTTTCCATTAGTTTGCTTGTGTGGGACGTTAAAGCAATAGGTCTGTAACTGTTTTTATCGGTTTTCGATTTTCCTGTTTTTAAGATTGGTATAACTATAGACTTTTGCCAGATTTGTGGCACAGTTCCAGTAACCCAGCATTTCTGCAAAATTTTGTGTAGGAAAATAAGGTAGTTTTCAGGGAGATGTTTAATCATTTCAGTCGAAACTGCATCAACACCTACCGAACTCTTTTTGTTGTGTAGAGACAGTACTGTGTTTTTTAGCTCTTCTAAGGTGATTGGAGAATTAAACCAGAGATCATTCTGTGGTACTGGATCAGTGTAGATTGGGTTGTAATCTTCCATTTCTCTGTGATGTTTGCAGTCAGGAGATAAACCTTCAACTTTACTGTTTTTGGCGAACAGATCCACAAAAGTTTCTGCTTTGTCCATGTCTGAAGGAAATGTGTTACATGTTTCAATCATTATCGGACACCTAGGTAAGTTGGTTCCATCCTTCATTTGTTTCATTTTCGTCCAGACTTTATGGAAATCTTTGAAATCTGAAATTTCTTTTGTGCAGAATGATGCCCAATAATCTTTCTTTGCTTCAGCAATGATTTTGTTAGATTGGATGTTAGCTTTTTTCATTTCGACATGATCCTCAGGTTTCCGGCTTTTGATGTAGATTTTGAATTTCTCCCTTTTATATTGAACTGCTTTCTCACATGCCTCTGTCCACCAAACATTACCCAATCGATTATTTGATCTAGAAGATTTGAGTTTCGGAATCGATAGGTCTGCAGCGGCTAAAATTGACTCTTGGAATTTAGAAAACATAATGTCTACATTTTCACTTTCATAATGTCTGTAATCTTGATTAGCTAGAGCAGTTCGAAATAAGGACCAGTCAGAACGCTTGTAATTATATTTTGGAATAATTTCAGGAGAGCTGTCTTTCATCCTGATGTTTTTGTCAGTTATGGTTATGATGATAGGTAGGTGATCGCTTCCCAAAGTGTCTCTGTGAGTTTCCCAGGTACAGGATGGTGCTAATTCTGGTGAGATTAGAGACAAATCGATGGCTGTCGCCCTGTGTTTGGAAACATCAGGGATCCTAGTGACACTACCATCATTTAGAAGGTAAAGCGAACTATCAACGATATTTTCTACCAAACGATTGCTCGTAACAGTAGAACAGTTCTTTTCCCAAAATGGGGAGTGGGAATTAAAGTCTCCACCTATTAGCCATTTACCACGCTGCTGATCTTGGATAGTGCGCAGCCATTCTGTGTTGTGGTCATTTGGACCTGTTGGTAGGTAGACTGACAAAACGTTAATGTTTAGAGAATTGCTTAATTGGACAGTGGCAGCACAAGCATGCAAATCTTCGCTTGATTTCAAAACTGGGGAAGTAAGTAAGCAGTATTGTAACTCTTTGAGTATATAAATCGCGGTGGATACCTTCTTCCCGTGATTCCCACATTCATAGACTGGAGGATAATAATAATTGGGGAAATTGGGAAGCTTGGTAGCGACAACATTCATCGACTGTAGAATCAAAATTTCACACCTATTTGATGCTAGGAAATGCTCCAAGTAAGCCGAATTGGTGGAAAGGGATCTACAATTCCATTGCAAAAACTTGACTTGGGATTGTTTTCGCATTGCTGATATTGGTTAATCTCCAACTTTCTATTAACTGTTATTTATGGTCGATAATAATGAATACTTTGATTTTCTGTGTCCAGGAGAACTGGACAGAAAGAAAATTACGTAATTACTTAGACTACGAAGTAAAGAAAACAAAATTGTAGCAAAATCAATAAAAAGAAAATTACATTGTCCAACGTACGAATAACTTATAAAGGTGATAATAGATTACAAGGGATAACAAATAACCAAAAATCAAA
>JAPXFY010000021.1:32078336-32105836 GCA_030674185.1 Monoplex corrugatus
GGTACCCGTGCGGACAATCAAGCTTGAATCGAGGTTTGTTGTTGTTCCAAGGATTGGTCAACGTGTGTTAGCGATTCAACGTTTAGAAGTAGTCTTCTTGTCGATATTCTCTCGTTCTGAAATGTGTAGTATATAATGACAATAGCAAAGAAATACGAGGGAAGCAGGGAGAATTTTTTTATGAAATTAATCAAAGGACATGACTCTTGAGAGTCACGTAGGAATTATCTCCCGTATTGCAGAACTTCTCAAATCCAACAGTTTGCGCTACTCATTCAGCTAGCATAGAAGCAGATACAAAGCACAAAAACCGTAAGCTCAGAACACTCCTCTGGTATAATGTTATTTTTTTTAAATATTGTGAAGCGATGAACTACTGATTCAAAATACTTTGATTCAATTCAACTTTCGATTGATATAATCAAAAATCAGTTCAATTCTGACTGTATACAATTTTATTCAACCAATTTCCTATAATCACTGTTATTTGTGGCTGTGACCCTGTTTTTGTTTGTTTGTATGTTTGTTTGTTTTTTACCCCGGGAGGTACCCCATGACAGAGCGGTGTTGGGGTGTCTGGTTTTGTCCATCCTGTGAACGTGGTTCAGCCATCCCCATCTTCTTTCCTTCTCCTCATTGAAAATACTGCTGACGCCAGATCGTTTGGCCACTTCTACGTTGGTGATGTGCTGCCCTCACTCAACAACTTCCAAACGCTAGTTAGTTTGCTGTTGATTATAGTTTAACGTAATAAAAGTGCACAAATAATTATGGTTTAATGTAATAACTCCCCCCACCCACACCCCCGTGGGGATGGCGGAGGCTCTTTCAGTACCCCCACCTTCTGGAAATTCTGTGCTAGAAATTTCCTCTTTTCTGTCACTCTCTCTGTTTCTTTCTTCCTCCTTTGCTTTCTGTCATTTCTTCATATCATTTCTGCTTGCTGGTCCATTCACCTGTATGTGTTGATAAAGTCTTACATACTTTCTCTTAGGACTGATAATTGGATACATGCATTAGAGCCAAATGAGATATGCAGAAGCAATTTTTGGTAATTTAGGTCCGTTTTTATATACGTGTTAGCGTTCTTAGTTCTAATTAAATTGTAGTCAGGTATGTTTTTTTTTAAATCCCCTGTAGGATAAATTAGCCGGAGTGGTCAACGCCAGGGGCATCTCCTTAGATTATATGCGCAAATGCATTGACACGTGTACTTAATTTTCTATTCCTTTGTCCTGTTGAAGTATGATGTCCGTTTTGAAACGGTCGTAGCCCCGGTATGGCTCTACGCAGTCGGCTGGTTTTTTGAACAAAAACAACAATAACAAACCTACCTGTGGGACGAACTCGTGACCCCTACGTTTTCAGCGATGCGTTGTAAGCAACTGATCAAGCAAGTCATTGATAATACACACACACACACACACAGAAGACAAGGGAATAAATGTAAAACCGTAGGCAAGGCAAACAATCTGACAGAAACAAAACAAAAAGTGAACAAGGCAAAAAGACCCAAGCCTAATCAACCAACCACTCCAAAACAAATGTGACTGCCCGCGTTCAAGCAAACAGGAACCAGAAAAACACAAAAGAAGAAGACAAACGCGTATTTAATACAACCAGACAAGACAGACGCAAATTTTCGGCCAACTGGCCTTTGTCAAGCGTAAGATTACAAACAAACAAGCACCAGATACACAAATTCTGAAAAAAAAGACTGAATCGATTGCTGCTGTGGCCATGTGACGAAACTTCCGCTGCAGTGGCTAATGTGACTGAAACTCCTGCTGCAGTGGCAATGTGACTGAACTTCCTGCTGCAGTGGCCAATGTGACTGAAACTCCTGCTCAGTGCCAATGTGACTGAAACTTCCTGCTGCAGTGGCCAATGTGATTGAAACTTCCTGCTGCAGTGGCCAATGTGACTAAACTTCCCTGCTGCTGTGGCCAATGTGACTAAAACTTCCTGCTGCTGTGGCCAATGTGACTAAACTTCCCTGCTGCTGTGGCCAATGTGACTAAAACTTCCTGCTGCTGTGGCCAATGTGACTGAAACTTCCCTGCTGCAGTGGCCAATGTGACTGAAACTTCCCTGCTGCAGTGGCCAATGTGACTAAAACTTCCCTGCTGCAGTGGCCAATGTGACTAAAACTTCCCTGCTGCAGTGGCCAATGTGACTAAAACTTCCCTGCTGCAGTGGCCAATGTGACTAAACTTCCCTGCTGCTGTGGCCAATGTGACTAAAACTTCCCTGCTGCTGTGGCCAATGTGACTAAAACTTCCCTGCTGCTGTGGCCAATGTGACTAATTCCCTGGCAGTGCCAATGTGACTAAAACTTCCCTGCTGCTGTGGCCAATGTGACTGAAACTTCCTTGCTGCAGTGGCCAATGTGACTGAAAACTTCCCTGCTGCTGTGGCCAATGTGACTACAACTTCCCTGCTGCAGTGGCCAATGTGACTAAACTTCCCTGCTGCAGTGGCCAATGTGACTAAAACTTCCCTGCTGCTGTGGCCAATGTGACTAAAACTTCCCTGCTGCTCTGGCCAATGTGAGAAAAGGATTGGGCCACAGCAGCAGGGAAGTTTCAGTCTTTTTCTCAAATTTTTGTATCTGGTGTTTGTTTGTTTGTTTGTAATCTTACGCTTGACAAAGGCCAGTTGGCCGAAAATTTATTTGCGCCTGTCTTGTCTAGTTGTATTAAATAAGCGTTCGTATTCTTCTTTCGTGTTTTTTTTTCTGGAACCAACAACCACTCGACAACAACCAAAAACCAGACCGTGCTTACTTGCACCAACACGCGTATGTATGTATGTGGGGCACGTGCAACAGAAAAGAGACCACCCAACCAACCAACCTTCTCCTCCAGAGAGTTCTGTCACTGTCTGACAGGGAATAGATGTAAAACCGTTGGCAAGGCAAACAAACTGACGGAAACAAGACAAAAAGTAAACAAGACAAAAAGTAAACAAGGCAAAAAGTAAACAAGGCAAAAACAGACCAAAAACCTAATCAACCAACCACTTCGACATTAACGAAAACCAGAGCGTGCTTGCTTTGCACCAACACGCGTGGGCACGTGCAACAGAAAGAGACCACCCAACCAACCTCCTCCTCCAGAGAGTTCTGTCACTGTCTCAGGTTTGTCTCCCTTCGTCCATATTTCATCAACGGTGGGGGTCGCTTCGCCACAGACATGGACAGCATGTTGACAAAGAGGGATTTGTCTCTCTGTGATGTCCCAGCAGTCTCCGAGGACTGTCACCGAAGAATGGATACGCCGCAGAGCACGCACCAACCAAAGGCCTACTCAGTTTGAATTATTCACAACGACTGGAAAGAAACAGACACACTGTCATTCAAGCATGGGCTCTGACCCTCACGACCCAAGACGGTGAAACTAAAGACTCGTATTGTTCTTGATTGAACAGGGAGAGGGATCGGGGTGGGGGGGAGAGGAAGAGAAAGAGAGAGAGAGAGAGAAGAGAGAGACAGAGACAGACAGACAGATAGACGAGAGACAGAGAGAGAGAGAGACAGACGGACAGACAGACGGAGAAAGAGAGGCAGACAGACGGAGAGAGACAGAGACAGACAGACGGAGAGATGAATACAGACAGACAGACGGGGGGGGGGGGGGGAGGGGGAGAGAGAGAGACAAGACAGACAGAGAGACAGAGACGGAGATAAGAGAGAGAGAGAGACGGAGATAGAGAGAATTAAACAGAGACAGACAGACAGACAGAATAGACAAAAATACAGACAGAGAGAGGGACAGAGACAGACAGACAGACAGAGAAGACAAGAGACAGGAAAAGAGAAAGAGACAGGGGAGGGAGGGGGGGGGGGGTCGCAGGCTGTGACGGGAGGTGGATAGCTTAAATTTCGTATGTGATTGGCAAAAGGCACAATCTCTTCTATGGCTCGATCAAAAATGCTGAGTAAAACGATGCTGTCTTTGAATTTTTAAACTTCTACCGTGTAAAAATGTCATGAAATGATCACAGTTAATTAAAAAAAAAAAAAAAAAAAAAAAGGAACTGCTGAAGAAGAAAGGTGAATGAAATATATAGAAAATGTTTATATGATTTCAAAGGACTGTTCAACTTCACATGTCTAGTTTAACCCTTTTCTCACATTGTTTGTTTTTTTTTCTCTCCTAATTTTTGTATTTGGTGTTCGTTCGTTTGTCATCTTACGCTTGACAAACTGTCTTGTCTGGTTGTATTAATTACGTGTTCTAATTCTTTTTTCGTGTTTCTTTTTTCTTCTGGTTCCTGTTTGCTTAAGCGTGGGCAGTCACACGTTTTGGATTTTCACACGTCTAGTTTCGTCCATTTAGATCAGCGCTAACCTTCTTTCCGTCTCGTTCTTGGTTGAGGAAAGAATTTTGCTACTCTGCAGTTTATCTCTAACGATTAATTAAAGAGTTTTTGTTGCTTCCTGGGTGTCTCGCCTTCATTTTGAACTATTATCATTTTCAAACAAAGACACAAACAAAGAAAATATTTCATGTCATTGTCAACGTATCCATTTTTTCTGCTTCCTGATGTCTTGCGTTCTTTTCGAAGTATCATCGTTTTCAAACAAAGACACAAACAAAGAAAATGTTAATGTAATTTCCAACGTATCTATTTTTTTTTTTATTCGAATAAACAATCAAAACGAAAGTCCTGACAGCACGGTAGATGCCCCAGTTGCTAACCTCTCGATTTTAAACCCTAGTGAATGAATTCCAGAAAAACATCCAAAAAGAATATTCATATATACTACACGTCATTATTGAAGGGCCAGGAACGTTTTTGAGTCAATTTTTGAAAGGAGAAATAACCTATTTTCTCTTACTCTTTTCTCCAATTCGTTGCCGTAACTGAATGGATAAGAGCTCAGACAACATTGCAGTTTCCTTTTGGCACGTGTTTGGGGATTTGCCGATTTGCAATGGGCGGCCCAAGGAAGACAATTTCCACACGAAATTGTCGAATCTTCAGCAGGGTCTCTCTGACGACGCAGACAAGGTAGCGACAAAATTCGCTTTGCACGTGCAAGGCAAGCCCTTTTTGAACACTACTCCAGCCAAAGTTGCCCGCAGACGAGGATAAAAAGGACCCGTTCTTGGTTCGTTTTAACCATGCTTGCAAGACGACGGATGACGGATGAGCAGCGGAGGAGAGCCCTCGCTCTGCTTGATGAAGGCCTAGCGCAGCGGGAAGTTGCTAGACGACTTGAAGTGTCGCATTCCACAATCCAGAGACTGCTGGAGCGCTTCAATGAGACTGGAGCAGTCCAGGAAAGGCGTCACACGGGTCGACCCAGAGTAACGACAAGACAGCAAGACCGCTACCTTGCCCTCTCCGTCCTGAGGGAAAGGGCATCCACTGCGGTGACCTTGAGGGGTCAGCTGAGGGACGCTACAGGTGCTAACATCAGCTGCAGCACGGTGAGAAGACGGCTACATGAGGCAAACTTGAGGTCACGGAGACCGGCCGTCCGACCCGTGCTGTCACCGGTCAACAGAGTGCGCCGCATGACCTGGGCCAGGGAGCACGTGACCTGGACAAGGCAACAGTGGGCCCGGGTCTTGTTTTCGGATGAGTCCAGGTTCACCCTGACCTTTAACGATGGCCGGGCTCGGGTGTGGCGACGTCAAGGGGAGAGGTTCGCTGACGCCACTGTCCAAGAGCATAACCGGTACGGCGGCGGGTCGGTGATGGTGTGGGGTGGCATGAGCCGTGGTACCCGGACCCCCTGCTCCCCATTGACGGCATCCTGAACGGGGTCCGGTACCGGGACGAGGTTCTGGCGGCCGTGGCACTGCCTGCGCTTGTGGACCTTGGTCAAGGCGCCATCTTCCAGGACGACAATGCACCTGCGCATCGAGCACGCCTTGTGACCGACTTCCTGGAGCAGCATGAAGTCGTCCGTATGGCCTGGCCAGCGTGCTCACCTGACCTGAACCCAATTGAACACCTCTGGGATGTGCTCGGGAGGCGCATCAGGGACAACCACCCCCCACCGGGCACCCTGGCCAGGCTGGTCGACATCCTGCAGATCGAGTGGGCGGCCATCCCTCAGGACACACTCCGTACCCTTGTGGGGTCGATGCATCGGCGCTGTGAAGCATGCATCCAGGCTCGGGGCGGACACACGCGATATTGAAAACAGATTGGCCAAATCTGACACTTTCTGTTTTTTGAAAAGGGGGGGATGTTCCTTTAAATGCATGTGCTGTTCACTAATGGGTCATTGTGCTAATTTCTTTTTCCAAAACAGGTGTGGAAATGATGAAATAAAACATAGAATCAATTCTAAACATTGTCAATTATTTCAACTTAAAATTAGAGAGGAAGGAAGAAGTGGCCCTTAAATTATGATTAGGAGTATATTTGCCTTTAGTTTGCATGTTATATTACTCATTATTCAAAGCGGGGATTATCAATATGGAAATGATGTTCACAGTTTGTTGCATGGTTGTTTGTTTGTCATCTACAAGGTTGCGTTTTGTATGCATATGTTGACTCATTATTTATAAATTCATGTATTTATTATTATTTTCTTTCATGTGTTTGGGATAAATGTTGCATGAGATACGTTAGAAAACTGATGTAATTCACATGACTTAATTATTGTCTGTGCAATATTGAAACTATGTGTAAATATTTACGATGTTTTGTTGTGGTCTTTTTCCAGCCAAAAACAAAACTAAGCAAACGGAGAAAAAAAGTAGAACGTGCATTTTGATAAGTCTCTTGTATCCCTTGTTTGTTGGTTTTGGTTTTGTGCGTGTGTGTGTGTGTGTGTGTTGTGTGTGTGTGTGTGTGTGTGTGTGTGTGTGTGTCTGTGTGTGTGTGTCTGTGTGTGTGTGTGGGGTTCTGTGTGTGTGTGTGTGTGTGTGTGTGTGTGTGTGTGTGTGTGTGTCTGTGTGTGTGAGTAAAGTTAATGTGTGTGTGTGTGTGTTGGGTGAGAGTGTGTGAGTGATGTGTGTGTGTGTGTGTGTGTGTGTGTGTGTGTGTGTGTGTGTGTGTGTGTGTGTGTGTGTGGTGAGAGTGTGTGTGTGTGTGGGTGTGTGTGTGTGTGTGTGTGTGTGTGTGTGTGTGTGTGTGTGTGTGTGTGTGTGTGTTGGTTTTCTAAATTGCTTGCTTGCATACATGTTTTTTATTGTGTTGTGTGTGTGTGTGTGTGTGTGTGTGTGTGTGTTTGTTTGTGTGTGTGTTAGTTGGTTGGTTTTCTAAATTGCTTGCTTCCATACATGTTTTGATAGTGTGTGTGTGCGTGCGTGTATGTGTGTGTTGGATGGTTGATTTTCTAAATTGCTTGCTTACATATATAAATAAAAAGTGCACGTGCACGTGCGCGTGCGTGTAACTGTGTCTATGTGTGCATGAATGCTTGCAAGCATACAAGTCTGTAAACGAATTGTTTCTATTACATGTACAGAACGTCTTTTATCATTTCCTATAAGAATAACACGGCATCAATATTAACTACCAAAACAAGACCACTACATTTAAATTCAATTTGATATCTCTGAGAGAAAGAAGCACGATAGAACAACAGAGAGAGAGAGAGAGAGAGAGAGCGAGGAGAGAGAGAGAGCGAGAGAGAGAGAGGAGCGAAGGGGAGCGAGAGAGAGAGCAGAGAGCAAAGAGAGAGAGAGAGCGAGAGAGAGAGAGAGAGCAGAGAGAGGGGAGCGAGAGAGAGAGAGCGAGAGAAGAGCGAGAGAGAGGAGAGAGAGAGAGAGAGCGAGAGAGAGAGAGAGAGAGAGAGAGAGAGCGAGAGAGACAGAGAGAGAGAGAGACAGAGCGAGAGAGACAGAGAGAGAGACAGAGAGCGAGAGAGAGAGACAGAGAGCGAGAGATAGAGAGAGAGAGAGATAGAGAGACAGAGAGAGATAGAGCGAGCGAGAGAGAGAGAGCGAGCGAGAGAGACAGAGAGCGAGAGAGAGAGACAGAGAGAGAGAGGAGAGAGAGAGAGAGAGAATACGCACCAGAAAGAAAGAAAACGAAGAGGATAAAAGCATAACAACACGAAAGCCTTAAGCCCATACATTACAAAGACACTACACCAACACCGGCTCCATCAACTTCGCTTCATTGAAGTCTCGCTCCTTCACAGCGACAAACGGAGCAGACAGGGGAGGAAATGTCATCCTCCCTCCACCCCCCCCCCCCCCCCACCCCCCACACACACCCCCACTTCTTGGACCAGCGCCACTCATGCATCAAACCCTTCCAAAAAAAAACCGTGGCCTTTAAGTTGAATATCTGCTCCACGACCTGTTTACACAAAGAGTCGATAAGAGTCGGGAGGGGTTTTGAATCCCGCACCTATCCACACTGCAGAAAAGTATTAACCCTTTGACTCCTCACCCTACCCACTAACGCAAAAACGTAACCTTTGACTCCCGCACCCTATCCACTAACCGCAAAAACTTAACCCTTTGATTCCCGCACCCTATCCACCAACCGCATAAAACATAACCCTTTGACTCCCGCACCCTATCCACCAACCGCATAAAACTTAACCCTTTGACTCACGCACCTATCCACCAACCGCACAAACTTAACCCTCTGACTCCTCCACTGGTGGATACGGCGAGGGAGTCAAAGGGCTACGTTTTCGCTTTGCTAGCATAATTGGCACTGCAGGATGCTATTGGACAGGGTGCGGGAATCAAAGGGTTACATATTTCATGCAACGCACAGGAAGCTGGTGGAAAGGGTGAGGGAGTCAAAGGGTCAAGTTTTCGCTTTGCTTGCGTAGTTGACAATGCAGGATGCTGGTGGACAGGATGCGGGAGTCAAACGGTTACACATTTCACGCTACGCGCAGAAAGCTGGTGGATAGGGTGAGGGAATCTAAAAGTTACGTTTTTGCTTTGCTGGCATGGTTGACGATGCGGGATGCTGGTGGACAGTGCGGGAGTCGTAGGGTTACACATTTCATGCTACGCGCTAGAGAAATGCCAACTTAGCGATGCCGTTTGAAAATGAGATTCTGTGGGCCAAGAATGTTTTGACAGCAAACTTGTGTAAAACAAGAGTTTCACAGTGAAAGCGGGCGGCTGGGGAGTTTTGTGGGTGTTGGCGGCATTCACATAATTGTGAAAATTTTCTTTCTTGTTTTGGGAGAAGAAGAGCGAGCGCTTAAAAGATACAAGGCTGCTATGATAGCTGTCCGTTTACTGAACGTTTTTTATCATTCAAAACTCTCAGAATGTGAAATGTAAAACTTGGCCCTGTGTGTGTGTGTGTGCACGTGTTTTGTTATTCTTCGATGGATGACATTGGCCTTTAAAATATCACAAGGAAAGGAACCATTGAGGTAATAAAATGTGTTGATGCTTTTTCACATCTTATCTTAAGCATCATGGCCTATTCGACCACACATAATGTGTCTGATGCTTCTGCTTCTACATCCTCAACAAATGAAGGCACATCCTTAGATTTTGTCACAGAAAAGGAAAACCGAAAAAAAAGAAAAAGAATAAGAACGCGTATTTATACAAGACAAGACAAGACAAGACAAGACAAGACAAGACAATTGTATATTAATTAAACACGCGTTCTCATTCTTTTTTCGTGTTTTTTTTTTCTGGTTCCTGTTTGCTTGAACGCGGGCAGTCACACTTGTTTCGAAAGAATCAAAAGAACAACAGAAAATTCTCAAGGCTTTCAAATTGTAACAATGTTAACTGAGGTGAACTACGTATCAACAACTTAGGTACCTTTTTAAGAGTTTTCTCACACAGTTTACATATTCAAATCCTGAGGATAATAATGCCTAGACGAATTAGCAATCGGATCAGGGCTACCCAAAGGTCTGGAACTTTGTACTCACAAACTAGGTCTTCTGGCCAAGAGCTAAGGGCAAGGTAACCAACCCCTTCAGAAACTCTACAGGGATGAAGTCAGAGGTAACAGGCGCCTTCTCTCGAACAGCAGTACCATGGAGTGTAGTGCAAGTATCTGCACAGGTCATCTACATACAATACAACCAGAACAGAATAAGTGCTGGCCAACCCAAGTCCCTTCAAGGTGGAGCAGGGCAGGCGCCTGCACGTCATCAGGATCCACCATGACCCTGTGACCCCCTCACCCTATCTGCTAACATCCTGTCACTCCCTCACCATATCTGCTAACATCCTGTCACTCCCTCACCCTATCTGCTAAACATCCTGTCACTCCCTCACCTTATCTGCTAACACCCTGTCACTTCCCTCACCCTGTCTGCTAACACCCTGTCACTCCCTCACCCTGTCTGCTAAACATCCTGTCACCCTCACCTATCTGCTACACCTTCACTCCTCACCATCTGCTAACATCCTGTCTCCCTCACCTATCTGCTAACATCCTGTCACTCCCTCACCCTATCTGCTAACATCCTGTCACTCCCTCACCCTGTCTGCTAACATCCTGTCACTCCCTCACCCTGTCTGCTAACATCCTGTCACTCCCTCACCCTGTCTGCTAACATCCTGTCACTCCCTCACCCTGTCTGCTAACATCCTGTCACTCCCTCACCCTGTCTGCTAACATCCTGTCACTACCCTCACCCTGTCTGCTAACATCCTGTCACTCCCTCACCCTGTCTGCTAACATCCTGTCACTCCCTCACCCTGTCTGCTAACATCCTGTCACTCCCTCACCCTGTCTGCTAACATCCTGTCACTCCCTCACCATGTCTGCTAACATCCTGTCACTCCCTCACCCTGTCTGCTAACATCCTGTCACTCCCTCACCCTGTCTGCTAACATCCTGTCACTCCCTCACCCTGTCTGCTAGCATCCTGTCACTCCCTCACCCTGTCTGCTAACATCCTGTCACTCCCTCACCCTATCCGCTAACATCCTGTCACTCCCTCACCCTATCTGCTAACATCCTGTCACTCCCTCACCCTGTCCATCAGCTTCATGTCACTCCTTCACCCTGTCCACCACCTCCTGTCACTCCCTCACCCTGTCCACCAGCTTCCTGTCACTCCCTCACCCTATCCACCACTTCATGTCACTCCCTCACCCTGTCCACCAGCTTCATGTCACTCCCTCACCCTGTCCACCAGCTTCATGTCACTCCCTCACCCTGTCCACCAGCTTCATGTCACTCCCTCACCCTGTCCACCAGCCTCCTGTCACTCACTCACCCTGTCCACCAGCCTCCTGTCACTCCCTCACCCTGTCCACCAGCACTCCTGTCACTCACTCACCCTGTCCACCAGCTTCCTGTCACTCTCTCACCCTGTCCACCAGCTTCATGTCACCCTCACCCTATCCACCAGCTTCATGTCACTCCCTCACTTGTCCACCAGCTTCATGTCATTCCCTCACCCTGTCCACCAGCTTCATGTCACTCCCTCACCCTATCCACCAGCTTCATGTCATCCCTCACTCCATCCACCAGCTTCATGTCACTCCCTCACCCTGTCCACCAGCTTCATGTCACTCCCTCACCCTATCCACCAGCCTCCTGTCACTCCCTCACCCTGTCCACCAGCTTCATGTCACTCCCTCACCCTGTCCACCAGCTTCATGTCACTCCCTCACTCTGTCCACCAGCCTCTCAGGAAGCTGGAGGATAGGGTGAAGGAATGAAAGGGTTAAGTTTTTGTAGATTATGGACAGGCTGCGGAAGTGAAAAGGTTAAGCTACTGGAGGTCCCTCCCGTCTATCTTGTTATGCGAGGGGACGTTAGAGGTAAGTCACTATGCACTGACAACTCCTGACCACTAAGTTCCATGGCATCTCACAGGAACTGAGAAAAAAAACAAAACATTCAGAATCACCGCCAGATGTATCTTGACTATATAGACAGCGAACAAAGAAGAAGAAGAAGAACAAGAACAAGAACAAAGAAGAAGACAGGGTAAATTTTATGTAAACACGGTACTTGTTTCCTGATCAATCAATGGTGCAACCGTTTGTAAAGAGTTTTAACTGAAAACAAGACAAAGCCTGTGTATGTGTCAGATGGCAACAACTACACACGCTACTAGTACCATAAAGTCCATCTCGCCTTCTTCCTCCCGTAGGGATGCCTAGGGCTCTTTCAGTATAAATAGATCCCCACTATCTGGAAATTCTGTGCTAGAAATGTCCTCTTTTCTGTTACTCTCTTTGTTTCTGCTGTTCCTTTGCTTTCTGTCATTTCTTCCTATCATTTTTTGCCTTGCTGCCCATTCACCTGCATGTGTTCGATAAAGTCTTACGTACTTTTTCTTAGGATTGATTTACTGGTACATGTATTTGGCTCTCGGAGATGAGATACGCGGAATCAATTTAAGTAATTAATGCTTGTTTTCATATGTTTTGTGTCCTTAGGTATGCTTAAATTGCATTCAGGTATGCTTTTTTAATCTCCTGTTGATAAATTGCACGGAGTGGTCAACGCCAGGGCATGCCCTTAGATTGTGTGCACGAATGCATTGATGTGTGTACTTTATATTCTTTTTCTTTTTACTGTTGAAATTTTGTACATTGTTTAAAGGGTTACAGTCCTGAATAACAATACAATCTCACCTTTTCTGTTGATGTTTGTCAGACACACAGTACAGCTGTCCAACATGGTGTAATGTGTCTGACATAGCCCACACGCTGCTTCTGTTCTTTGGACAGACCCATGTCCTCAAAATCTCCCCATTTCCCGTTTCAGGACCTGCCAGTGCACAATTTTGTGTGCCGGCCAAAAGGAGTCTGCCAGATGTTTGCAGGCAGATTTGAATGGATTTTTTATAAAGGAACTGCCCCAGAGCAACAAATCTGTCTTGTACAATCTCAGATAATCTATCTCATCATGCTGACGCGGTCTATGTGTTGTTTATTACTGGGTGGTTGGGTTATTTTTTGTCATGTCCGCAGACACGTTAAAGGACAGACAGGCAGACTGACATAAAAGAGACACAGAACAAAACACTGACGAACAATAAACAGAAAACAGGAGGCAGACACACTTTGTGTATTCCATGAGAGTCAACGAGACAAACCCGTTGATACAGAGACTGATTATTCAAGAAAATGAACCAAAAGATTTCCAGGAAGTCATTCAGTCTCTAGCAGCCAGTATTACAACAACAACGACAACACCACCACCACCAACAACAACAACAACGACACCACCAACCACCACCACCACCACCATCAACAACAACAACAAAAAGCCTTAGAAAATGTCCTTTTGCAGAAAGAATCTACATTTGCCAAAAGGCGTTTCAGATATATTGTCTCTCATCATTTGTAATGTTTTTGGTGGTTTTTTGTTGTTGTTGCTCTCTGTCTCTCTCTCTCTCTCTCTCTCTCTCTCTCTCTGTGTGTGTGTGTGTTGTGTGTGTGTGTGTGTGTGTGTGTGTGTGTGTGTGTGTGTGTGTGTGTGTGTGTGTGTGTGTGTGTGTGTGCGCGTGGGCGTAATAATCAGATAAACGTGGTCCTTAGTGTACATCAACTAAAAGAGCACCGACGGTATATTTCATGGAATTATTCTTCATCTCCTTTTATTCCATTTTAACCTAAACTCTCCCCGCCCCATTTCTCTCTCTCTCTCTCTCTCTCTCTCTCTCTCTCTCTCTCTCTCTCTCTCTCTCTCTCTCCCCCCACCCCTTTGAGATGCTTACTTTTCCTATTCTTTCCCACATGAAAGGGGCATTTCTACAACTTCTGTCCTAGATTTGTTCAGACAATTGATTGTTTTGAAAACAAAAGGCGCTTTTTGTTTGTAGTGTGACAAACGTGCACGCCGAATTGACCTTTATCGCAACGGCAGACTACTGCATTTTGCCCTTGACACGTGCTGTATCTCTTCCCATCATTCTTACCATTTTCTATTGCAAGAATACCATATAACTTTTACAAAAAAGGCTGTTATTCATTTCAATACAGCCGCTCTATGACATTTCTGTTTCTTTTCTTCTTTCTGTTTCAACCCCTCTTTTTTTCTTTTTTTTTTGTTTTGTTCTTTTTTCATTTTATTTTATTTTTGCTGCCCCATATTTCCTTCCACGTTGGTGGGACTGATCGATCCCACACCGCTCATTCTAGTTGTTCGGCACATCACCAACCCAAGATGTATTCACTCAAAGTTCCCAGAGACAGGAAACCCATGAAATCCAGCAATATCAAGGCACCACCCACCAGAGGCGATTCTGCTACTGGATCACTTTGTAGTCTAATGCCTGTTCTGATCAAATTTACCAGATAACATGTTTACCAAGTTACCTACAAACGAAAGTATTCGTTCAGTCTTTGGAGCCAAGCCAGACCAAATTAAAGAGACCCACATTTCTCTAGTACATTTATCATTACCCCTCCCCCCCCCCCACATCCCGAGTCCAGCAGAGACTGCATGCTGTTTGCTTCCAGCATCACCATAAAACAGCGACAAAAGAACGGACGCCATAAAACGTCTCGAATGTGCACACACGGCACTCTTCTACACAAAGGGGTCTGCAACTTCTACAACGTATATAAAACCGTGGCCGATCTTGTTCCATGTCTTGCGCGCGCGCGCATGTGTGTATATGTAAGTGTATACATACATACATACATACATATATATGTATACATATATGTATGTATGTATATATATATATATATATATATATGTGTGTGTGTGTGTGTGTGTGTGTGTGTGTGTGTGTGTGTGTGTGTGTGTGTGTACGTATGTGTGTGTGGTGTATGTGTGTGAGAGAGTGAGATGTGAAAAAGTGAGACAGAAGAGAGAGAGGGAGGGAGAGAATGAGAGAGAGAGAGACGGACAGACAGACAGAGACAGAGAGAGATTCAGAAAGAGACACAAAGAAAGAGAGAGGGAGAGAGAGATGGAGAGAAGAGAGAGAAAGAGAGAGAGAGAGAGAAAGAGCGAGAGAGAGAGAGGGGGGGGAGAGACAAAGAGAGAGACAGAGAGAGCGACAAAGAGAGAGGGAGAGAGACAAACAGAGAGAGAGAGCGACAAAGAGAGAGAGAGACAAAGAGAGAGAGAGACAGAGAGAGACAGATAGAGCGACAAAGAGAGACAAAAGAGAGAGACAGACAGAGAGAGGCAGAGAGAGAGGCAGAGAGAGCGACAAAGAGAGAGAGAGACAGACAGGCAGGCAGAGAGAGAGAGAGAGGGAGGGAGAGAGAGAAAGCGACAAAGAGAGAGAGAGAGAGAGAGGGAGGGAGAGAGAGAAAGCGACAGAAAGAGGAGAGAGAGAGAGAGAAGAGAGGAGAGAGAGAGAGAGAGGAGGGAGAGAGAGAAGCGACAAAGAGAGAGAGAGAGAAGAGAACCAAAGAGTAATGTAAGTCATGGGCATTTCTTTGATTAAAACGTCTGACCTCAGGTAGATCATGTTCCAACAGCTCAAACAATTCCCCCTTGCCTTACCACAGTAAACTTTCAAATACGAGGGATTGCTTCTTCTTGACAAAAGATGGGCTGTAAAAAAGAAAAGAATTGCTGGTACATGCTGAGCCTGGTAAAGATAATAATAATAGTATAATAATAAATAATAATAATAAATAATAATAGTAATAATAATATATAATAATGATGGATGATGATGACTTAATAATATAATTACAGTATTTATAACGGCACCAAATCTTGACAATTCAAATCAAAGCGCGTCACGCACCAGGCATACGCATACAATCGACAAAGACCACCTTACAATATGTAATACACAGACTATGGGAAAGAAAGTAGTTGTAGAATTATTGTTGGGAAAGAGGTGGGTTTTTAAACTGGATTTAAAAGCAGAAAGGGTTGAGGTGTTGGGCGAAGGCAGAGCGTAAGATGCAAGAGATATAGAGGTACACAAACACTTAAAACAGAAATAAGAAATAGAAAAACAAGATGGTGATGGTCATGATGACGGTGCAATAATAACAACAATTATTATCTTTTTGTTTATTCATTTGATCGCCACAACGGGCTTACTATCAAATTTGGTTACCACTATTTTTTTTTCTTCCTTTTTTGCTTATACGATATTTCTGTATACATATGAAGCCAGAATTTTACTAAGACGACTCCAATGTTGCCGTAGGAACTTTAACGTGCGTTTGATGGATCTTCGTTTATCGTCTTATCCGACAGACAAAAAAAAAAACGGACAGAGGACGAGAGGAAAGAGAAAAAAAAAACAGAAAAGAAACAAAAAAGTAAGAAAAAGGAGACGACTTTGGCCTTGTATAAACAACCCAAAAGACATGATTGATCGCTAAGCATTTGAACAGTGGGCAGAGTTTTGTTCTCCACAATATGATGCTCTGAATGTGGATCAACAAAGTATTGACGACACTGAAAAAGGAAATCCCATCTGTCCGTCTCGTTTGCCCAGCTTTCAAACAGTCGCCTGTTGAGTGTGATTAATCCCTTCTTGTGTACACACAAGTTTGCCATTAGACGACAAATAGCTCTGAAGCACTGTTTGCTAAACAAACAAGAGATGAGAATCATGTCTCCCTTATTTTTGTAGTTATCATTATTATTACCATTGTTTTGTTGTTTTGTTTGCAACTCAAGTGGGCAAATACAGTTCAGTGTCGTATCAACAGCAATGAAACAAGAGATGAGAATCATATCTTCTTTATTTTGTAGTTATTATCATTATTATTACCATTGTTGCTTTGTTTTATTTGCAGCTCAAGCAAGATGAGAATCATATCTTCTGTATTTTGTAGTTATTATTATTATTACCATTGTTGCTTTGTTTTGTCTGCAACTCAAGTGAGATGAGAATCATATCTTCTGTATTTTGTAGTTATCATTATTATTACCATCGTTGCTTTGTTTTGTCTGCAACTCAAGTGGGCAAATACAGTTCCGTGTTGCATCAACAGCACTGACTGCTTGAGCAATATCTGAACGCTGTCTTTACTTCCTGGAGATGACATATGAATCTCCCCCAGTACAGTCCAGGATGAATATATGATACTTAGCAAATAAATCAAGCTATAATTTAGGAACTTCCCGCTTCCAGATTTACTGTTATTTTCGTCTAAAAACCCAGCCGACAACACAGAGCCGTGTCAGGGCTATCACCAATTCAAAACGTACAGAACACTTCAACAGGAAACCACTTCTAGATAAAATGACAGACAAAAAAAATGTTGAAATTCTGAGAGACGCAGTATGTTAAATATCCCACGTCAACAAAAGGAGTTGTCCTTGATTAAATTCTAGAAATGTTACTTTCATATTTAAACAGAAATACACGCATCACAGAAAGAACAACAACAACAACACAAAACACGAAAGTGGTGCTGCACTGCAGTTACACGCTCTCTCTGCGGAAACTCGTCCAATATTACATGGTAATTCTGTTGTGACAAAAAAGAAAAAAATGTGGAAATAAGTACTATATAATATAAGTATAGTAAAATTAAGATGATGAAACAGAGTCCCTCTTTCCCACCATGTCCTTGGTTTCATGCATACATTCCCTTGCTGCAAGACAGACATTTGAATTGAAAGAAGTGATTAACTACTGTCACTGGCTTAAAAAAATATCCATTTTGTACGTGATGGGAGTAGAGAGTGCTTGGATCTCTCTCTCTCTCTCTCTCTCTCTCACACACACCACACACACACACACAACACACACACACACACACCACACACACACACACACACACACACACACACACACCACACACTCACACAACACACACACATACTTTGCCCCGTATAATATCACTTATAGTGAAAAGACGTTAAATCAAAGAACAAACTTATACTTTGCCTCGATTCCGCCTTTGAGCTCTGTTTCTCTGTGTATAAAGTTCTATCATTAGTACATGCCGAGTTTGTAAAATCAAAAGATCAAGTCACTTCCTAAAAACAGAAAGAAACGGGAGAGAAACAGGAGTGTGGGGATAAGGGTGGAGTGGAGTTATAAAAGCATTTGATAAACTCCAGGGACTTCCCAAAATACCAGACAAACAGACTTTATCAACATCAGTCTCATTCAAGTCCCAATCGTTCAACAGCAAGCAGACCAGTCACAAAGAAAACTTGCATCACAGCACCCACGTGGCTGATGGCCACTCTCACGCACTGACACTGAAACCTTTCCAGATTCACAACCTTTCTTTCACTCAACGTTACTCAGCACCTTCTTGACAAAAGGGTCGATAATACTCGGCTGAGCTTCGGCCTGTCGTGCTTGAGAACTCTGCCTGATCAGTCTTACGTTTCCCCCCCTCCCCCCACACCCACACACCACCCACAACACACCACACCACCCCCACACCACCACACACACACACACACACACACTGTCGACGTGACAAAATGGCGAAGGAGCCTGAAAGTGAGATTTTGTTGGCCAGACTGTCTGTTGTCTGAACAGCGAAGCTGTTGAGAGAGTTTCACAGCGGAAGTGGTGGCTGGAACTTTTTTGTGTGTGAGCAAGCCAATGTGTTTTTATCGTGAAACTTTTATCCTTGCTTTTGAGAGAACAGACAGCAAGCCACAAAAGGCATTTTCCAAGTGGGATGTCTCCTTACTTACCAAGGAAGATCTGGGTTGATCGTGTGAAGAAGATCTTGACATCTCACATAGCATTTCTCTTCTTCGACTCTTTAAGTTTACTTTCAGCTTATTGTACCTGAGACAACCTCGACGGAACAAGCGGACAAATTAAAGAAAGGAGTCTCTTTATTGAAACTTTCTCGCCATTGAAAGGCTTCAAATGTGGGGGGTGAAAAACTGGTCTATTTTGTTTGGACACATCTCCACCATCTTTAGCTTGAAGACATTATCCGTTAAGAAATCTCACTGCACTGAAAGATGACGTTCAATGGATTTCTGTTCTCCTCAATTAAGTATTACCAACGCCACTGCACCTACTATTTGTCTGTTTGTTGTTGTTGTTGTTGTCGTTTTCTTGCATCTTTGGGCCTTTTCCACATCTTCATTTAACAAAATCATGCCTCTACTTTTTATATTTCTTTGCAATAAATGGAAACGAATCAGAATGTACCGAAACCATGTCTCCTTAAACTTTTCTTTGAAATATGTTCTCATTGCTGCACATGTAAGTCAATATTTCAAAACTATCAACAAAACGTTTGTTATCGTAAATTACAGCAGAACGTTTAGTAAGAGTTTTTCTTTTGTTTGTTTATTTCTCTTTAATACAAGATTGTTCAAACATTTGCTTTCAGAACCACCACACTAAAATGGAAGTTATTCAGAGAAAGAGATAAGATGGATTAGGGGAAAAAACCAAGAATAACCTTAAAAATCAGAAAAAAATCAAATGCACTATACTAATGAGTATCCAGTAAACATCTTTAGCAAAAACAAAGAAACAAACAAACAAACAAAACCAGCTTAAGTAAAAATAACATCTATCAGTTTTACAAGGAAAAACAACTAAATTTTGATGCCAAGGGTGATTTTGTTTTGTTTTGTTTTTTGTTTGTTTGTTTTGTTTGTTTGTTTTTTGCTTTGTTTTATCTTTTGTTTGTTGTGTTTGTTTGTTTGTTGATTTTATTTTGGGGGTGGGGTAGGGTGGGGGCGCTTTTATTATCTCTCATCCTTATACTGCTTTCTCTTTTTATTGACGCATTCACGGTGCACAACTTACATCAAGGCAGACAATTCTGATAATTCTGATCAGTAAAACAGATATCATCTGATAATATTCCTGGATTTCTTTTTAATGGTTTTAACTCAAGCCACACACGTTTTACGTTCTTGTTTTTGTTTTTTTTGTTTTTTCACACTGAGCCCATTATGCCTGTGAGGTATATTACAACACCCAAACATTAGAGTCTATAACCCCATATGGGTGAGGGAAATCTGAGACGGTTGGTAACCCTCTTGATTGACAAAAAAAACGAAAAACAAGACAAATATGAACAGAGACCATGTATTTGTGTGTTTGTTTGCTTGTTTGTTTCCATCACTTATGATGAAAAAATGCCATTCAATCCCTTAAACAAATGCCTCATTGAATTAAAAATATATCTATATGGCCTGCCTGATATAAGTAATGCTTTCAGTGTGTTCAGTGAAGGTAGAAAACAATTATATGTGTTGGGGGGACGGAAACAATTTCACTGGAAAACAGAAAGAAAAGAGAATCTGCTTTGATGAGAAGTATTTTCAATTTAGGAATGCTGGAAAATCATTACGTAATTTCCTAAATCTTCGCTTCCAGATAATTATTTCTCGTATACCACAGCATTCTCAGAAGAATGTTGAGAGTTCCATGGACAGCAAAGAAAACAAACGAGACAGTCTTGATGGAGGCAGACACAAGTAGATCACTCATAAGGAAGATTAGGAAAAGACAAGCAACATTTATAGGCCATTTTATGAGGAAGGGGGATTTGGAGCACCTGGTCACAACGGGGAAGCTGGAGGGAAAGAGAGCACCAGGTAGACCCAGGGAGAGAATGCTGGACGGACTTGCAGAGTGGCTGGGGATGAGGAGGGTGGGGGAGATGCTGGGGGCAACGAGAGATAGAGATGGTTGGAAGTCCATGGTCGCCAACGCCATGCGGCAGGGCACCTGATGATGATGATGATACCACAGCACACATACATTTTTAGAAATGTATTCAAATTAAAGGGGGGAACTGCAATGTAAGGATGATCAATGGTCTTATTCAAGTAACATCCTGTCAAGTCAGAAGTTATCACAACAACAACAACAACAACAACATGATGTAATGTAAAACTTCACCCGAAGTGTATGCACACAAGTATGTGTGTGTGTGTGTGTGTGCGTGCGTGCGTGTGTGTGTGTGTGTGTGTGTGTGTGTGTGTGTGTTGTGTTGTGTATGTGTGTGTGTGTGTGTGTGTGTGTGTGTGTGCGTGTGCGTGTGTGTGTGTAAGGGAGGGGGTTAACGATTATAGAAACAGCAAGTTGTAAAGCTAGAAGATAAAACAAACAAGCATGTATACATATATACAAGCATACACACACACATATATACACATATACACATATATAATATATAATATATATTATATATTATGGTGTGTGTGTGTGTGTGTGTGTGTGTGTGTGTGTGTGTGTGTGTGTGTGTGTGTGTGTGTGTGGCGCGTGCGTGTGTGTTTCTTTGTTGCTGTTTTTTATCTTCTAGTAGATAGATAGATAGATATATTATGCAACAAAAACGAATGTACACACACACACACACAACATAAATAAATATATATATATATATGTATTGTGTATACATATTATATGTATATGTGTGTGTGATTATATATATATATATTTGTATTAGTTATAACATAATATATAAATATTATATTATATTTATATATATATATATATATAAACGCAACAGAAAATAAAAGTAAAATCAATGGATGTCCAAAAATGGCAAATTCAGAAAGCTTCATAGATCAGTTTGGTGTAGGTCTCCTTCCCTCAATGACAGAAACAGAGCAGACACAAAGGAAAATGTCACCACCACTAATGCATTGGAATCTTCCAGGATTTATGGCCCTTCAATCAATATTACTCGACAAAACTAAGAATCAGAAAGTTTAATGTGCATTGACCTTGGGTCACAATACAAACAAAACAGTAGGTGGGCGTGGGATTTGGGGCTGTATTGATTTCACACACATTTCACAATTTTGTCAGAACCTGCTCTTCAGTGTCTGAAAATAATGCATTTCTATTACCTAAACGAAACTACAACAGCGTAATTCCAATTTCCTATTACAATCTGAATTTGATCAGCATCTTTGCATTGTCAACTATGTAAGCAAAACAAAAACTTAACTCTGACTCCCTCACCATATAATCCATCCTCAATCTTCCCTGCATGAAGCTGGTGGATAGGGTGAGGGAGTCAAAGGGTTAAGTTTTTGCAGTTGGTGGACAGGGTGCAGGAGTGAAAGGGTTAAATTGATGATTCCGTTAATCCATCTCATTCATTTGTTTGCACTTGAAATAATTCATCCAAGCAATCAGTTACAGAAGCATAAAACAAATACGACTACCATCCGTTTATCACTTGGTTAATCCCTTAAACACACGATCGTTAAGCTTGATTAACATGGTCCTTTCTTCAATCAACTGACAATCCAATTAGCTTACCAGACAGCAATCAATTCATAAAACTGTCAGCATCATTAACCAACCCATCATTTTTATCAATCAACCACTCGATCGATCGATCGTTTCATCAGCATTACCCGGCAAGATGTTAACAACAAAAACAAACAAACAATCAATTGTATCCATTGTAAAGATTATTATATATATTGGCCAGAATGTTTCTCTCTCTCTCGTCTTCTCTCTCTCACACACACACACACACACACACACAAACATACACACACACACACACACACACAAGAGAAAACACACAACACAACACAACATAACACAACACAGCGCAACACAACACAACACACTCCAAATTACACAACACATAAAAACAGAATATACAAGGATAACTACACAATACAACACAACACAACACAAACACACACACACACACACACACACACACACACACACACACACACACACACACACACACACACACACAAAACAGAATATACAAGGATAACTCTTCCAATACAGATTAGTTCTCTGATGTAAAATTAATCTCACAAACCCTTGTCTCCGATGATCAAATCATTACAGCTGTATGACAAACCAAATGTCGTGAAAATCACGATGTATGCTGCTGACGTCAGCATCACAGTTTACGACACACTGAATGTCCAAAAAATCACGATCAATGATGACCACTCAGAATCTGAACAATCTGTTGATCATTTAAGCATTGTCAATGTCTTTCTTTGGTGGACAGCAAACTGAGGTTTTTTTTATATTATCATTTATTCTTTCTATTAATTAAGAGAGCATGGAATTGGGTTTTGTTGGGGGTTTTTTTTCCAGCACGCAATATCCTGCGAGCGAATGAAAACTGGGACCAGAAAAGGCAACGACCTGATGTCTGTATTTCTCTGTCTGTTGTCCCTCCCTCTCTCTTACTCACTTTATCTCTCGTTCTGTAACTCACTTTCTCGCTCCCTTAGCCCCCCCCCCCCCCTCTCTCTCTCTCTCTGTCTGTCTGTCTCTGTCTGTCTCTCTCTCACCCTACCTTTTCTTTTACATATTCGTTCTTTTTCTCTGTTTCTCTCAAGCACACTCTCAGTTTATCACTGCCCCCCATCTCTTTGTGGTGTGTGTGTGTGTGTGTGTGTGTGTGTGTGTGTGTGTGTGTGTGTGTGTGTGTGTGTGTGTGTGTGTGTGTGTGTGTGTGTGTGTGTGTGTGTGTGTGCACGCGAGGGCGTATTCGCCAATTACGTATAAACACTGCGATGAGCACCATAGCTGGTAATTGTAAATTGTTGGAAAGTTCTCCAACATTCTGTATTTTCTTTTTAACTTTTTTTGTTATAGCAGTGCAATGCTTGTATTACTGTGACTTTGTTTACTCGTTTGTTTTCTGTAGGTGATACAGAGTTTAAGTGGAATGGTTGGAGTGTCCCCACAGCCTTCGAGTTTATTGGCGTACTTTTCTATACAATATATTAATTGAATCCTTTGTTGTTTGTTTGTTTGTTTGTTTTCGTTGTGTGTGTGTGTGTGTGTGTGTGTGTGTGTGTGTGTGTGTGTTGTGTGTGTGTGTGTGTGTGTGAGTGAGTGAGTGTGTGTGTGTGAGTGAGTGTGTGTGTGTGTGTGTGTGTATTTGTGTGTGTGTGTGTGTATGTGTGTATTATGTATGTATGTATGTATGTATGTATGTATGTATGTATGTATGTATGTGTGTGTGTGTATGTATGTATATGTGTATGTATATATGTGTGTATGTATGTATATATATGTATGTGTTTATGTGTGTATGTGTGTGTGCGTATGTGTGCGCACGCGCTTGTGTTTTTTGTCCAGACATATTTCAGAGCCTTTTGTTTGTTTTTTGTTTGTTTTTTGTTTGTGTTTATTTGACGTTTTATTACTGGCTGGATTGTAATCTAAGTAACGCAAAACAAAGCCAGCGTATTATCTCTACGCATCTGACTGCAAAATATTTTCATGATGTAACTATTCGACACGCTCCTTGAATGGGCAGAGTATGTGTATGAGAAAGTAGCGAGCTGGTTATCTGCAGAGACAGACGAGGACACAGAAAAAAAAAAGAGACAGAGAAACAGAACGGATATACGGTTTCCATGAACTATTCCGGACCAAAAGAGATACTAGAACTCTGCTCAGTTCAGTCTGTGTGTGTGTGGGGGGGGGGGGGTAGGGGGGTAGAGGGGTCAAAAACAAACAGCAAATGTATTTGCGGCTCCGCAAACGGGATGCTGAGAATTATTATCGACGATCACTTGATCTCTTTCATGGTACCTTGTTCTCAAAGTAAACGCGCCTGGAGAATACATCAACGCACACACATCCTGGACGATATTGATCCAGAGATGGACCATCAGCTTGTTCTTTCAGACGTCTAGCAAGCCACTTCGGTGTCTGGTAAACAAACACTCCTGGTATAGAAGAAAGAAAGAAAATGTGCGTTTTGGCAAATAGAGGGAAATGGGGGAAATCTGCATTAGCAAACATATCGCTGACACTGAGGAAAAAAGAAGAAGAAGAAACTGTTATAGTAATAATAGCAGAAGAAGAAGAAGAAGGCAAAAACCCTAAAAAGGTAAAGTAGATTTTGTGTTCTGTAAACAGCCCCCTTACCACGGTTGATCTCTGATCGTTTTATAGCTGAACGGCTCTTTGTTCTCCGAGTAAACATGTCCCAAGGTTAGATCAACAAAGACGGCATTGATGACGTTGACGACACTGGGAAGAAGATCCGCCTGCCTGTTTCGATTGCCTACATTTTAAAGCGTTCGCTTCAAAAGTGTCTCACGTATGAACTTTGGCTTGGCAGACAGATTTTGACCACTATTACCACCCATCCCCTCTCTCCGTCTTCTTTTCCTCTTTCATCTCCTTGTTCTACGAGGAGGGTTGAATATATTTCCCCCTCCGCTCCACCCCCCCCCCCACCCCCGACCTCTTTGGTTCTACTTCGTCTTTGCAAAAGTAATCGGAAATATTTTTGTTTTCTTCTTTCAACTCTGTTGTTGAAGAGATAGTAGTTGTTTAGTCCCCAAAGACCATAGATTTGTGATGATGGACAGATGTCAGCGATGTCTTGCTGTGGCTCTAACAATCTGATGTGGGGGGGGGGGGGGATGACATGTCATACCACGTTATCTCCGTAGAAAGATGAACACAGTCAGCTTGGAGCCAGTTTTGTTCTGAAGCCCTCTCTGGCCTGTCGTTTCATCATTACCATCATCATCATCATTATCATCATCATCATCATGTGCCCTGCCGCATGGCGTTGGCGATCATGGCCCTCCATACTATCCCTTATTGCCGCAAGCACATCTTCCACCCTCTCTGTCCTCAGCCACTCTGCAAGTCCGTCCAATATTTTTTTTCTCTGGGTCTACCCGGTGCTCTCTGTCCCTCCAGCTTTTCTGTTGTGACAGGTGCTCAAATTCCCCTTTCATCATGAAATGGCTTATAAATGTTGCCTGTCTTTTCCTGATCTTCCTTATCAATGATCTTCTTGTGTCTGCCTCCATCAAGACTGTCCACGCCTCACAACCGTATAACATTATCGGTTCTATATAACATTCAAGAACTCTCTTCCTGATGTTAACTGACAGGCATTTGTTGGTAAGAATGCTTTTCATCTTATTGAATGCTGAAAAATCTGTCCCTTACACGAGGATTTTCTCAAACTGGCAAATATCTGTCTCCAGGAACACCAGTCTGCGGCTAGTATATCGTGACTGTTTGTCCTGCGGGCAATCGCCTTGCGATCCTGTTTTCTATAATAATCATGTACTTACTGTAATTATCTAACGATCACGTTATGATTTTTTTCAACATAAACTTGTGTCTGTGTATGTTTTCAAAATGTAAAATATCGAAGAGTAGCCATTTAGTCCTCAAAAGACCATAGATTTGTGACTGCTGTTGTGAGGCGTGGACAGTCAACAAGCAAAGCCAGAACAAGATTGAGGCAGCCGAGATGTGCTTTTCTAAGAAAAATGTTGAGAGTTCCACGGACAGCAAAGAAAACAAACGAGACAGTCTTGATGGAGGCAGACACAAGTAGATCACTCATAAGGAAGATTAGGAAAAGACAGGCAACATTTATAGGCCATTTTATGAGGAAAGGGGAATTAGAGCACCTGGAACTGAAACTGAAACGGAAGCAGAACCCAAAGCCAAAGGACTCCCTCCCATGCAGTGCCTGCAGTAGAACCAGTGCCTCTAGGATTGGTCTTGTATCCCACACGGAGACCCACAGACCTACCAGTTAACGAGGACCAAAGCGCCTACTCATCCGTCGGATGGATGGAAAGGAAAAGTCCATCATCGTTTTCATCATCATCATCATCACATAGTGGTACCTTTGAGGGTAACTGAAGAGGAAGATGCAGCCGGTTACATTGCAGTTCATCGTAAGAATGTTCGTTCTAAGGATGGTGACCTAAGTACGTACAATGATATAAAGACAAAAGTGGGACAAAAAGTGATGGTCCATGAAAACAAACAAAAACAAAAAAAACTTTCGCTCGTCTCGCGACCGTTTCCCCCAAAAAAGAAATGGCAATACGTTTCTGCCACGCAAACATTCTTATCTCTGTTCACTTGACCTTTTTCCGAGTGCTTTCTCCCGACTGTAAACAGAGTCCAGAGGATACGTCAACGAAGACATCAGTGATGACATTGATCAAGGGGAAACGATCATTTGCTATTCCTTTATGAGCTATAGAAACCACTTCAGTGTCTGGTAAATATTTTACAGAACGGAGCAGGAGAAAAGCCGCGTTTTGCAATCAATTGGCTGAAAAGAAAAAGAAGAAAAGTGTAGAAGAGGGAGGACCTGCATTAGCAAGCAAATTGGTAGCACGGGAGATGGTGAATGAGAAAGAGGAAAAAGAGGAGGAGTAGGAGTAGGAAGAGGAGGAGAAGGAGAAGAAGAAAAAGAAAACATTTCATTTTGGAAGCTAAATGGTCAACAAAGAAAAAGGAAAGTTTGACAAATCTGCCTATGGCGAATACACTGCAAAACAAAGAATATGTCGTGTTTTGCTATCAAACTCCTAACAATAACAGGAAAAAATCTACGTTTGGCGAATATTAACGCTTATTTTGTAGCCACATCACTGAATAAGAAAGAAATCAATACCACATCACTGAATAAGAAAGAAATCAACACCACATCACTGAATAAGAAAGAATCAACACCACATCACTGAATAAGAAAGAAATCAACACCACATCACTGAATAAGAAAGAAATCAACACCACATCACTGAATAAGAAAGAAATCAACACATCACTGAATAAGAAAGAAATCAACACATCACTGAATAAGAAAGAAATCAACACCACATCACTGAATAAGAAAGAAATCAACACCACATCACTGAATAAGAAAGAAATCAACACATCACTGAATAAGAAAGAAATCAACACATCACTGAATAAGAAAGAAATCAACACCACATCACTGAATAAG
>JAPXFY010000021.1:32118336-32138336 GCA_030674185.1 Monoplex corrugatus
GAACACTGCCCTTTTTGATCCTCCAACCAAGAACACTGCCTATTATGATCCAACTAACCAAGAACACTGCCTATTATGATCCAACTAACCAAGAACACTGCCTATTATGATTACCGCCAATCACTAACAAGAACACTGCCTATTATGATCCAACTAACCATGAAACACTGCCTTATGATCACTACCAGAACACTGCCTATTATGATCCTCCAAACCTTAACACCAAGAACACTGCCTATTATGATCCAACAACCAAGAACACTGCCATTGTCCTGCATGCCTATTGATCCAACAACAAGAACACTGCCTATTATGATCCACACTGCTTTATGATACCAAGAACACTGCCTATTATGATCCCAACTACAGAACATCCTATATGAATCCAACACTGCCTATTTGATCAATAACAAGATCCTTTAGATCCTAACCAAGAAAACTGCTATGATTACTCAAGAATGCCATTTGACAACTAACCAGAACTGCCTATTATGATCCTCAAACGATTATGTCCAACTCAATGAACACTGCTATTATGATCCAACCAATCAAAACATGCCTGTTATGCTGCCTGCAGGAAGCAGGTGGATAGGATGAGGAGTATCAAGGCTTAAGTTTTTGCAATGGTCATCGTTAGGGTAGGTAATTGTAGTTGGTCGCCTCTGCTGCAATCACTACTATCAACCTGTACTTTGATGAAGTAACTATTTATCTTGTCGTCTCATATAATGATACGTTGTTACTTCAAACGTCTCTTATGAGGAGATAATATGACCTTCAAACGATGTGCTCGCCTGGTGTGGATTCTGTTGCAGACTATCAGGCCAGTGGTATGGAGCATTTATGAACCAGCAAGGACCTAGCAGTAATGTCTAATTTCCTGTCTGTGTGGTTCCCTTGATATCCAGTGTCAAAATACAGGTTTTTGCCTGTAGAGTTCTGTGTAACATAATACGTACGTGTGTGCACATTACACAAAGCCCTCAGTTGCAATTTCCCCTTTTAGGAATAAGTGAAAATGAGCAAGCAGGAAGTATGATGGAGATACAGAGACAGACTAATAGAAGTGACTGATAGGCTGAAAAAATAGAAAGACATCAACATCCTGAAAGGGAAATCACTACTTTTTCCCTGAACAAAATTATATGGAAAGAACACACGGGCGACAGGCAGACAGGCAGACAGACAAGGAAAGACCGACAGACTCACACAACACGACAGACAGAAGCTATCATTGCTAGAAAAATCTGGGCGTCTATCTCCCAGCTACCTACTTAAACAACGTGGTTCAAAACTGTAAAGTTTTTGTTTTTCTCTAATTTTTTTAATATATTTATATGTATTTTCGGCGTTCCGATCTTTCTCGGATGCGTGCACACACGCTGCTTTACGAAAGCTGTGTCATCATCATCATCATCATCATTATCATCATCATCATGTGCCCTGCCGCATGGCGTGGCGATCATGGCCCTCCATACTGTATCTATCCCCTATATCCGCAAGCGCATCTTCCACCCTCTCTGTCCTCAGCCACCCTGCAAGTCTGTCCAATATTTTCTCCCTGGGTGCTCTCTGCTGTACAATCTGCAGTCTTCGATGTGCGTGCAATGCTAGGCGTTTTCCATAAGCTACCCAATCACTGACAGAACTTACAGGATCTTTAACGTGCGTAACATTCTGTGTGAGTATACACACGAGGGGGGGGGGTTAAGTACTAACAGGTCTGCACACGTTGTTACTCTGGAGATCGGGGAAAAAATCTCTCCACCCTTCACCCACAAGGCAGGAGGTCCTGTTAAGGATTGAACCCAGACCTTCTAACTGGAATCCTGTTAACTGTAATGAGTTATCTTCTCCAGCTCAAAGAAACATGGGGAAAGTTAAAATTCACCTGATTTCTTGTTTTTGTCCTAAATATAAAAGATGATTTTTTTCTTTGCTATCTTTTATGCTTAGTAAAGGCCAGTTGGACACAAGAAGATCATTGATAAAAAAGATTAGGAAAAGACCTGCACCATTTATAGGCCATTTCATGAGGAAAGGGGAATTAGAACACCTGGTCACAACAGGAAAGCCGGAGGGAAAGAAAACACCAGGTAGACCCAGAGAGAAAATATTGGACGGACTTGCAGGATGGCTGAGGACAGAGAGTGTGGAAGATGTAATTGCAGCAACAAGAGATAGACGCATATGGAGGTCCACGATCGCAAACGCCATGCGGCAGGGCACATGTTGATAAAGACGGCAGGCCAGTCGGCCGAAAAAATTTGTATCTGTTTTGTTTCGTTAAGTAAATACGCATTTTTATTCTAGTTTTCGTGTGTCTCTGGTTTCTAATTAACTGTACTGTGTTTTAAGAATTCTTCTACTGTATGGCTTATTCATTTTGGTTTTAATATAGACTTTATTCAGTGAAATGCCTCACTTCGTATTTCCATTAATGTCTATACGTTTCCTTGGGGTTCTTTTTTCATTACACTGAAATATGTCAGAGAAGCAAGCCTTGAGATAACACTGACAGATGAGTTTTAAGAAATGTTGGCCAGTATCTTGAAAATATCATATTTACTCTCCCCCCCCCCCCCCCCGAGAACATCCATCTCATTCATCTTCAAAGAGCACGGGCTTCTTTCATTATTTTCATTTCTTGGAGAAGGAACTGGTCACAATATGATCATAAAAAAGCCTTTGATCTGTCAGTCACCGTGTAACTATGATTACTGCATGCATCGTTTCCATAAGATCTTTACTTCCGCGGGCAGACAGTCATTGCTTGTGTGGTAAATCTTCATCAGTTACGTTACTACTGGGAGCGGAATCTGGGGGGAGGGGGGGGAGAGAGAGAGAGAGAGAGAGAGAGAGAGAGAGAGAGAGAGAGAGAGAGAGAGAGAGAGACAGACAGAAGGCAGATAGACAGACCAGAAGAGAGAAGAGAAAGAAAGAAGAGAGACAGACAGACAGACAAAGACACACACACACACACACAGAGCAGACAGAAGATAGAGACACGACAGACAAGACAGACAGAGAAGAAGAAAAAAGAAGAAAAGAAAGAGAAGAGAGAGAGAGAGAGAGAGATAAAGACACACACACACACACAAGCAGAGACAGAGAGACGAGAGAGAGAGAGAGAACGAACAGAGAGACAGAGACAGACAGAAAGACGCACAGTAAACAGACTGAACACCACAACAGGAGGCTTGTGAGCATGCAAGGTTGTATAATTCGGAACAGCAAATCCAAATTCCCTCCGCAAAATCTCGTCTAATAATACAAGACATGTCGTCCCCGTTACTCATCTGGTCAGAGGATCATACTGATAAAACAAGAGTTGTGGGGTTCCACCTTCGGACAGGCCACAGTGTGTGGTGTGTGTGATTTGTTTCTGGGCTGGCTTTTCTGATAGATTGTTGCGCTCATAATCTATTCACTTCTCGAGTTCAATGCCATCCCTCAAACATAAACGTTGCCTTGTTCGCTCTCCATCTCAAGGCTCCAATATGGCATTGGGGTCGTGTCAGTCTTTCAAAGGTCCATTTCCCAGGCTCAAAGGATTCTGTCAGGTAACTGCTGACATATCGGGGTGAAGTGCATACAGAACTACCCGAGAGTGAGGAATCCCTCTTGATCAAACTACAAGCTACAGAGCTGGGTGGAGCGCACACAGAACTGCCCGAGCGCGATAACCCTTCTTGATCAAAATGCAAACTAAATATCTGGGTGAGGTGCATACGGAACTACCCGAGTGTGACGAATCCCTCATGAACAAACTACAAGCTACAGAGCTGGGTGGAGCGCATACGGAACTACCCGAGTGTGATGAATCCCTCTTGAACAAACTACAAGCTACAGAGCTGGGTGGAGCGCATACGGAACTACCCGAGTGTGATGAATCCCTCATGAACAAACTACAAGCTACATATCTGGGTGAAGTGCATACGGAACTACCCGAATGTGATGAATCCCTCATGAACAAACTACAAGCTACAGAGCTGGGTGGAGCGCATACGGAACTACCTGAGTGTGATGAATCTCTCATGAACAAACTTAAGCTACAGAGCTGGGTGGAACGCATACGGAACTACCGAGTGTGTGAATCCCTCTTGAACAAACTACAAGCTACAGAGCTGGTGGAGCGCATACGGAACTACCCGAGTGTGATGAATCCCTCATGAACAAACTACAAGCTACAGAGCTGGGTGGAGCGCATACGGAACTGCCCGAATGTGATGAATCCCTCCTGATCAAACTACAAACTACGGGTCTGGGTGAAGCGCATACGGAACTGCCCGAGTGTGATGAATCCCTCTTGATCAAACTACAAACTACGGGTCTGGGTGAAGCGCATACGGAACTGCCCGAATTAGATGAACCCCTCTTGATCAAACTACAAACTACGGGTCTGGGTGAAGCGCATACGGAACTGCCCGAGTGTGATGAATCCCTCTTGATAAACTACAAATACGGGTCTGGGTGAAGCGCATACGGAACTGCCCGAGTGTGATGAATCCCTCTTGATCAAACTACAAACTACGGGTCTGGGTGAAGCGCATACGGAACTGCCCGAGTGTGATGAATCCCTCTTGATCAAACTACAACTACGGGTCTGGGTGAAGCGCATACGGAACTGCCGAGTGTGATGAATCCCTCTGATCAAACTACAAACTACGGGTCTGGGTGAAGCGCATACGGAACTGCCCGAATTAGATGAACCCTCTTGATCAAACTACAAACTACGGGTCTGGGTGAAGCGCATACGGAACTGCCGAATTAGATAAATCCCTCCTGATTCAAACTACAAACTACGGGTCTGGGTGAAGCGCATACGGAACTGCCCGAATTAGATGAACCCCTCTTGATCAAAATACAAACTACAGATCTGGGTGTTAGCGCATACGGAATTGCCCAAGCGCGATGAATCCCTCTTGAGCAAACTACAGATCTGGATGAAGCGCATGCAGAACTGTCCTAATGTGACGACTCCGTTTTGAACAAACTACAGATCTGGGTGAAGCTCATACGGAACTGCCTGAGTGTGAAGAACCCCCTCCTGAACAAGTTACAGAGCTGGGGGAAGCGCATACGGAACTGGCCCAGCGCGAGGAATCCCTCTTGAGCAAACTACAGATCTGGGTGAAGCGCATACGGAACTGCCAGAGTGTGATGAACCCCTTTTAAACAAACTACAAACTACAGAGCTGGGTACCCCCGTGAGGACGCCGGGGGCTCTTTCACCTTCTGGAAATTCTGTGCTTGCAATTTCCTCTTTTCTCTCTCCTTGTTTCTGCCTTGTTCCTTTGCTTTCTGTCATTTCCTCCTATCATTTTCTGCCTTGTTGGTCCATTCACCTGTATGTGTTCAATAAAGTCTTACGTATTTTGTCTTAGGATTGATAACTGGGTACATGGACTAAGTGCATTTTTGGCTGTAAGGAGGTGAGATGTGCGGAAGCAATTTTAGGTAACTTAGGCCTGTTTTTATATAATTTATGTTTTGGTATCTTGGGGTATTCTTAAATTTGTATTCAGGTGCGTTTTTTAAACACCCTGTGCGACAAATTGGATGGAGTGGTCAATGCCGGTGGCATGCCCTTAGATTATGTTCCCGAATGCACTGATATGTGTATTTAATTTTTTCCTTTTTTCTTTTCCTGTTGAAGTTTTGTATGTTTTGAAGCGGTTATAACCCTGATATGACTCTACGCGGTCGGCCGGGCTTTAAACAACAATAACAGAGCTGGGTGGAGCGCATTCGGAATTGCCCGAATGTGAAAAATCCCTCTTGAAGAAACTACAAACTCTAATACAACAGAAAACCAATATTTTGGACATAATCACGTCAACGGTCTATTACTATCATCATTGTTTCCCTCCCCTCCCCAAACAAAAACTCAATGAATGGTACGCATCCCATTCACTGATCTTCAAAGGCCATGGCGTTCTTGTCATTATTCTAAAGTCTTGAAAGACCTAAAACAAAAAAACTGCTCACAATGGATCACAAAAGAGCCTTTGATCTGTCAATTCACCGTGTAACTATGATGTCTGCGAGCATCATTTCCATGGAATTTTATTCCAGCCGGCAGACGTTAAAATTGACTTACTTTTTTTTTGTTTTTTGTTTTTTTTGCGTCTGGTGAAGCTTCATCAGTTACGTTATTAGGAGGAAGGAGTGTGTGTGTGTTTGTGTGTGTGTGTGTGTGTGTGCGTGCGTGCGTGCGTGCGTGCGTGCGTACGTGTGTGTGTGTGCGTGCGTACGTGTGTGTGTGTGCGTGCGTACGTGTGTGTGTGTGCGTACGTGCGTGTGTGTGTGAGTGTGTGTGTGTGTGTGTGTGTGTGTGTGTGTGTGTGTGTGTTGGGGGACGGTAACATGAAGTTGGGGGGGGGGGGCAGGACGCGCGCACACACACACACACACATTTCCTGTTTTATGTCATCTCAGTTTATGATTGTAAACTAAAGTCGCACACACACCGCCAGTACTACTACTACTACTACTTCTTCCACTACCACTACTACCTTGCCTTTGATCAATACATGATCAACCCTTCTATTCACCTTCTCCATCTTTTTTTTTAAAGACACTGTTGTGTACAACTCGATGTCGAAAATGAAAAAGTGCGCACTCTTTGTAAAGTGTCCTTTTAAAAGCAAGTTTACGGGGGAAGTTATGTAAGACAGCAAAGGTAAGGAAAATAGTAACACTAACAACAACAAAAACAATCACTCACAATTTCGAAAACAAAACTTGAATCCGTGGTGGTTACGTTCGCAAAAACATCACTTTCACAAACAATGCTAAGTCGCATGCCTGAAGCAAAGAACAGTAGAATTTCTTCATCATATAACGCTTACGAGCGTATTACATATGACTGACTGACAGAAGATTTTTCAGTTCTATTCGACATCGTCGTTCAACTTAGTAGTTTCTTAACTTGCAACTTCTCTTTGTCTCCCAATCGAATATTGTAATTCTTTACTTTCTGGCTGGCCTGGTCCTTCCGTTACATGCCGCCAGCGTATTCAGAATTCCGTGGCCCATCTTGCCCTTCATAAAAAGAGGCGTGATCATGTTACTCCCTTGCTTCACTGGTTGCCTGTTTCTCAAATAATTTCATACAAAATCAGTTCATTATGCTACTAGTATACCAATGGTACTGCACCTATTTATCTCTATGACTACTTCTGAATGTACACCCCTCCACTCAACCACTTCGTTCTACTTGATACTACTTGTTTACAAAACCCTCGATACGATATACAGATGTTCCCCAGGAGGTCGCCACTCTTTTTCTGTGTCTGGTCCATACAATTAGAACGATCTTTCCCCGTCTATTCGACAGTTCTATACATTGTTTTCCTTCAAGTCTGGTTTGAAGACATACCTTTTTGTCCAGCAGTGATTTCCCCCTCTACGTGCCTACCCCTCTGCCCCACTCCCCTCATGTCTTCCCTCTCCCGGTATGCGTGTGCTTTGTGTCCTGGAGTTTTGGTCGTTGTTGGCTTTGGTGTGATTCTTGTATCATGACCTGCGCCTTATAAATGTCAGTATCATTATTATTATTATTATTAGTAGTAGTAGTAGTAGTAGTAGTGGTAGTAGTAGTAGTAATAGTAGTGGTAGTAGTAGTAGTAGTGGTGGTGGTGGTGGTAGTGGTAGCAGTAATAGAAGTAGTAGCAGTAGTAGTAGTAATAGTAGTATCAAATCCATACTAGTTTCTGTACTTTTATATATTTGTTTTTGTTTAGTTGTTTGATCTTCTTCCACTGTTTCTGTCTCTGTTTATATCTGTCTGTCTGTCTGTCTGTCTGTCTCTCTAAGTGCTCTCACATGCTCACTGTCTCTCTGTCCTCTCATTTCGTAAGCTTCGATGTGGTCTTCCTCTTTCTCGTGAACCGGAATTGAATGCCATTCACAGGCGTGTTTCGTTATTTCCGTTTCCGGTGTACAAATGTGAAACAAGACTCCCTTTCTGTCACCCGAATCCCAAGCCGCTCCCCCCCCCCCCCCACCCCAAGCCCCCTCTGTTTAGCTTTTCTTTAACCCTTTGACTCCTGCACCATATCTACCAACTGCAAAAACTTAACCCTTTTGATTCCCTCACCCTATCCACCAGCTTCCAACAGGAAGCTGGTGGATAGGGTGAGGGAATCGATGGTTCAAGTTTTTGCTTTGCTATCATGGTTGGCAATGCAGGATGCTGGTGGACAGGATGCGGGAGTCAAAGGGTTAATGAATGATGAAGAATGAAGGGAATGTTCACAGACAGTAAGTTTCAGCGACGCCGGAATCCATGCTCCTAGATAGAAAGATGAGTGGGGCCGGGGACGATGAACTCACTGGTAATGCGTCCGTATGCGTGCTTGCGTGCGTATGTGTATCTGTATGTGTGTCTGTGCCGTGCGTTTGTGCATCTGTATGTGTATCTGTGCGTGCGTTTGTGTATCTGTATGTGTATGTGTACGTGCGTTTGTGTATCTGTATGTGTACGTGCGTTTGTGTATCTGTATGTGTATGTGTACGTGCGTTTGTGTATCTGTATGTGTACGTGTGTTTGTGTATCTGTATGTGCATCTGTGCGTGTGTTTGTGTATCTGTATGTGTATCTGTGTGTGCGTATGTGTATCTGTATGTATATCTGTGCGTGTGTTTGTGTATCTGTATGTGTATCTGTGCATGCATATGTTATCTGTGTGTGTGTCTGTGCTTGCGTTTGTGCATGTGCATGTGTATTTGTGCGTGCGTTTGTGTATCTGTATGTGTATTTGTGCGTGCGTATGTGTATGTGTATCTGTGCGTGCGTTTGTGCATCTGTATGTGTATCTTTGCGTGCGTTAGTGCGCGTGCGAGCGTGCGCGCGCGCGCGTGCGTGCATTTTTGGTGCTTTTATTCGCGATTCTGGTCAATACAAAAACCTACTATGGTATAGAAGTGGTAGCTCGGGTGTGTGTTGTTTTGAGGATACTACGTAACTAGTGTCAGTTTTAATTGTCACAAGACACTGTCTTCACACTCGGAATAAATTCCATATGCACTAACCGTAAAACGCCATGTGATGGAGGAGATGAAAAAACAAACAAATTATGACTTAAGCCTGCGCATAGACACTACGCACTTAAGGAGATGGGTAACAGCGTGACATGAGTTAGTGAAAAATCTTGAAAACCAAGTTTAGAGATGATAAGCAAGACGCTAGGATGTCACTGTTTCAAACTGTGGTTTGTATCATGTGATATGGCGTCTTATAAATGTCACTATTATTATCATTAGTAGTAGTAGTAGTAATAGTAGTAGTAGTAGTAATAGTAGTAGTAGTAGCAGTAGAAGTGATAGTAGTAGTAGTAATAGTAGAAGTAGTAGTAGCAGTAGAAGTAGTAGTAGTAGTAATAGTAGAAGTAGCAGTAGCAGTAGAAGTAGTAGTAGCAGTAGCAGTAGCAGTAGCAGTAGAAGTAGCAGTAGAAGTGGTAGTAGTAGTAGTAAGAGTAGAAGTAGTAGTAGCAGTAGAAGTAGAAGTAGTAGTAGAAGTAGAAATAGTATCCAATCCATACTAGTTTCTGTATTTCTGTATATTTGTTTTTGTTTAGTTGTTTGAGCTTCTTCCTCTGTGTCTCTGTCTCTGTTAATGTCCGTCTGTCTCTCTCTCTGTCTCTCTCTCTGTCTCTCTCCCTCTCTCTCTAACTGTCGTTTGAAACACGCAAATCAGTCAGGCGAAAGACCACAACACACCAAAGTTGAAAACCACAATACACCACAACACAGAGACACAATACACAGCGATATAGTAACAACACCGACAACTTGAGCCATTGTGGTCAGTGTTGTGAAAATTGGTCCAGAAGCTCGACGATAGCGTATACATCTCCATAATGGTAACTGGATCTTGCTGTCGTACTTATCAGCTTATTATTCTTGGATCTTCTTCTTCTTCTTCTTCTTTCCAATCACCCAAGCAAACAGCAGGGATTTTTCTCCTTACGCTTAGTTTTGCTCTCTCTCATTTTTATATCCCTCCATTAAATGTTTTTTGTTGTCTTTGTTTTGTATGTATGTATGTATGTATGTATGTATGTATGTATGTATGTATGTATGTATGTATGTATGTATGCATGCATTATGTATGTATGTATGTATGTATGTATGTATGTAGGTATGTATGTATGTAGGTATGTATGTATGTATGTATGTATGTAGGTAGGTATGTATGTATGTAGGTATGTATGTATGTATGTATGTATGCATGTATTATGCATGTGTATGTATGTATGTATTTATTATGTATGAATGCATGTATGTATGTACGTATGTATGTATGTACGTATGTATGTATGTATGTGTGTGTGTGTGATTGTGTGCATGTGTGTGTAGAGATAGATACAGATATATGTTTATATGTATGTGTGTATATATATATAATATATATATATATAACATAACATATATACACAATATATATATATATATGTGTGTGTGTGTGTGTGTGTGTGTGTGTGTGCGTGCGTGCGTGCGTGCGTGCGTGCGTGCGTGCGTGCGTGTGTGTGGCAGGTTTAGTTCCTCTCTCTCTCCCTCCCCCCACCTCTTTCTCACACACACATTCTTGTTCCTCCTCTTCTCCCTAAATAGATTATCGATTCTAGCTGAGAAAACGATAACTGGCTTCCGTAAAAATCCAGGTTTTATTTTCAAGGCACTTAGAGAATATCCCTACCACATGTTCATTAATGTGAATCCGCCAGGGGTGGGAAGAGATGGAGACAATGGACAAAGGGGATCTTGTTCTCGTCGTTAGAGAGATAGATAGTGTGCTCTTTCGGCCTGAAAATCACCTCTGAGATAGATAGATAGATAAGACAGACAGACAAATAGACAGACAGACATACAGATAGACAGACAGATAAACAGACAGACAGGCAAACAGAGATAGACAGACAGACAGAGAGACAGACATAGAAATAGATAGAAAGACAGATGGATAGACCGATAGATAGATAGATAGATAGATAGATAGGTAGATAGATAGATAAATAGATATAGATAGATAGACAGATAGACAAATAGATAAATAGATAGCCATATAGATAGACAGATAGATAGATAGATAGACAGATAGACAGAGATAGATAGATAGGTAGATAGATAGACAGATATAGATATAGATGGACAGACACACAGAGATACAGATATAGATAAATAGATAGATAGATAAATAGATAGATAGATAGATAGATAGATAGACAGATAAATAGATAGATAGATAGATAGACAGATAAATAGATAGATAGATAGACAGATAGATGGACAGTTAGATAGACAGACAGATAGATAGAAGATGAAGTGTGTGATACAGACACGAAAAGACAGGGAGACACAAAGAGAGAAACGGAGAAAACGAGGGAGAAACAGAGAGGGGTGAGGGGTGAGGGATGAGGGATGACAGACAAACAGATAAACATACAGAGAAAGAGGAACAGGCAGAGGCACACAGACAGAAAAACACAGTGACAGAAAGAGGGAAGACGAGAGACATATGACATAGACGGAAAGACAGAAAGAGGCAAAGAAAGAGACAGAAACATAAACAGGGAGAGACAGAGACATGCAGACAGAAAGACAGAGAAAGGCAGGCAAAGGCAGAAACAAACAGACAGACAAAAAGAAAGGCAAGAGAGACAGAAAGAAAGACTGAGACACGTACAGACAGAAAAACAGCGAGAGACAGACAGACAGAGAGAGAGAGAGAGCGAGCGAGAGAGCGAGAGAGAGCGAGAAAGAGAGAGAGAGCGAGAGAGAGAGAGAGAGCGAGAGAGACAGACAGACAGATAGACAGAGAGAGCGAGAGAGAGAGACAGAGAGAGGAGAGAGAGAGAGAGAGCGAGAGAGAGAGTGAGAGAGCGAGCGAGAGAGAGAGAGAGAGAGAGCGAGAGAAAGCGCGAGAGCGAGAGAGAGCGCGAGAGCGCGAGAGCGAGAGAGAGCGAGAGGGTGATAAAGTGAGACGATATATATTATATTAAAAAGAAATTGGGAGCTGGGGGTGACAGAGTTCGTTCGCCTGAGCGTGCGCGCGCGCGCGCGTGCGGTGTGCGTGCGTGTGCGCGCGCGCGCGCGCGTGTGTGTGTATGTGTGCGTGTGTGTGTATGCGTGTGTGTGTGTGTGAATGTGTGTGTATGCGTGTGTGTGCATATGTCTGGCGTGCGTGCGTGAGCGCTCTCCTACCAACACGCGAAAGCATCGCCCATAGCATGTGATCTGATCACAAAGACTTCTACTCGTTGACACCAGCGAATCAAAAAGAACTTTTTCACAACCCAATCATCCTGTGGAAATAACAATACGTGAAAAAAAAAATCAAACAACATGGTCAAGCCACTAAAAAATCTCCCTTTTTATACAAATTGTAATTATAATTTTTTTTTTTTTTTTACCTCGAATCATGTTAGTCACGAAAAGAAAGAGGCAAAGACTTTGTGCCTCACTGACGGATCCAAATCAAACTGGACACACCAAAGGAAGATCAACGTGTAGCGAGCATGGTGTCAAGCCTGCTAAAGATACAACGCAAAACCTTCAAATGTAGGCAAATGAGCTGTGATGCTGACTGAAACTTGCCCAAGGGTATGCCAATGAGAGATGCCATCTTCTTCTGTTGATTAGTTTTAACAGCAATAGTTATGACAATAATAATTACAATGATAGGAACAACAGTAAAAATTACAGTGACAGTGACGACTATAACAACGATAATAATGAGCCGAGAGAGAGAGAGAGGGGGGGGGAGGGAAGAGAGAAAGAGAGAGACGGAGAGAGATAGTGACTATAATAACGATAGTAATGAAAGAGAGGGGAGAGGGGAGGGAGAGGAGAGAGAGAGGTGTGTGTGTGTGTGTGGTGTTAGGGGGGGGGGGGGGACTGGAGTGAGAGAAAGTGACAGAACGACTATAATAACGACAGTAACAAGAGAGAGACAGACAGACAGAGACGACAGACAGACAGAGACAGAGAGAAAAAGAGAGAGACAGAGACAAAGAACATGCGTGGATGGGGGAGACAGTGAGAGAGAGAGACAGAGAGATACAGAGACAGACAGACAGACAGACAGAGAGAGAATTTGACAGCATGACTTCACCATCCATTTAAGTAACGGTAAAAACCACAACGTATCAGAAAGCGACCTTTCAGCGGCCATGATCACAGAACCTGTAATCATTTGTAAATTGACTGGCTATATTCAATTACAGGAAACGTGAGGAAAACATTACTGCAAAGAAACTTTCAACGTATTGAAACTGAAATGAACAGAGAGAGAGAGAGAGAGAGAGAGAGAGAGAGGAGAGAGAGAGAGGAGAGAGAGAGAGAGAGAGAGAGAGAGAGAGAGAGGAGAGTGAGAGAGCAAAAGAAAAAAGCAAGCGAAACAAATATTTACATTTGTCTGATTGGTTGTCTGTCTGTCTGTCTGTCTGTCTGTCTCTCTCCTCTTTATGTCTAAGATCCGTCTTTCCCTATGAGTGTCTGCACCCATCCATCCTGTCTGTCTTTGATACTTAAATTATAATTGGAAAACAGTAAGGACTGGCTGGAAGACAGACTGATCAGAATCTAATTCTATCATCCTTCATGCTCTCTCTCTCTCTCTCTCTCTCTCTCTCTCTCTCTCACTCTCTCTCTCCTCTCTCTCTCTATTGTGATTGATTTGGTTCAGTTTTGACGTCGACACCCACCTCAGGTGATATGGTTGACGGGGATAACCATCCCAGGGAAGTCGGGGAAAGGGGGACTTATCTATTCCTGTACTGACACCACCACCAGAACAACAATGATGTTAAGATGGGCAGAGAAAAAGGCCAGTTTTTAATGTAGCGCATCCCAGGATTCGAACCCACGACCATTAACGTGTGAATCCGACGCTCAACCAACTGAGTTACTGAGGCCTGCACCTCCCCTCTGTCTCTCTCTCCTTCCCCCCTCCTTAAATCCCTCTCTCAAACACGCACTTACACACTGGCTTACCACCCAATCCCCTCTCTGTCCATGTACACAATAACTTCTCAGTCTCCCCCCCCCCCCCCGCGCGTTCTTCCAAACTCCCAGTACATACACATAACACATAAATAAACCAAACTGCATGTCACCTGAAAAACGACACAGAAACAGCACAACGCCCTTCTAACGAGAACTGACGCAGGGGGGGTTGTGGGATTGCGCATTTCTCGCTCGGCGGCTTCTGATTGGATGCGGTGACTCGGAGCGCCATCTGTTAGACATGTCAATTACCCGACTGCCCTAGCGGCGAAAGACAATGACAGTTTTCGCGCGACGCCATCTTTTTTAATTTAAAAAAATCTATTAAATAAAAAATCGCGCGCGGTGTGTGTGTGTGTGTGTGTGTGTGTGTGTGTGTGTGTGTGTGTGGGAGTGGGTGAGTGAGGGAGTGGGTGTGTGGGGGGTGTGTGCACGTGACGTGCGTCTATTTGTCAACAAAAATAATTAGCTGAAAGTTGTGTTTTTGAAGTTTTCGCTTCTGCTTTACGCAAAAATGGTAGAACTGAAGGTGAATTGGGAAATGGGAACCATGATGTGAGTGTATGTATTTTTGTTTTGCTTTAAATTTTACATAAGCCGATTCGTGCGATTATTAGTCTATTTATTAAGAAAATAATAATCTTTCAAGGAAATGTTCAAATTCTCTCTCTCTCTCTCTCTCTCTCTCTCTCTCTCTCTCTCTCTCTCTCTCTCTCTCCCTCTCTCTCTCGCTTTGTACCAGTTCTGATAGCCATAACTTGCATATGAATAGACTATCTGCAGTTAGAATTTTCTGTTTCTTTGTCTGATTATCTCTTTCTCCAATAATATTGTTCGTTTGGCTTGCTGGTCGCTTTCTTGTTTGTTTGTTTGTTTGTTTGGTTGGTTGGTTGGTTGGTTGTCGTTCGTTCCGTTTTTTCTTCTTTTTTTTTTTTCAAGAAATACTACATGATTCTCATAATCATTTCATTTTGTCAGAAAGCAGCAAGCTGAAAAGGTGTCTACAAAACAACATTGTCCACAAGTCTCGTTTGTAGTTATTATTGCTATAATTGAATATTTTCAGCGTTAGTTGCCTGGAAGAAAGATTAGTCTAAGTATTTTGCTGACCCATTTGACAATACGATAACTGCTTGAAATGGCCCTGATATGGCTCTATAGTCGGCTGGGCTGTAAGCAGTATGAACTGAACTGAACTACCTGAAATTGTTTTCATATGTCTTTTATTTCTCTTCTATTCCCATTCCTTCTGAAAGGATAAAACGATTCATTTCATTCTTTGGCCTGTTTGTCAATAAAATAATTAGCAAACACAAAGAAAGCATTCCGGTGCTTTTTCCTGTTGTATTTTGAAAAAGACGGGCTTGTTTGTTTACCGATGGCCTATCCATCACATCAATGCTCAGCATAAAATTACTTTCATTTTCTGTGTTAACCTTTTCCTGTTTATCAATTTCACTTTTTAAACGTCCTGGATAATTGGCATGATTGTCGGTCAAGTTATTATTGGCATGATTGTCTGTCAAGTTATTATTGGCATGATTGTCTGTCAATTTATCAACATATTCATGAACTACAAAACTGATTTAATTTTGTTTTGTTTTGAACCTTTTCCAATAGCCATTCTAAGACACAGCAGAGTAATAACTATAACGGCTTTTCGCCCATCCATTAATTTGTCAAAAGAACAAGAATACAAATTCAAAAAGTACAATGCAGTACAGAACGAAATAACTGACAAAGATAGACAGAACGGTAAAAGAAAGGATGGAAAGACATACTTATGCAAGTACAAATAAACATGAAAAAGGGAGGGAGAAAAGAAGAATACCCCCCCCCCCTCCCAAAAAAAAAAAAAGACAAAAAGAAAAAAATAAAGGAAAGGAGAGAGAGAGAAAGAGAGAGAGAGAGAGAGAGAGAGAGAGAGAAAGAGAGAGAGAGAGAGCCAGACAGACAGACAGACAGAGACAGCGAGAGAAAGAGAGAAACAGAGAGAGAGAGACAGACAGAGACAGAGAGAGAAAGACAGAAACAGAGAGAGAAAGAGAGAAAGACAGAAAGAGAAAAGAGAAAGACAGAATGGAAATAGAGCCAAAAAAAACAAAAAACAAAATAAAGACATTAAAAGAAAAGAGCTGCAAAGCACTGTAGTGTACAAACGAACGGGTAAAAAACATGTTATAAAAAAAACCCAAGAGCAACAAGAAAGGGGAGGAAAGTCAGAAAGGAAACGAAAAAAAAAAAGAAAAAAGAAATTACTTTTTTTTTTCAAACAAGAAAATACCCTGAGCGAAGGAATGACAGACTGAAAGAACGAACAAACGAACGAACGAATGCTCGAACGATTGATCGATGGAACGAACAGCCATATTACGTTCGTTGCCAGATGTGGCCTAACCATCTAGACAGCGAAAGAAAAGAAGAAGAAGAAACAAACTTGTGAAAAAAAAACTGAATCTGTTCCAACCGGAACATTGACCTCATCGGCGATTCCAATGGATTCCATTACCACCAGTTATCAAGACTGAACAAAAGACATAACAACATACTGAATAAAACTGAAAGAGAGAGATGGGAGGGGAGGAAAGAAGGGAGATAGACAGAGAAGGGAAGGGAGGAGAGAGGAGAGAGAGAGAGAGAGAGAGAGAGAGAGAGAAGAGAAGAGACAGAAAAGGGATGGAGAGAGAGAAAGAGAGAGAAAGAATGACAACAGACAATGAAAGAGAGAGACAGAAACAGAGAGAGAGAGAGACAGAGACAGAGAGACAGAGACACACAGAGACAGACAGAGAGAATACAGATAGAGAAAAAGAACAACCAGACATTCAAGCACGAAGCATTTGATTTAAAACAAAACAGAAAAAACACACGCAAAGAAAGAAGAACATGATGAGAGATATATATTGTAGGAAGAGAAGTAGGCCATCCCAACAACAACAAAAGAAAAAAACATGAAAAGAAATGAAAAGAAAAGAAAAATGAATTTCAAAATAAACCGAGAAAACAACTAGCAATTCACAACAAACATAATGAAAAGAAAAGTGAAATTCAAAATAAACCGAGAAAACAACTAGCAATTCACAATAGACGTAAATGATAAAAGGGGAAGGGGCGGGGGAGGGGGAGAGGAATAGAAACAAACCTCAGAAAACCCTCAGCGTTTCACACCATATATGGAACAGGCCACTGACTTAGAAATATGTAACCAGGACAGTAATTTGGACGATGAGGACATCTTTGAACCTTGGCATCATGAATGTCTGAAATCTGTGACTGGCGGATATTCTCTCCATGTCTCATGGTTTGCAGGAAATGGAAACGACGGGAGAATGATTACCAAGGCATATAATTGAACAATATCGGGTCTTTTACCGACTTGTGCTGGCTTTCCCTTTTTTTTTAACATCTCCTCTCCGTAAGTTTTCCCTTTTGGTTGTTTTATTTTGGAGTAGTATTTCTCAGTAACTGGTTTCTGTTCGTTTGTTAACAGACTGAAAGAGAGACAGACAGACAGACAGACAGACAGAGAGAGAAGAGAGAATAGAGTGAGAGAGAGAGAATAGAAAGAGAGAAGAGAGAGACAGAGAGAGAGAGGTGAGAGAGAGACAGACACGCAGACAAAGAGAGAGAGAGAGAGAGAGAATATATATATATAGAGAGAGAGGTGACAGACAGACAGACAGACAGAGAATAGAGAGTGAGAGAGAAGAGAGAGAGAGAGAGAGAGAGAGAGGTGTGAGAGAGACAGACAGACACGCAGACAGACAGAGAGAGAGAGAGAGAGAGAGAGAGAGAGAGAGAGAGAGAGAGAGAGAATGAACACAGATAGAGAAAACGAACAGGCAAGAAGCGTAAAATGTAAAACAAAACAAACAAAACACAGCAAAACCACACCCACACCCACAGAGAGAGAGAAGAGAGAGAGAGAGAGAGAGAGAGAGAGAGAGAGAGAAGATGATGAGAGATATATATTGTAGGAAGAGAACCAGGCCATTACCCCACCCCGTCCCACACCCCCACCCCCCCCAAAAAAAAACAAAGAAAAAAAAAGAAAAAGAAAAGAAAAGTGAAATCCAAAACAAACCAAGAAAACAACTAGCAATTCACAACAGATACAAAGAAAAAGAGGGGTGCAGGGGGTGGAGAAGGGAGGGAAAATCAAAATAAACTCAGAAAGCCTCGAGCGATTCACACCAGACACGGCACAAACCACTGACTTAAAAATATGTAACCAGGACAGTAATTTGGACGATGAGGACATCTTTGAACCTTGGCATTATACGACTTGTGAATGTCTGAAATCTGTGACTGGCGGATATTCTCTCCATGTCTCATATTTCGCAGGAAATGGAAACGACGGGAGAATGATTTCCGAGGCATTTCTGGAATAATTGAACAATATCGGGTCTTTTATTGACTTTTGTTGGCTTTCCTTTTTTAAACATCTCCTCTCCGTAAGTTTTCGCTTTTGATCGCTTTACTTTGGAGTAGTATTTCACTGTCCTTGATTTCTGTTCCTTTGTTGATAGGCCATATGAGAAAGACAGAAACAGAGAGAGAGAGAGGAGAGAGAGAGAGAGAGGTGTATGTGTATGTGAGAGAGAGAGTGTGTGTGTGAGGTGAGACAGAGAGAGGGCAGAGAGAGAGAGAGGGGGGGGCAGAGAGAGAGACAGAGACAGACAGAGATAAACAGAGAGAGAGATTACAGAACAGAGAGAGAGATTACAGATACTGAAAAAGAATATTTGGACAGTCAAGCTGGAAGCGTAAAATAAAAAAAATAAAAAATCGGTGTGTGGGAGAGAGAGAGAGAGAGAGAGAGGGGGGGGGGGGAAGGGTTAGAGAATTCTACTTTCATGCTGATAGACTCAATCAGTGAGTGGCAGAGGGGGGGAGAGAGAACAGAGAGAGGAAGTGAGAGAGAAAGACAAGGAGAGAAAGACAGAGAGAAAATGAAAGAGAGAGAGAGAGAGAGAGAAAGTGAGAGAAAGTGAGAGAAAGACAAGGAGAGAAAGACAGAGAGAAAATGAGAGAGAGAGAGAGAGAGAGAAAGTGAGAGAAAGTGAGAGAGAAAGACAAGGAGAGAAAGACAGAGAAAATGAGAGAGAGAGAGAGAGAGAAAGTGAGAGAAAGTGAGAGAGAAAGACAAGGAGAGAAAGACAGAGAGAAAATGAGAGAGAGAGAGAGAGAGAGAAAGTGAGAGAAAGTGAGAGATAAAGAGAGAAAGAAAGAGAGAAAGTGAGAGAGGAATTGAGTGAGAGAGAGAGGGAGAGAGACACAAAGAGGATATGTAAAGTATAAGACTAATAAAAAAAATAAAAAAACAACGCCTTATGACAAAGTATCATCGCCCTTAAATGAGAGAAACAGAAAACGACAGGGAAGGAGAGACAAAACACAGGGAGACAAAGAGGGGGCAAACAGAATCACGAAACTTGCAGAGAGACAAAAGCACAGAGAAAGAAACGGACACCATCACAGAGTGAAAGAAAGATACAAGATCAGAATGACAAGCAAGCAAACAGATACAAACAAAGACAAGAGACAGAGACAAAACAAACAAACAAACAAAAAAGAATGAGAAACAGGAACACAGAGGCAAACAGACAGGCAGGCGGAGAAAGACAGACATTGGACAGAGTCAACTTAAAAAAAAAAAAAAAGGGGTGGGGGGGAAGCAAAAAAAGCTGAATTTAACATAAACACAAAGAAAATAGAGAGAAAGACAGGCGCAGTCAGACAAGAGACGAAAACAGACAAAAAAGTGGAGGGAGACAGACAGACAGGCACACATTCAATCGTACAGGCATTCTGACAGAGTCAGGCAGAGAGAGGGGGGGGGGGGGGAGAGGGAGGGGTTTGAGAGGGAGGGAGGTGAGGAAAGAGAAAAAGAGACAGAGACAGAGACAGAGACAGACAGACAGAGAGACAGACAGAGAGACAGAAGACAGAGAGAAAGATGAAAAGAAAAAAAACAGAGAGAGAGA
>JAPXFY010000021.1:32143336-32180836 GCA_030674185.1 Monoplex corrugatus
AGGGTGCGGGAGCTAAAGGGTTACACATGATCAAGTTCCCAGACTGGAGATAACTCAGTCGAATAAAGTGCCAAGAGTGACACACCTTCTTTGCTCTTTAATGCTGGGAGATAAAAGAAGTCAGACGGCTGTCGATCAAAAGCAGACGTCAAGACGGGTGCACGTCGATGAAATGGCAGACCCATTCAGCACAAGGAAGCGTCACCAAATTACACACACAAAAGGCAGGCTGCTGGTTATGTCTGGTTGCTCTTTCAAGCGTGTTCCCTTAGTCGTGACTTTGAATGGAGTGTGATGATGTTTATGGAGTTGTATTTAGAGATTTATCTACTTGAATCGCTTGGATTCGACATGTGATGCATTTTTAATGTATCCTTTGGACTGGACACGTGATACATTTTAATGGAGCCTTTGAATTCGACATGTGATACATTTTAATGGATTCTTTGAATTCGACGTGATATATTTTCATGGATTCTTTGAATTCGACATGTGAAACATTTTAATGTATCCTTTGGACTGGACACGTGATACATTTTAATGGAGCCTTTGAATTCGACATGTGATACATTTTAATGGATTCTTTTAATTCGACGTGATAATATTTTCATGGATTCTTTGAATTCGACATGTGATACATTTTAATGGATTCTTTGAATTCGACATGTGAAACATTTTAATGGATCCTTTGAATTCGACATGTGATACATTTTAATAGATTCTTTGAATTCGACATGTGATACATTTTAATGGATCTTTCGAATTCGACATGTGATACATTTTAATGGCTCCTTTCAATTTGACACGTGATGCATTAATGGATCCTTTGGATTCGACATTTGATATTGCATATGATTTGAATGGATCTTTTGTATTCGACACGTGATACACATTTTAATGGGTCTTTTAGATTTGACATGTAATACTGCATTTTAATGGATCCTTTAGATTCGACAAATGATGCTGTATTTGTACGTTGCATCACACTGTTCCACAGCATTATATCATGAGCTATTACTCTACTATTACTACTACTACTGCTACTGCTGCTGCTGATACTTTACTGCTGCTGCTACTACTACTACTACTACTGCTACTCCACTGCTGCCACTACTACTACTACTACTGCTGCTGTTACTACTACTACTACTACTGCTGCTGCTGCTACCACTACTACTACTACTACCAGGCATCCGTCAGTCCAAGAGGATTATGGAAATGTGCAGTTGGTTCCCTTGTTCGTCTGCTTTAGTACACAATAGCTGGTTCTGAGACAGAATCTATTCTGGTGATGTCAGTTTAGTACTGCATAAGTCACGTACCTTTCCCCAACAGTACCCTATCCTCCCAGTGTTTCCCCTCTCTCTCCCTCCCTCCCTCTCTCTCCCATTAGTCCCATATCCCCCAGTGTTTCATAGGACACGTTCCTCCAACCCTCTCTGTCTGTCTGTCTGTCTCTCCGTTTGTCTGTCTCCCTCTGTGTGTGTGTGTGTGTGTGTGTGTGTGTGTGTGTGTGTGTGTGTGTGTGTGTGTGTGTGTGTGTGTGTGTGTGTGTGTGTGTGCCTCTCTCTCTCTGTTATACCTTGCTAGCCTATTGGGGTTTTGCCCAGAGTCAAGGAGTTTGCCCGAGTAAGATAAATCCCTATTCAACATCATCTCACCCCTCTTCCTGATTTAGTCGAAATTTAAAAAGTACGGCTCCGTCTTCCTTCCATAAAATTAACGGTAACTTTGTTTTGCATGAAACACACGTCTCAGGTATACGATCATTTCTACAGAAACTGCAGAGCCAGCATCACTAACATTTACACTGTCAGAAGCGATTTTATATAATGAACAAATCAATATTGGAAACAATATCATTAACAGAAAATACCAGTTAGACTGCACATTTTTCGAACAATGACGATACTTCCATGACTAATGGAGAATTTCATAGGATATATACTATATGAATGTAAACGTTCTGTTTGGTATTGGATGTAAAATATCTGTGCTCGTCCAGCTCCTGTAGGAATTGGAAGTTTGTTCAACAAGGATTCATACTGCATGTACTTAATCACAGATGTACCGTAAACACACACCTCGAGTTCACGTTCATACTGCATATAGCCCAGCCGATTTCTAGAGCCATATCAGGGCTAACCCCACGTCAAAAACGACACAACCTGGTTAAGATAAAAAGACAACAGTTAAAAACCATGCTCACCATTAACAAACACACAAACACCTGGGAAGAGTAGCATAGAGAGACCAACAAGCAGAATCTAATACCATCAAATGCTGAAAAGTTGTTCAGCTTGCGATAACAATTACGTATACGAACCTCAACGTAACCCGGTGAATAATACAATGGAAAAAAAAAAGGAAGAGTCCCTTTGTTCTAAGTGTGGCCGACTTTCACCATCAGCAGCATCAGCTCTGCAAGCTAAGCTCTTCCGGTCATTAGAGCAGGCTGGATGGCCGAGTTCATTATCACTTTCTGACATGGGCGTTTTGGGGTGTTCGGAAGAAGTAGGGCATTGAGAGGTGAAGTTTTTCTTTTCTTTTCTTTTCTTTTCTCTCTCTCTCTCTCTCCTCTCTCTCTCTCTCTCTCTCTCTCTCTTTCTGTGAGTGAGTATTTGTGTGTGAGTGTGTTTGTATCTGTTTGTTGTGTTGTGTTGTGTGTTGTGTTCAATATGTCTGTGTGTGTGTATGTGTGTGTGTGTGTGTGTGTGTGTGTGTGTGTGTGTGTGTGTGTGTGTGTGTGTGTGTGTGTATTTGTGTGTGTGTATTTGTATGTTTGTTTGTTGTGTTGTGTGTGTGTGTGTGTGTGTGTGTGTGTGTGTGTGTGTGTGTGTGTGTGTGTGTGATGTGTGGTGTGTGTGTGTGTGTGTGTGTGTGTGTGTGTGTGTGTGTGTGTGTGTGTGTGTGTGTGTGTGAGAGAGAGAGAGAGAGAGAGAGAGAGAGAGAGAGACTGTTGAGACGCAACATGCAAGTGATAACTCTATCACTGCTTCCAAATGCTGCGCACAGCTGAACTTGAGCAAAAAGTTTCCTCAGAATCCTCAAAGTAGTCAGTCGATCAACCAGCAGAGAAATCTATAATTACATTACTTTAACTTTGATCTGTCGTTCTGTCTGTAACAATGATGACATCAAGGGGTGAAGGTTCATGATTTCGTTATTAAAACGACAAAGAAACCGTCATCTTCAAGGCGCAAAATTCGCCAGTCACTCATACAGTTTCAGTCTTGTCAAGAGACTTTCATCAACAGTGGAACCAGCAAAGCTTCATGGCTGACCAAGTTATTCTGCGAGATGTACGTACGTGAAGGTTTCTTCCTTGTTATGAAGAACTTGCAGGGTGGCTGAGGAAAGAGAGGGTGGAAGATGTACTTGCAACGACATGGGATAGATTGTTATGGAAGGCCATGATGGCCAACAATCATGGTACAGGGCACGTAATGATGATTATGATGATGATGATGATGAATGAAGGTGGAACCTGCAGCATGTGCAAAAGAAGGTTCTCCCCTACGAACTATTCCCAGGCTTGTGCCCTGGAAACAGCCAGCCAGGGGTGCAATTTCATAGTCTCTAGACACTGACAAACACCAATCATCTCATAATAATCAAATCTTTTTTTCCAGGTACCAGAACCTAGTGGCATCATCAAAAGGGGTGGCTATTTGTCTTTGTCATACAGTCGTGCCGATGAACTGGATGCCTCATGGCAGGAATCATCAATTCCTGGAAATAAACGCCATCATGATTCAATGCCATACACAGCCACTTCCCCCAAAATATTGCGAGAGAAATGAAAATGACAAGGACCAATATGAAAACAGTGACAACGACCATTGTGAAAACAGTGACAACGACCATTGTGAAAACAGTGACAACGACCATTGTGAAAACAGTGCAAGCCCAAACACACCATTGTGAAAACAGTGACAAATGAACGGACCATTGTGAAAACAGTGACAACGACCAATTGTGAAAACAGTGACAACGACCATTGTGAAAACAGTGACAACGACCATTGTGAAAACAGGACAACGACCATTGTGAAAACAGTGACAACGACCATTGTGAAAACAGGACAACGACCATTGTGAAAACAGTGACAACACATTGTGAACGTGACAACGACATGTGAAAACAGTGACAACGACATGTGAACAGGCAGGAAACAACAAATGATACGATACGATCACGAGAAGGCGAGAAACAAAATTACGTCAGACCGCCAAGACGTGAGCTCTAGCGAAATGACGTCACGCTAGTCCCGGGAAGTGAGACTCATGAAAACGTCACCACAGACTTTCAGCAAGAGAAAACAAATCGGAGTGTGACGTCACAGAAACTCAGCGATATTAGACCTTGCAGAAATAGATGAAAACCAGGCCCCTGACTTCAGTTACCAGAGACAATTGTGGACCATGATCATCTCTACATGACCGAACAGGAAGGACGAGCACTATCTGTGACCTGCCGGAAACTCTGCAATCTTTGCAACATGAAGTCACATAAATTGTGGCGTTCCATGACTGTGATGAATCTGGGAAACTGTTGTTGTTAATATTGTTGTTTAAAGCCCAGCCGACTGCACACAGCCATATCAGGGCTATAACCGATTCAAAATATACAACACTTCCACAGGAAAAAACAAAATAAGAAAAAAGAAAATTAAGTACACATATCAATGCATTCGCGCACTTAATCTACGGACATGCTCCCGGCGTTGACCACTCCGTCCAATGTATCGCACGGGGAATTTAAAAAAACACCTGAATACAAAATATAAGCATACTTAAGGACACCAAAAACATATAAAAACAGACATAAAGTACCCCAGAACCAAAAATGCACTTAACACACTTAATAATGTGAGTCAGTTGTTATTGTGGTTTAAAGCCCAGCCGACTGCGTGAGCCATATCAGGGGTGGTGAATCTGTTATGTCCTTGTATCGAGTTCCTTAATTGGTTATAGATGTTATGTCCTTGTATCAAGGTCCTTAATTGGTTATAGATGTTATGTCCTTGTATCGAGGTCCTTATTTAGTATATGGATGTTATGTCCTTATATTGAGGTCCTTAATGTATGGATGTTCAAGATTCAAGATTCAAGATCACTTTAATGTCTCTTTAGAGAAATTCAGTACATGTTCAGCGTAAAATTCTGCAATAGACAAACAATTACATAACTCTCGCTCTCTCACACTCCTTTAGTCACTCACACTCCAATCTTGTTCAGATACTCAACTGACCTATTTACAAAAGACATTCTTGCTCTGTTGGTGGAACATTTCAGAGTTCTGTTCCTTTTTGATGATGGCAAGAGCTCATAATGCTTAGCTAGCACGTGAGTGGATTCACCTAAGATCATTCTCGCCTTGCTCACAATACGACACTCATATAGTTCATTAATGCTCCTCTGTAGTACTCCCACTACTTTGCCACTCACCTTCACCACCCTGTCCAACACTCTCTTATTCTTCACACTCAGACCAGCAAACCAGCACAAAAATCCAAAAGTTAAGACAGATTCAATAAAACAACGATAGAAATTTCCAAGAATGGACTCATTCATACGCAGAGACCTAAGTTTTTGAAGACAGAAAAGGCGTGACTGACATTTTTTGTGTATTATTTGCGTGTTTGTATCACGTCGTAACCTCCGTCGTACACCCCCTCGGTGGCCAGGCCGTCTGCGTTTCTTCCTGCAGCTGTCACTGTCGGTGTTTCTGTCTGGGATCATTTCGGCAGGGAAAGTGTCTTATTGCGCGCGGGAGAAAGTTAGCAGAGGACTGGAGCAGCAAGATTGCCTCGCGCGTGTAGTGTGTGGGCGCAGTATGGCCGCCATGTTGACCGGTATTCACAGCTCGCACTTCACATTTTAAAACACAAAATGTCACTGCCACAGAAACTAACACGTCTAAAAATATAGCAGTCCGCATCTTGAAAAATTTAGATACCACCATGCACAAGATATACAACACAACCACAATGTAGACACAATATCAAAGCGAATTTCTAGGAGCTGCTGAACATGCGTGTACGCCCCATGAGAAGCGCTCACAACAGATGTTATGTCCTTGCATCGAAGTCCTTAATTAATGTTTAGATCTTACGTCCTTGTATCGAGGTCCTTATTAGTGTATGGATGTTACGTCCTTGTATCGAGGTCCTTCATTAGTGTATGGATGTTACGTCCTTGTATCGAGGTCCTTCATTAGTGTATGGATGTTACGTCCTTGTATCGAGGTCCTTCATTAGTGTATGGATGTTAGTCCTTGTTGAGGTCCTTCATTAGTGTATGGATGTTACGTCCTTGTGTTGAGGTCCTTCATTAGTGTATGGATGTTACGTCCTTGTGTTGAGGTCCTTCATTAGTGTATGGGTGTTACGTCCTTGTGTTGAGGTCCTTAATTAGTGTATGGATGTTACGTCCTTGTGTTGAGGTCCTTCATTAGTGTATGGGTGTTATGTCCTTGTATCGAGGTCTTTACAAACTTGTGAGATCCTTAAGCAAAAGATTGGAGTTTGGAGTTTGTTCAAGAGGGATTCATCGCACTCGGACAAGTCCATATATGCTCCACCCAAATCTGCCAGCAATTATCTAGCAGATTCCCTAAGCCTGTTCAAAACCCTACGCACTGGCAAGGTTTTGAAATTGTGAAAGGGGGGGGGGGGGGACTTTTGAAACACTAAGCAGACACCACCAGAATGATGGAAACATTAAGAGGAGCAGTGAACAGGCCAGGTTTTGACGTTGCAGAGTGTGGCTGAAATCCAGATATCAGATCCTGAGTCCATTGATCTATCAAAAGAGCCAACCAGCCCGCGTAAAAATATGGAACGCTTCACGAATTTGCGTGTCATTCAGCTGGGCAATGCTAATCTTCTCTGTATCGTTCTAGTTTTACTATGTGTATTGCGTGAACAGTACGAAAGAGCTGTTGAGACGCAACATGCAAGTGATAACTCTATCACTGCTTCAAACGCTGCGCACAGCTGAACTTGAGCAATAAGCTTCCTCACAATCCTCAAAGAAGCCATTCGATCAACCAGCAGAGAAATCTATAATTACATTACTTTAACCTTGATCTGTCGTTCTGTCTGTAACAATGATGACATGAGGGGTGAAGGTTCATGATTTCGTTATTAAAACGATAAAGAAACCGTCATCTTCAAGGCGCAAAATTCGCCAGTCACTCACACAGTTTCAGTCTTGTCAAGAGACTTTCATCAACAGTGGAACCAGCAAAGCTTCATGGCTGACCAAGTTATTCTGCGAGATGTACGTACGTGAAGGTTTCTTCCTTGTTATGAAGAACTTGCAGGGTGGCTGATGAAAGAGAGGGTGGAAGATGTACTTGCAGCGACAAGGGATAGATTCTTATGGAAGACCATGACTGCTAACAACCATGCTACAGGGCACATGATGATGATGACGATGATGATGATGATGATGATGATGATGAATGAATGAAGGTGGAACCTACAGCATGTGCAGAAGGTTCTGCCCTGCCCCCTATTCCCAGGCTTCTGCCCCGGAAACACCAGTCAGAGGTGCAGTGCCATAGTCTCTAGACACTGACAAACACCAATCATCTCATAATAATCAGATCTTTAATATGTATTTGTTTCTTTTTTCCAGGTATCAGAACCTAGTGGCATCATCAAAAGGGGTGGCTATTTGTCTTTGTCATACAGTCGTGCAGATGAACTGGACGCCTCAAGCTGGGAGTATCAATTTCCTGGAAATAAACGCCATCATGATTCAATGCCATACACCGCCACTTCCCCAAAAATATTGCGAGAAAAATGAAAAGCACAAGGACCATCGTGAAAACAGTGACAACGACCATTGTGAAAACAGTGAAAACGACCACTGTGACCAGTGTGACGCCACAGAAGCTCAACCATATTATGACCTTGCAGAAATAGATGAAAACCAGCCCCTGACTTCAAACAGTTACCAGAGACAATTGTGGACCATGATCATCTCTACATGACCGAACAGGATGGACTAGCACTATCTGTGACCTGCCGGAAACTCTGCAATCTTTGCAACATGAAGTCACGTAAATTGTGGCGTTCCATGACTGTGATGAATCTGGGAAACTGTTGTTGTTATTATTGTTGTTTAAAGCCCAGCCGACTGCATAGAGCCATATCAGAGCTATAACTGCTTCAAAACATACAACACTTCAACAGGAAAAAAATAAAGAAAAGAAAATCAAGTACACATATCAATGCATTCGCACACGTAATCTAAGAACATGCTCCCAGCGTTGACCGCTCCGTACAATTTATCGCACAGGGGATTTAAAAAACACACCTGAATACAAGTATAAGCATAGCGAAGGACCCAAAAACATACATAAAAACAGGCATAAAGTACCTAACATTACCTCCGCATATCTCACCTCCCCGACCCCAAAAATGCACTTAATACACGTACCCAGTAATCAATTCTAAGAAAAAGTACAAAAGACTTTATTGAACACGTACAGGTGAATGGACCATTAAGGCAGAAAATGATAGGAAGAAATGACAGAAAGCAAAGGAACAAGGCAGAAACAAAGAGAGTGACAGAAAAGAGGAAATTTCTAGCACAGAATTTTTAGAAGGTGGGGATACTATTTATACTGACAGAGCCCCTGGCATCCCCACGGGGGGAAACTGGGAAACTGGGAGCACGAAGAGACTATTCACCAGGTGAAGCTGAGCACCACAGAAATTGCCTTGCTGCAGTCCCAGTCATCAGACTGACGGCGCCATATTCATGATAGCCAATCTTTCGTGGTTTGGAGTTCAACGAGGCAACTTTCCGTATTTTGAACGAGTCTATACACAAGTGGCCGCTGAAAGAATTGAGCACTTGTTGCAAAAGAGAGGCTGTCAGTTTGAGTCCGGAGGAGCCAACGCTTAATGAAGTGAGTCAGTTGTTATTGTTCTTTAAAGCCCAGCTGACTGCGTGGAGCCATATCAGGGCTAGTGAGTCTGTGAATCAGGAAGTGTCTGGTACTTAATTAGTGTATAGATGTTATGTCCTTGTATTGAGGTGTCTAATTAGTGTATGGAATTTATGTTCTTGTAATCGAGTTCCTTAATTAGTGTATAGATATGTCCTTGTATTGATGTCCTTAATTAGTGTATGGACGTGATGTCATTGTATCAAGGTCCTTAATTAGTCTATGGATGTTATGTCCATGTATTGAAGTCCTTAATTAGTGAACAGGTGTTATGTCCTTGTATTGAAGTCCTTAAAAACTTGTGAGATCCTTGAACAAAAAGTTTGGAGTTTGTTTGAAGTTTGTTCAAGAGGGATTCATTTCACTCAGATAATTCCATATGTGCTCCACTCAAATCTGCCAACAATTATCTGACAGATGCCCTAAGCCTGCACAAAACCCTATGCGCTGGAAGAGTCTTGAAATTGGGGAGGACAGAGGGGGGGGGGAGGGTCTTTTGAAACACTAGCTGACATCATCAGAATGATGGAAACATGAAGAAGGGCAGCGAACAGGCCAGGTTTTGATGTTGCAGGCTGGGGTTGAACTCGAGATGTCAGATGTTGAGTCCACTGATCCATCAAAAGAACCAACCAGCCCGCGGTAAAAAAAATGGATCACTTCATGAATTTGTGCCCTAGAATTTACGGAGAGGGGCAATGCTAATTTTCTCTGTGTCGTACGTGTATGTGTATTGCGTGAGCAGTACGAAAGAGCTCTTGAGACGCAACACGCAAGTGATAACTCTATCACTGCTTCTAAATGCTGCACACAGTTGAACTTGAGCAATAACCTTCCTCACAATCGTTAAAGAAGTCAGTCGATCAACCAGCAGAGAAATCTATAATTACATTACTTTAACGTTGATCTTTCGGTCAATCTGTAACAATAACATCAAGGCATGAAGTTTCTTCATTTCACCATTTTAAAACGACAAATTTCGTTATCTGCAAGGTGCAGACATTCGCTGGTCACTCACAAAGTTTCAGTCTTGTCAAGAGACCTTCATCTGCAGTGGAACGAACAAAGCTTCGTGGCTGACCAAGAAATTCTGCGAGATGTACGTACGTGAAGGTTTCTTCCTTGTTAAAAGTATTGCGTGAGAAATGAAATGACCATTGTGAAAACAGTGACAACGACCATTGTGAAAACAGTGACAACGACCATTGTGAAAACAGTGACAACGACCATTGTGTAAACAGTGACAACGACCATTGTGAAAACAGTGACAACGACCACTGTGAAAACAGTGACAACGACCATTGTGAAAACAGTGACAACGACCATTGTGAAAACAGTGACAACGACCATTGTGAAAACAGCGACAACGACCATTGTGAAAACAGTGACAACGACCATTGTGAAAACAGTGACAACGACCATTGTGAAAACAGTGACAACGACCATTGTGAAAACAGTGACAACGACCATTGTGAAAACAGTGACAACGACCACTGTGAAAACAGTGACAACGACCATTGTGAAAACAGCAAACAAATTGATACGATACGATCACGAAGAAGGCGAGGAAAACAAAATTACGTCAGACACTCGCAAGACGTGAGCTCTAGCGAAATGACGTCACGCTAGTCCCGGGAAGTGAGACTCATGAAAACGTCACCACAGACTTTCCAGCAAGAAAAAAAATCGGAGTGTGACGTCACAGAAACTCAGCGATATTATGACCTTGCAGAAATAGATGAAAACCAGGCCCCTGACTTCAGTTACCAGAGACAATTGTGGACCATGATCATCTCTACATGACCGAACAGGATGGACGAGCACTATCTGTGACCTGCCGGAAACTCTGCAATCTTTGCAACATGAAGTCACATAAATTGTGGCGTTCCATGACTGTGATGAATCTGGGAAACTGTTGTTGTTAATATTGTTGTTTAAAGCCCAGCCGACTGCACACAGCCATATCAGGGCTATAACCGATTCAAAATATACAACACTTCCACAGGAAAAAACAAAATAAGAAAAAAGAATAAGTACACATATCAATGCATTCGCGCACTTAATCTACGGACATGCTCCCGGCGTTGACCACTCCGTCCAATGTATCGCACGGGGAATTTAAAAAAACACCTGAATACAAAATAATAAGCATACTTAAGGACACCAAAACACATATAAAAACAGACATAAAGTACCCCAGAACCAAAAATGCACTTAACACACTTAATAATGTGAGTCAGTTGTTATTGTGGTTTAAAGCCCAGCCGACTGCGTGAGCCATATCAGGGGTGGTGAATCTGTTATGTCCTTGTATCGAGGTCCTTAATTGGTTATAGATGTTATGTCCTTGTATCAAGGTCCTTAATTGGTTATAGATGTTATGTCCTTGTATCGAGGTCCTTATTTAGTATATGGATGTTATGTCCTTATATTGAGGTCCTTAATGTATGGATGTTCAAGATTCAAGATTCAAGATCACTTTAATGTCTCTTTAGAGAAATTCAGTACATGTTCAGCGTAAAATTCTGCAATAGACAAACAATTACATAACTCTCGCTCTCTCACACTCCTTTAGTCACTCACACTCCAATCTTGTTCAGATACTCAACTGACCTATTTACAAAAGACATTCTTGCTCTGTTGGTGGAACATTTCAGAGTTCTGTTCCTTTTTGATGATGGCAAGAGCTCATAATGCTTAGCTAGCACGTGAGTGGATTCACCTAAGATCATTCTCGCCTTGCTCACAATACGACACTCATATAGTTCATTAATGCTCCTCTGTAGTACTCCCACTACTTTGCCACTCACCTTCACCACCCTGTCCAACACTCTCTTATTCTTCACACTCAGACCAGCAAACCAGCACAAAAATCCAAAAGTTAAGACAGATTCAATAAAACAACGATAGAAATTACCAAGAATGGACTCATTCATACGCAGAGACCTAAGTTTTTGAAGACAGAAAAGGCGTGACTGACATTTTTTGTGTATTATTTGCGTGTTTGTATCACGTCGTAACCTCCGTCGTACACCCCCTCGGTGGCCAGGCCGTCTGCGTTTCTTCCTGCAGCTGTCACTGTCGGTGTTTCTGTCTGGGATCATTTCGGCAGGGAAAGTGTCTTATTGCGCGCGGGAGAAAGTTAGCAGAGGACTGGAGCAGCAAGATTGCCTCGCGCGTGTAGTGTGTGGGCGCAGTATGGCCGCCATGTTGACCGGTATTCACAGCTCGCACTTCACATTTTAAAACACAAAATGTCACTGCCACAGAAACTAACACGTCTAAAAATATAGCAGTCCGCATCTTGAAAAATTTAGATACCACCATGCACAAGATATACAACACAACCACAATGTAGACACAATATCAAAGCGAATTTCTAGGAGCTGCTGAACATGCGTGTACGCCCCATGAGAAGCGCTCACAACAGATGTTATGTCCTTGCATCGAAGTCCTTAATTAATGTTTAGATCTTGTGCCCTTGTATCGAGGTCATTAATCAGTGTAGGGACGTTATGTTCTTGTATCAAGGTCATTAATTAGTATATAGATGTTATGTCCTTGTATCGAGGTCCTTCATTAGTGTATAGATGTCACGTCCTTGTATTGAGGTCCTTCATTAGTGTATAGATGTCACGTCCTTGTATCGAGGTCCTTAATTAGTGTATGGATGTTACGTCCTTGTATCGAGGTCCTTCATTAGTGTATGGATGTTACGTCCTTGTATCGAGGTCCTTAATTAGTGTATGGATGTTACGTCCTTGTATCGAGGTCCTTCATTAGTGTATGGATGTTACATCCTTGTATCGAGGTCCTTCATTAGTGTATGGATGTTACGTCCTTGTATCGAGGTCCTTCATTAGTGTATGGATGTTACGTCCTTGTATCGAGGTTCTTCATTAGTGTATGGATGTTACGTCCTTGTGTTGAGGTCCTTCATTAGTGTATGGATGTTACATCCTTGTGTTGAGGTCCTTCATTAGTGTATGGATGTTACGTCCTTGTGTTGAGGTCCTTCATTAGTGTATGGATGTTACGTCCTTGTATCGAGGTCCTTCATTAGTGTATGGATGTTACGTCCTTGTATCGAGGTCCTTCATTAGTGTATGGATGTTACGTCCTTGTGTGAGGTCCTTCATTAGTGTATGGATGTTACGTCCTTGTTGAGGTCCTTCATTAGTGTATGGATGTTACATCCTTGTGTGAGGTCCTTCATTAGTGTATGGATGTTACGTCCTTGTATCGAGGTCCTTCATTAGTGTATGGATGTTACGTCCTTGTATCGAGGTCCTTAATTAGTGTATGGATGTTACGTCCTTGTGTTGAGGTCCTTCATTAGTGTATGGGTGTTACGTCCTTGTATCGAGGTCCTTCATTAGTGTATGGATGTTACGTCCTTGTATCGAGGTCCTTCATTAGTGTATGGATGTTACGTCCTTGTGTTGAGGTCCTTCATTAGTGTATGGATGTTATGTCCTTGTGTTGAGGTCCTTAATTAGTGTATGGATGTTACGTCCTTGTGTTGAGGTCCTTCATTAGTGTATGGGTGTTATGTCCTTGTATCGAGGTCTTTACAAACTTGTGAGATCCTAAGCAAAAAGATTGGAGTTTGGAGTTTGTTCAAGAGGGATTCATCGCACTCGGACAAGTCCATATATGCTCCACCCAAATCTGCCAGCAATTATCTAGCAGATTCCCTAAGCCTGTTCAAAACCCTACGCACTGGCAAGGTTTTGAAATTGTGAAAGGGGGGGGGGGGGGACTTTTGAAACACTAAGCAGACACCACCAGAATGATGGAAACATTAAGAGGAGCAGTGAACAGGCCAGGTTTTGACGTTGCAGAGTGTGGCTGAAATCCAGATATCAGATCCTGAGTCCATTGATCTATCAAAAGAGCCAACCAGCCCGCGGTAAAAATATGGAACGCTTCACGAATTTGCGTGTCATTCAGCTGGGCAATGCTAATCTTCTCTGTATCGTTCTAGTTTTACTATGTGTATTGCGTGAACAGTACGAAAGAGCTGTTGAGACGCAACATGCAAGTGATAACTCTATCACTGCTTCGAAACGCTGCGCACAGCTGAACTTGAGCAATAAGCTTCCTCACAATCCTCAAAGAAGCCATTCGATCAACCAGCAGAGAAATCTATAATTACATTACTTTAACCTTGATCTGTCGTTCTGTCTGTAACAATGATGACATCGAGGGGTGAAGGTTCATGATTTCGTTATTAAAACGATAAAGAAACCGTCATCTTCAAGGCGCAAAATTCGCCAGTCACTCACACAGTTTCAGTCTTGTCAAGAGACTTTCATCAACAGTGGAACCAGCAAAGCTTCATGGCTGACCAAGTTATTCTGCGAGATGTACGTACGTGAAGGTTTCTTCCTTGTTATGAAGAACTTGCAGGGTGGCTGATGAAAAGAGGGTGGAAGATGTACTTGCAGCGACAAGGGATAGATTCTTATGGAAGACCATGACTGCTAACAACCATGCTACAGGGCACATGATGATGATGACGATGATGATGATGATGATGATGATGATGAATGAATGAAGGTGGAACCTACAGCATGTGCAGAAGGTTCTGCCCTGCCCCCTATTCCCAGGCTTCTGCCCCGGAAACAGCCAGTCAGAGGTGCAGTGCCATAGTCTCTAGACACTGACAAACACCAATCATCTCATAATAATCAGATCTTTAATATGTATTTGTTTCTTTTTTCCAGGTATCAAACCTAGTGGCATCATCAAAAGGGGTGGCTATTTGTCTTTGTCATACAGTCGTGCAGATGAACTGGACGCCTCAAGCTGGGAGTATCAATTTCCTGGAAATAAACGCCATCATGATTCAATGCCATACACCGCCACTTCCCCAAAAATATTGCGAGAAAAATGAAAAGCACAAGGACCATCGTGAAAACAGTGACAACGACCATTGTGAAAACAGTGAAAACGACCACTGTGACCAGTGTGACGCCAAGAAGCTCAACCATATTATGACCTTGCAGAAATAGATGAAAACCAGCCCCTGACTTCAAACAGTTACCAGAGACAATTGTGGACCATGATCATCTCTACATGACCGAACAGGATGGACTAGCACTATCTGTGACCTGCCGGAAACTCTGCAATCTTTGCAACATGAAGTCACGTAAATTGTGGCGTTCCATGACTGTGATGAATCTGGGAAACTGTTGTTGTTATTATTGTTGTTTAAAGCCCAGCCGACTGCATAGAGCCATATCAGAGCTATAACTGCTTCAAAACATACAACACTTCAACAGGAAAAAAATAAAGAAAAGAAAATCAAGTACACATATCAATGCATTCGCACACGTAATCTAAGAACATGCTCCCAGCGTTGACCGCTCCGTACAATTTATCGCACAGGGGATTTAAAAAACACACCTGAATACAAGTATAAGCATAGCGAAGGACCCAAAAACATACATAAAAACAGGCATAAAGTACCTAACATTACCTCCGCATATCTCACCTCCCCGACCCCAAAAATGCACTTAATACACGTACCCAGTAATCAATTCTAAGAAAAAGTACAAAAGACTTTATTGAACACGTACAGGTGAATGGACCATTAAGGCAGAAAATGATAGGAAGAAATGACAGAAAGCAAAGGAACAGGCAGAAACAAAGAGAGTGACAGAAAAGGAAATTTCTAGCACAGAATTTTTAGAAGGTGGGGATACTATTTATACTGACAGAGCCCCTGGCATCCCCACGGGGGGAAACTGGGAAACTGGGAGCACGAAGAGACTATTCACCAGGTGAAGCTGAGCACCACAGAAATTGCCTTGCTGCAGTCCCAGTCATCAGACTGACGGCGCCATATTCATGATAGCCAATCTTTCGTGGTTTGGAGTTCAACGAGGCAACTTTCCGTATTTTGAACGAGTCTATACACAAGTGGCCGATGAAAGATTGAGCACTTGTTGCAAAAGAGAGGCTGTCAGTTTGAGTCCGGAGGAGCCAACGCTTAATGAAGTGAGTCAGTTGTTATTGTTCTTTAAAGCCCAGCTGACTGCGTGGAGCCATATCAGGGCTAGTGAGTCTGTGAATCAGGAAGTGTCTGGTACTTAATTAGTGTATAGATGTTATGTCCTTGTATTGAGGTGTCTAATTAGTGTATGGACTTTATGTTCTTGTATCGAGGTCCTTAATTAGTGTATAGATATGTCCTTGTATTGATGTCCTTAATTAGTGTATGGACGTGATGTCATTGTATCAAGGTCCTTAATTAGTCTATGGATGTTATGTCCATGTATTGAAGTCCTTAATTAGTGAACAGGTGTTATGTCCTTGTATTGAAGTCCTTAAAAACTTGTGAGATCCTTGAACAAAAAGTTTGGAGTTTGTTTGAAGTTTGTTCAAGAGGGATTCATTTCACTCAGATAATTCCATATGTGCTCCACTCAAATCTGCCAACAATTATCTGACAGATGCCCTAAGCCTGCACAAAACCCTATGCGCTGGAAGAGTCTTGAAATTGGGGAGGACAGAGGGGGGGGGGAGGGTCTTTTGAAACACTAGCTGACATCATCAGAATGATGGAAACATGAAGAAGGGCAGCGAACAGGCCAGGTTTTGATGTTGCAGGCTGGGGTTGAACTCGAGATGTCAGATGTTGAGTCCACTGATCCATCAAAAGAACCAACCAGCCCGCGGTAAAAAAAATGGATCACTTCATGAATTTGTGCCCTAGAATTTACGGAGAGGGGCAATGCTAATTTTCTCTGTGTCGTACGTGTATGTGTATTGCGTGAGCAGTACGAAAGAGCTCTTGAGACGCAACACGCAAGTGATAACTCTATCACTGCTTCTAAATGCTGCACACAGTTGAACTTGAGCAATAACCTTCCTCACAATCGTTAAAGAAGTCAGTCGATCAACCAGCAGAGAAATCTATAATTACATTACTTTAACGTTGATCTTTCGGTCAATCTGTAACAATAACATCAAGGCATGAAGTTTCTTCATTTCACCATTTTAAAACGACAAATTTCGTTATCTGCAAGGTGCAGACATTCGCTGGTCACTCACAAAGTTTCAGTCTTGTCAAGAGACCTTCATCTGCAGTGGAACGAACAAAGCTTCGTGGCTGACCAAGAAATTCTGCGAGATGTACGTACGTGAAGGTTTCTTCCTTGTTAAAAGTATTGCGTGAGAAATGAAATGACCATTGTAAAAACAGTGACAACGACCATTGTGAAAACAGTGACAACGACCATTGTGAAAACAGTGACAACGACCATTGTGTAAACAGTGACAACGACCATTGTGAAAACAGTGACAACGACCACTGTGAAAACAGTGACAACGACCATTGTGAAAACAGTGACAACGACCATTGTGAAAACAGTGACAACGACCATTGTGAAAACAGCGACAACGACCATTGTGAAAACAGTGACAACGACCATTGTGAAAACAGTGACAACGACCATTGTGAAAACAGTGACAACGACCATTGTGAAAACAGTGACAACGACCATTGTGAAAACAGTGACAACGACCACTGTGAAAACAGTGACAACGACCATTGTGAAAACAGCAAACAAATTGATACGATACGATCACGAAGAAGGCGAGGAAAACAAAATTACGTCAGACACTCGCCAAGACGTGAGCTCTAGCGAAATGACGTCACGCTAGTCCCGGGAAGTGAGACTCATGAAAACGTCACCACAGACTTTCCAGCAAGAAAAAAAATCGGAGTGTGACGTCACAGAAACTCAGCGATATTATGACCTTGCAGAAATAGATGAAAACCAGGCCCCTGACTTCAGTTACCAGAGACAATTGTGGACCATGATCATCTCTACATGACCGAACAGGATGGACGAGCACTATCTGTGACCTGCCGGAAACTCTGCAATCTTTGCAACATGAAGTCACATAAATTGTGGCGTTCCATGACTGTGATGAATCTGGGAAACTGTTGTTGTTAATATTGTTGTTTAAAGCCCAGCCGACTGCACACAGCCATATCAGGGCTATAACCGATTCAAAATATACAACACTTCCACAGGAAAAAACAAAATAAGAAAAAAGAAAATTAAGTACACATATCAATGCATTCGCGCACTTAATCTACGGACATGCTCCCGGCGTTGACCACTCCGTCCAATGTATCGCACGGGGAATTTAAAAAAACACCTGAATACAAAATATAAGCATACTTAAGGACACCAAAACACATATAAAAACAGACATAAAGTACCCCAGAACCAAAAATGCACTTAACACACTTAATAATGTGAGTCAGTTGTTATTGTGGTTTAAAGCCCAGCCGACTGCGTGAGCCATATCAGGGGTGGTGAATCTGTTATGTCCTTGTATCGAGGTCCTTAATTGGTTATAGATGTTATGTCCTTGTATCAAGGTCCTTAATTGGTTATAGATGTTATGTCCTTGTATCGAGGTCCTTATTTAGTATATGGATGTTATGTCCTTATATTGAGGTCCTTAATGTATGGATGTTCAAGATTCAAGATTCAAGATCACTTTAATGTCTCTTTAGAGAAATTCAGTACATGTTCAGCGTAAAATTCTGCAATAGACAAACAATTACATAACTCTCGCTCTCTCACACTCCTTTAGTCACTCACACTCCAATCTTGTTCAGATACTCAACTGACCTATTTACAAAAGACATTCTTGCTCTGTTGGTGGAACATTTCAGAGTTCTGTTCCTTTTTGATGATGGCAAGAGCTCATAATGCTTAGCTAGCACGTGAGTGGATTCACCTAAGATCATTCTCGCCTTGCTCACAATACGACACTCATATAGTTCATTAATGCTCCTCTGTAGTACTCCCACTACTTTGCCACTCACCTTCACCACCCTGTCCAACACTCTCTTATTCTTCACACTCAGACCAGCAAACCAGCACAAAAATCCAAAAGTTAAGACAGATTCAATAAAACAACGATAGAAATTACCAAGAATGGACTCATTCATACGCAGAGACCTAAGTTTTTGAAGACAGAAAAGGCGTGACTGACATTTTTTGTGTATTATTTGCGTGTTTGTATCACGTCGTAACCTCCGTCGTACACCCCCTCGGTGGCCAGGCCATCTGCGTTTCTTCCTGCAGCTGTCACTGTCGGTGTTTCTGTCTGGGATCATTTCGGCAGGGAAAGTGTCTTATTGCGCGCGGGAGAAAGTTAGCAGAGGACTGGAGCAGCAAGATTGCCTCGCGCGTGTAGTGTGTGGGCGCAGTATGGCCGCCATGTTGACCGGTATTCACAGCTCGCACTTCACATTTTAAAACACAAAATGTCACTGCCACAGAAACTAACACGTCTAAAAATATAGCAGTCCGCATCTTGAAAAATTTAGATACCACCATGCACAAGATATACAACACAACCACAATGTAGACACAATATCAAAGCGAATTTCTAGGAGCTGCTGAACATGCGTGTACGCCCCATGAGAAGCGCTCACAACAGATGTTATGTCCTTGCATCGAAGTCCTTAATTAATGTTTAGATCTTGTGCCCTTGTATCGAGGTCATTAATCAGTGTAGGGACGTTATGTTCTTGTATCAAGGTCATTAATTAGTATATTGATGCTACGTCCTTGTATCGAGGTCCTTCATTAGTGTATAGATGTCACGTCCTTGTATCGAGGTCCTTAATTAGTGTATGGATGTTATGTCCTTGTATCTAGGTCCTTCATTAGTGTATGGATGTTACGTCCTTGTGTTGAGGTCCTTCATTAGTGTATGGATGTTACGTCCTTGTATCGAGGTCCTTCATTAGTGTATGGATGTTTACATCCTTGTATCGAGGTCCTTCATTAGTGTATGGATGTTACGTCCTTGTATCGAGGTCCTTCATTAGTGTATGGATGTTACGTCCTTGTATCGAGGTCCTTCATTAGTGTGATGGATGTTACGTCCTTGTATCGAGGTCCTTCATTAGTGTATGGATGTTACGTCCTTGTATCGAGGTCCTTAATTAGTGTATGGATGTTACGTCCTTGTATCGAGGTCCTTCATTAGTGTATGGATTTACGTCCTTGTATCGAGGTCCTTCATTAGTGTATGGATGTTACGTCCTTGTGTTGAGGTCCTTCATTAGTGTATGGATGTTATGTCCTTGTGTTGAGGTCCTTAATTAGTGTATGGATGTTACGTCCTTGTGTTGAGGTCCTTCATTAGTGTATGGGTGTTATGTCCTTGTATCGAGGTCTTTACAAACTTGTGAGATCCTAAAGCAAAAAGATTGGAGTTTGGAGTTTGTTCAAGAGGGATTCATCGCACTCGGACAAGTCCATATATGCTCCACCCAAATCTGCCAGCAATTATCTAGCAGATTCCCTAAGCCTGTTCAAAACCCTACGCACTGGCAAGGTTTTGAAATTGTGAAAGGGGGGGGGGGGGGACTTTTGAAACACTAAGCAGACACCACCAGAATGATGGAAACATTAAGAGGAGCAGTGAACAGGCCAGGTTTTGACGTTGCAGAGTGTGGCTGAAATCCAGATATCAGATCCTGAGTCCATTGATCTATCAAAAGAGCCAACCAGCCCGCGGTAAAAATATGGAACGCTTCACGAATTTGCGTGTCATTCAGCTGGGCAATGCTAATCTTCTCTGTATCGTTCTAGTTTTACTATGTGTATTGCGTGAACAGTACGAAAGAGCTGTTGAGACGCAACATGCAAGTGATAACTCTATCCCTGCTTCCAAACGCTGCGCACAGCTGAACTTGAGCAATAAGCTTCCTCACAATCCTCAAAGAAGCCATTCGATCAACCAGCAGAGAAATCTATAATTACATTACTTTAACCTTGATCTGTCGTTCTGTCTGTAACAATGATGACATGGAGGGGTAAGGTTCATGATTTCGTTATTAAAACGATAAAGAAACCGTCATCTTCAAGGCGCAAAATTCGCCACTCACTCACACAGTTTCAGTCTTGTCAAGAGACTTTCATCAACAGTGGAACCAGCAAAGCTTCATGGCTGACCAAGTTATTCTGCGAGATGTACGTACGTGAAGGTTTCTTCCTTGTTATGAAGAACTTGCAGGGTGGCTGATGAAACAGAGGGTGGAAGATGTACTTGCAGCGACAAGGGATAGATTCTTATGGAAGACCATGACTGCTAACAACCATGCTACAGGGCACATGATGATGATGATGATGACGATGATGATGATGATGATGATGATGATGATGAATGAATGAAGGTGGAACCTACAGCATGTGCAGAAGGTTCTGCCCTGCCCCCTATTCCCAGGCTTCTGCCCCGGAAACAGCCAGTCAGAGGTGCAGTGCCATAGTCTCTAGACACTGACAAACACCAATCATCTCATAATAATCAGATCTTTATGTATGTTTCTTTTTTCCAGGTATCAGAACCTAGTGGCATCATCAAAAGGGGTGGCTATTTGTCTTTGTCATACAGTCGTGCAGATGAACTGGACGCCTCAAGCTGGGAGTATCAATTCCTGGAAATAAACGCCATCATGATTCAATGCCATACACCACCACTTCCCCAAAACTATTGCGAGAGAAATGAAAAGCACAAGGACCATCGTGAAAACAGTGACAACGACCATTGTGAAAACAGTGAAAACGACCACTGTGACCAGTGTGACGCCATAGAAGCTCAACCATATTATGACCTTGCAGAAATAGATGAAAACTCCTGACTTCAAACAGTTACCAGAGACAATTGTGGACCATGATCATCTCTACATGACCGAACAGGATGGACTAGCACTATCTGTGACCTGCCGGAAACTCTGCAATCTTTGCAACATGAAGTCACATAAATTGTGGCGTTCCATGACTGTGATGAATCTGGGAAACTGTTGTTGTTATTATTGTTGTTTAAAGCCCAGCCGACTGCATAGAGCCATATCAGAGCTATAACTGCTTCAAAACATACAACACTTCAATAGGAAAAAAATAAAGAAAAGAAAATCAAGTACACATATCAATGCATTCGCACACGTAATCTAAGAACATGCTCCCAGCGTTGACCGCTCCGTACAATTTATCGCACAGGGGATTTAAAAAACACACCTGAATACAAGTATAAGCATAGCTAAGGACCCAAAAACATATATAAAAACAGGCATAAAGTACCTAACATTACCTCCGCATATCTCACCTCCCCGACCCCAAAAATGCACTTAATACACGTACCCAGTAATCAATTCTAAGAAAAAGTACAAAAGACTTTATTGAAAACGTACAGGTGAATGGACCATTAAGGCAGAAAATGATAGGAAGAAATGACAGAAAGCAAAGGAACAAGGCAGAAACAAAGAGAGTGACAGAAAAGAGGAAATTTCTAGCACAGAATTTTTAGAAGGTGGGGATACTATTTATACTGACAGAGCCCCTGGCATCCCCAAGGGGGGAAACTGGGAAACTAGGAGCACGAAGAGACTATTCAACAGATGAAGCTGAACACCACAGACATTGTCTTGCTGCAGTCCCACAGTCATCAGACTGACGGCACCATATTCATGATATCCAATCTTTCGTGGTTTGGAGTTCGACGATGAGGCAGCTTTCCGTATTTTGAACGAGTCTACGCAAGTGGTCGCTGAAAGAATTGAGCACTTGTTGCAAAGGAGACTCTGTCCAGTTTGTGCGTTCGGAGGAGCCAGTGCTGAATAACGTGAGTCAGTTGTTATTGTGGTTTAAAGCCCAGCCGACTGCGTAAAGCCATATCAGGGCTAGTGACTCAATTAATCAAGAACTGTTTGGTACTTAATTAGTGTATAGATGTTATGTCCTTGTATCAAGGTACTTAATTAGTGTATAGATGTTATGTCCTTGTATCAAGGTACTTAATTAGTGTATGGATGTTATGTACTTGTATCAAGGTCCTTAATTAGTGTATGGATGTTATGTACTTGTATCAAGGTCCTTAATTAGTGTATGGATGTTATGTACTTGTATCAAGGTCCTTAATTAGTGTATGGATGTTATGTACTTGTATCAAGGTACTTAATTAGTGTATGTTATGTACTTGTATTGAGATCTTTAATAAGTATATGGGTGCTATGTCCTTGTATCGAGGACCTTACAAACTTGAGCAAAAAGTTTGGAGTTTGTTCAAGAGGGAATCATCGCACTCCGACAATTCCATATGTGCTCCACCCAAAGCTGCCAGCAATTATCTGCCTGCGCAAAACCCTATGCGCTGGCAAGGTCTTGAAATTGGGGAAGAGGGGGGGGGGGGGAGGACTTTTGAAACTCTAAGCTGACACCACCAGAATGATGGAAACATTAAGATGTGAATACAGTGACAACAATCATTATGAAAACAGTGACAACGATCATTGTGAAAACAATCACAACGACCATTGTGACCAGTGTGACGCCACAGAAGCTCAGCGATAATATGATCTAGCAGAAATAGATGAAAACCAGGCCCCTGACTTCAAACAATTACCAGAGACAATTGTGGACCATGATCATCTCTACTGAATAATAATAATAATAATAATATATTTTATTTATATAGCGCAAAATCTTGACAAAATCAAATCTAAGCGCTGAGCGTATACATGCATACATACCTACATACATATTTACATACATAAATCTAAGCTGAGCGTATACATGCATACATACATACATACATAAATCTAAGCGTATACTACTATCATACATACATACATACATACATACATACATACATACATACATACATACGTACGCACATGCATACATAATAATTACAATATTTATATAGCGCAAATCTCGACAAAATCAAATCCAAGCGCCGAAAAGACACACACGCACACACGCAGCACGCACGCACGCACACACACACACACACACACACACACACACACACACACACACACTGCATGGCCACAAATGGGGAGAAAAGAATAAAAGCAATAAAAGCAAGAATAAAACCAATGGAAAACCACAGAGAGCACATCATATACAATTATATATTAAAACAAAGTGATTCCCCTCCGAGCGGAGACAGGCTGCAGAGGGGGGTTGAGTGAGGTTAGGATTTTATGCAGAGGAGAAAAGGTGAGTTTTGAGAGCGGACTTGAAGGAGGCAAAAGTAGGTTGCTGACGGACTGAGAGAGGAAGTTTGTTCCAGGAGAGTGGACCAGAAACAGAGAAGGCTCGTGGACCATAGGTATTGAGCTTAGTGCGTGGAAAGCGAAAAGTCAGAGGATCGGAGGCAGAGCGGAGGGTACGTGAGGGAACATAGATCTCAAGTAGGCTTGACAGGTAATCGGGGGCTGCGTTATTGAGGCTTTTGTAGCACATGGTGTCTAGTTTGTACTGTATGCGCTTTGATACAGGGAGCCAGTGAAGTTGTGCAGGAGAGGAGATATGTGGTCAGCTTTTTTCTTTTTGAGTACAAGGCGTACAGCATTGTTTTGAATGCGCTGTAGGATGTGAATGGTGGAGGCAGGAAGACCAGACAGGAGTGAATTGCAATAGTCAATGCGAGACATTATGAAGGAGAGAACGAGTTTTGCAGTTGTTTCGACAGAGAGATACTTCCTGATCAGGCTTATACGATGGAGATGATAGTAGCAAGATCTGGCAGTTTGAGAAACAAAGTTGTTCATGGACAGGATAGAGTCAATGCAGACACCAAGGTTTTTAGCTGAATCAGAAATTGGGACTGATACAAGCATACCTAAGGACACCAAAACAGGCATAAATTACCTCAAAATGCTTCCGCATATCTCATCTCCCTGGAGCCAAAAATGCACTTAATACACGTACCCAATTATCAATCCTAAGAAAAAGTACAAAGGACTTTATTGAACACATACAGACGAATGGATCATTAAGACAGAAAATGATAGAAAGAAATGACAGAAAGCAAAGGAACAAGGCAGAAACAAAGAGAGTGACAGAAAAGAGGAAATTTCTAGCACAGAATTTCCGGAAGGTGGGGATACTATTTATACTGAAAGAGCCCCTGGCATCCCCAAGGGGGGAAACTGGGAAACTGGGAGCACGAAGAGACTATTCACCAGGTGAAGCTGAGCACCACAGAAATTGCCTTGCTGCAGTCCCAGTCATCAGACTGACGGCGCCATATTCATCATAGCCAATCTTTCGTGGTTTGGAGTTCAACGAGGCAACTTTCCGTATTTTGAACGAGTCTATACGCAAGTGGCCGCTGAAAGAATTAAGCACTTGTTGCAAAAGAGAGGCTGTCAGTTTGAGTCCGGAGGAGCCAATGCTTAATGAAGTGAGTCAGTTGTTATTGTTGTTAAAGCCCAGCTGACTGAGTGGAGCCATATCAAGGCTAGTGAGTCTGTGAATCAGGAAGTGTCTGGTACTTAATTAGTGTATAGATGTTATGTCCTTGTATTGAGGTGTCTAATTAGTGTATGGACTTTATGTTCTTGTATCGAGGTCCTTAATTAGTGTATAGATATGTCCTTGTATTGATGTCCTTAATTAGTGTATGGACGTGATGTCATTGTATCAAGGTCCTTAATTAGTCTATGGATGTTATGTCCATGTATTGAAGTCCTTAATTAGTGAACGGGTGTTATGTCCTTGTATTGAAGTCCTTAAAAACTTGTGAGATCCTTGAACAAAAAGTTTGGAGTTTGTTTGAAGTTTGTTCAAGAGGGATTCATTTCACTCAGATAATTCCATATGTGCTCCACTCAAATCTGCCAACAATTATCTGACAGATGCCCTAAGCCTGCACAAAACCCTATGCGCTGGAAGAGTCTTGAAATTGGGAAGGACAGAGGGGGGGGGGAGGGACTTTTGAAACACTAGCTGACACCACCAGAATGATGGAAACATGAAGAAGGGCAGCGAACAGGCCAGGTTTTGATGTTGCAGGCTGGGGTTGAACTCGAGATGTCAGATGTTGAGTCCACTGATCCATCAAAAGAACCAACCAGCCCGCGGTAAAAAAAATGGATCACTTCATGAATTTGTGCCCTAGAATTTACGGAGAGGGGCAATGCTAATTTTCTCTGTGTCGTACGTGTATGTGTATTGCGTGAGCAGTACGAAAGAGCTCTTGAGACGCAACACGCAAGTGATAACTCTATCACTGCTTCTAAATGCTGCACACAGTTGAACTTGACCAATAACCTTCTTCACAATCGTTAAAGAAGTCAGTCGATCAACCAGCAGTGAAATCTATAATTACATTACTTTAACCTTGATCTTTCGGTCAATCTGTAACAATAATATCAAGGCATGAAGTTTCTTCATTTCACCATTTTAAACGACAAATTTCGTTATCTGCAAGGTGCAGACATTCGCTGGTCACTCACAAAGTTTCAGTCTTGTCAAGAGACCTTCATCAGCAGTGGAACGAACAAAGCTTCGTGGCTGACCAAGAAATTCTGCGAGATGTACGTACGTGAAGGTTTCTTCCTTGTTAAAAGTATTGCGTGAGAAATGAAATGACCATTGTGAAAACAGTGACAACGACCATTGTGAAAACAGTGACAATGACCAATGTGAAAACAGTGACAAAGACCATAGTGTAAACAGTGACAACGATCAATTGTGAAAAAAAGTGACAACGACCATTGTGAAAACAGTGACAACGACATTGTGAAAACAGTGACAACGACCATTGCGAAAACAGTGACAACGACAAATGTGAAAACAGTGACAATGACCAATGTGAAAAAAGTGACAACGACCATTGTGAAAACAGTGACAACGACCATTGTGAAAACAGTGACAACGACCATTGTGAAAACAGTAACAACGACCATTGTGAAAACAGTGACAACGACCATTGTGAAAACAGTGACAACGATCATTGCGAAAACAGTGACAACGACCATTGTGAAAACAGTGACAACGATCATTGTGAAAACACTGACAACGACCATTGTGAAAACAGTGACAACGACAATTGTGAAAACAATGACAACGACCACTGTGAAAACAGTGACAACGATCATTGTGAAAACAATGACAACGACCATTGTGAAAACAGTGACAACGACCATTGTGAAAACAGTGACAACGACCATTGTGAAAACAGTGACAACGACCATTGTGAAAACAATGACAACGACCATTGTGAAAACAGTGACAACGACCATTGTGAAAACAATGACAACGACCATTGTGAAAACAGTGACAACGACCATTGTGAAAACAGTGACAACGACCATTGCGAAAACAATGACAACGACCATTGTGAAAACAGTGACAACGACCACTGTGAAAACAGTGACAACGACCATTGTGAAAACAGTGACAACGACCATTGTGAAAACAGTGACAACGACCATTGTGAAAACAGTGACAACGACCATTGTGAAAACAGTGACAACGACCATTGTGAAAACAGTGACAACGACCATTGCGAAAACAATGACAACGACCATTGTGAAAACAGTGACAACGACCACTGTGAAAACAGTGACAACGACCATTGTGAAAACAGTGACAACGACCATTGTGAAAACAGTGACAACGACCATTGTGAAAACAGTGACAACGACCATTGTGAAAACAGTGACAACGACCATTGTGAAAACAGTGACAACGACCACTGTGAAAACAGTGACAACGACCATTGTGAAAACAGCAAACAAATTGATACGATACGATCACGAAGAAGGCGAGGAAAACAAAATTACGTCAGACACTCGCCAAGACGTGAGCTCTAGCGAAATGACGTCACGCTAGTCCCGGGAAGTGAGACTCATGAAAACGTCACCACAGACTTTCCAGCAAGAAAAAAAATCGGAGTGTGACGTCACAGAAACTCAGCGATATTATGACCTTGCAGAAATAGATGAAAACCAGGCCCCTGACTTCAGTTACCAGAGACAATTGTGGACCATGATCATCTCTACATGACCGAACAGGATGGACGAGCACTATCTGTGACCTGCCGGAAACTCTGCAATCTTTGCAACATGAAGTCACATAAATTGTGGCGTTCCATGACTGTGATGAATCTGGGAAACTCTTGTTGTTAATATTGTTGTTTAAAGCCCAGCCGACTGCACACAGCCATATCAGGGCTATAACCGATTCAAAATATACAACACTTCCACAGGAAAAAACAAAATAAGAAAAAAGAAAATTAAGTACACATATCAATGCATTCGCGCACTTAATCTACGGACATGCTCCCGGCGTTGACCACTCCGTCCAATGTATCGCACGGGGAATTTAAAAAACACCTGAATACAAAATATAAGCATACTTAAGGACACCAAAACACATATAAAAACAGACATAAAGTACCCCAGAGCCAAAAATCACTTAACACACTTAATAATGTGAGTCAGTTGTTATTGTGGTTTAAAGCCCAGCCGACTGCGTGAGCCATATCAGGGCTAGTGAGTCTGTTATGTCCTTGTATCGAGGTCCTTAATTGGTTATAGATGTTATGTCCTTGTATCAAGGTCCTTAATTGGTTATATATGTTATGTCCTTGTATCGAGGTCCTTATTTAGTATATGGATGTTATGTCCTTATATTGAGGTCCTTAATCAGTGTATGGATGTTATGTTCTTGTATCGAAGTCCTTAATTAATGTTTAGATCTTGTGCCCTTGTATCGAGGTCATTAATCAGTGTATGGACGTTATGTTCTTGTATCAAGGTCATTAATTAGTATATAGATGTTATGTCCTTGTATCTAGGTCCTTCATTAGTGTATGGATGTTACGTCCTTGTATCGAGGTCCTTCATTAGTGTATGGATGTTACGTCCTTGTATCGAGGTCCTTAATTAGTGTATGGATGTTACGTCCTTGTATCGAGGTCCTTAATTAGTGTATGGATGTTATGTCCTTGTATCGAGGTCCTTCATTAGTGTATGGATGTTACGTCCTTGTATCGAGGTCCTTAATTAGTGTATGGATGTTATGTCCTTGTATCGAGGTCCTTAATTAGTGTATGGATGTTACGTCCTTGTATCGAGGTCCTTCATTAGTGTATGGATGTTACATCCTTGTATCGAGGTCCTTCATTAGTGTATGGATGTTACGTCCTTGTATCGAGGTTCTTAATTAGTGTATGGATGTTACGTCCTTGTATCGAGGTCCTTAATTAGTGTATGGATGTTACGTCCTTGTATCGAGGTCCTTAATTAGTGTATGGATGTTATGTCCTTGTATCGAGGTCCTTAATTAGTGTATGGATGTTACGTCCTTGTATCGAGGTCCTTCATTAGTGTATGGATGTTACGTCCTTGTGTTGAGGTCCTTCATTAGTGTATGGATGTTACGTCCTTGTTTGAGGTCCTTCATTAGTGTATGGATGTTACGTCCTTGTATCGAGGTCCTTCATTAGTGTATGGATGTTACGTCCTTGTGTTGAGGTCCTTCATTAGTGTATGGATGTTACGTCCTTGTATCGAGGTCCTTAATTAGTGTATGGATGTTATGTCCTTGTATCGAGGTCCTTAATTAGTGTATGGATGTTACGTCCTTGTATCGAGGTCCTTCATTAGTGTATGGATGTTACGTCCTTGTGTTGAGGTCCTTCATTAGTGTATGGATGTTACGTCCTTGTATCGAGGTCCTTCATTAGTGTATGGATGTTATGTCCTTGTATCGAAGTCCTTCATTAGTGTATGGATGTTATGTCCTTGTATCGAGGTCCTTCATTAGTGTATGGATGTTACGTCCTTGTATCGAGGTCCTTTCAGTAGTGTATGGATGTTACGTCCTTGTATCGAGGTCCTTAATTAGTGTATGGATGTTACGTCCTTGTGTTGAGGTCCTTAATTAGTGTATGGATGTTACGTCCTTGTATCGAGGTCCTTAATTAGTGTATGGATGTTACGTCCTTGTATCGAGGTCCTTAATTAGTGTATGGATGTTACGTCCTTGTGTTGAGGTCCTTCATTAGTGTATGGGTGTTATGTCCTTGTATCGAAGTCCTTAATTAGTGTATGGATGTTACGTCCTTGTGTTGAGGTCTTTCATTAGTGTATGGATGTTACGTCCTTGTGTTGAGGTCCTTCATTAGTGTATGGATGTTACGTCCTTGTATCGAGGTCCTTAATTAGTGTATGGATGTTACGTCCTTGTGTTGAGGTCTTTCATTAGTGTATGGGGTGTTATGTCCTTGTATCGAGGTCTTTACAAACTTGTGAGATCCTTGAGCAAAAAGATTGGAGTTTGCAGTTTGTTCAAGAGGGATTCATCGCACTCGGACAAGTCCATATATGCTCCACCCAAATCTGCCAGCAATTATCTAGCAGATTCCCTAAGCCTGTTCAAAACCCTACGCACTGGCAAGGTTTTGAAATTGTGAAAGGGGGGGGGGGGAGGGGACTTTTGAAACTTTAAGCCGACACCACCAGAATGATGGAAACATTAAGAGGAGCAGTGAACAGGCCAGGTTTTGACGTTGCAGAGTGTGGCTGAACTCCAGATATCAGATCCTGAGTCCATTGATCTATCAAAAGAGCCAACCAGCCCGCGGTAAAAATAATGGAACGCTTCACGAATTTGCGTGTCATTCAGCTGGGCAATGCTAATCTTCTCTGTATCGTTCTAGTTTTACTATGTGTATTGCGTGAACAGTACGAAAGAGCTGTTGAGACGCAACATGCAAGTGATAACTCTATCCCTGCTTCCAAACGCTGCGCACAGCTGAACTTGAGCAATAAGCTTCCTCACAATCCTCAAAGAAGCCATTCGATCAACCAGCAGAGAAATCTATAATTACATTACTTTAACCTTGATCTGTCGTTCTGTCTGTAACAATGATGACATCGAGGGGTAAGGTTCATGATTTCGTTATTAAAACGATAAAGAAACCGTCATCTTCAAGGCGCAAAATTCGCCAGTCACTCACACAGTTTCAGTCTTGTCAAGAGACTTTCATCAACAGTGGAACCAGCAAAGCTTCATGGCTGACCAAGTTATTCTGCGAGATGTACGTACGTGAAGGTTTCTTCCTTGTTATGAAGAACTTGCAGGGTGGCTGATGAAAGAGAGGGTGGAAGATGTACTTGCAGCGACAAGGGATAGATTCTTATGGAAGACCATGACTGCTAACAACCATGCTACAGGGCACATGATGATGATGACGATGACGATGATGATGATGATGATGAATGAATGAAGGTGGAACCTACAGCATGTGCAGAAGGTTCTGCCCTGCCCCCTATTCCCAGGCTTCTGCCCCGGAAACAGCCAGTCAGAGGTGCAGTGCCATAGTCTCTAGACACTGACAAACACCAATCATCTCATAATAATCAGATCTTTATGTATGTTTCTTTTTTCCAGGTATCAGAACCTAGTGGCATCATCAAAAGGGGTGGCTATTTGTCTTTGTCATACAGTCGTGCAGATGAACTGGACGCCTCAAGCTGGGAGTATCAATTCCTGGAAATAAACGCCATCATGATTCAATGCCATACACCACCACTTCCCCAAAAATATTGCGAGAGAAATGAAAAGACAAGGACCATCGTGAAAACAGTGACAACGACCATTGTGAAAACAGTGAAAACGACCACTGTGACCAGTGTGACGCCACAGAAGCTCAACCATATTATGACCTTGCAGAAATAGATGAAAACCAGGCCCTGACTTCAAACAGTTACCAGAGACAATTGTGGACCATGATCATCTCTACATGACCGAACAGGATGGACAGCACTATCTGTGACCTGCCGGAAACTCTGCAATCTTTGCAACATGAAGTCACGTAAATTGTGGCGTTCCATGACTGTGATGAATCTGGGAAACTGTTGTTGTTATTATTGTTGTTTAAAGCCCAGCCGACTGCATAGAGCCATATCAGAGCTATAACTGCTTCAAAATATAAACACTTCAAAGGAAAAAAAATAAAGAAAAGAAAATCAAGTACACATATCAATGCATTCGCACACGTAATCTAAGAACATGCTCCCAGCGTTGACGCTCCGTACAATTTATCGCACAGGGGATTTAAAAAACACACCTGAATACAAGTATAAGCATAGCTAAGGACCCAAAAACATATCATAAAAAACAGGCATAAAGTACCTAACATTACCTCCGCATATCTCACCTCCCCGACCCCAAAAATGCACTTAATACACGTACCCAGTAATCAATTCTAAGAAAAAGTACAAAAGACTTTATTGAACACGTACAGGTGAATGGACCATTAAGGCAGAAAATGATAGGAAGAAATGACAGAAAGCAAAGGAACAAGGCAGAAAAAAAAGAGAGTGACAGAAAAGAGGAAATTTCTAGCACAGAATTTTTAGAAGGTGGGGATACTAATATTTATACTGACAGAGCCCCTGGCATCCCCACGGGGGGAACTGGGAACTGGGAGCACGAAGAGACTATTCACCAGGTGAAGCTGAACACCACAGACATTGCCTTGCTGCAGTCCCACAGTCATCAGACTGACGGCACCATATTCATGATATCCAATCTTTCGTGGTTTGGAGTTCGACGATGAGGCAGCTTTCCGTATTTTGAACGAGTCTACGCAAGTGGTCGCTGAAAGAATTGAGCACTTGTTGCAAAGGAGACTCTGTCCAGTTTGTGCGTTCGGAGGAGCCAGTGCTGAATAATGTGAGTCAGTTGTTATTGTGGTTTAAAGCCCAGCCGACTGCGAAAGCCATATCAGGGCTAGTGATCAGTTAATCAAAATGTTTGGTACTTTTAATGTTAGTAGTATAAGCATGTGAGATTATGTCCTTGTATCAAGGTCTTAATTAGTGTATAGATGTTATGTCCTTGTATCAAGGTCCTTAATTAGTGTATGATGTTATGTCTTGTATCAAGGTCCTTAATTAGTGTATGGATGTTATGTACTTGTATCAAGGTCCTTAATTAGTGTATGGATGTTATGTACTTGTATCAAGGTACTTAATAGTGTATGGATGTTATGTCTTGTATTGAGATCTTTAATAAGTATATGGGTGCTATGTCCTTGTATCGAGGACCTTACAAACTTGAGCAAAAAGTTTGGAGTTTGTTCAAGAGGGAATCATCGCACTCCGACAATTCCATATGTGCTCCACCCAAAGCTGCCAGCAATTATCTGCCTGCGCAAAACCCTATGCGCTGGCAAGGTCTTGAAATTGGGGAAGAGGGGGGGGGGGACTTTTGAAACTCTAAGCTGACACCACCAGAATGATGGAAACATTAAGATGTGAATACAGTGACAACGATCATTGTGAAAACAGTGAAAACGATTATTGTGAAAACAGTGACAACGACCATTGTGAAACCCGTGGAAAAGCCAAGAAGCCAGCGATAATATGATCTAGCAGAAATAGATGAAAACAGGCCCCTGACTTCAAACAATTACCAGAGACAATTGTGGACCATGATCATCTCTACTGAATACAAATACAAGCATACCTAAGGACACCAAAACAGGCATAAATTACCTCAAAATGCTTCCGCATATCTCTCCCCTGGAGCCAAAAATGCACTTAATACACGTACCCAATTATCAATCCTAAGAAAAGGACTTTATTGAACACATACAGACGAATGGACCATTAAGACAGAAAACGATAGGAAGAAATGACAGAAAGCAAAGGAACAAGGCAGAAACAAAGAGAGTGACAGAAAAGAGGAAATTTCTAGCACAGAATTTCCGGAAGGTGGGGATACTATTTATACTGAAAGAGCCCCCGGCATCCCCAGGGGGGAAACTGGGAGCACGAAGAGACTATTCACCAGGTGAAGCTGAACACCACAGACATTGCCTTGCTGCAGTCCCACAGTCATCAGACTGACGGCACCATATTCATGATGGCCCATCTTTCGTGGTTTCGACGAGACAGCTTTCGTATTTTGAATGAGTCTGTTCGCAAGTGGTGCGCTGAAAGAATTGAGCACTTGTTGCTAAAGAGAGGCTGTCAGTTTGAGTCCGGAGGAGCCAATGCTTAACGAAGTGAGTCAGTTGTTATTGTTGTTTAAAGCCCAGCCGACTGTGTGGAGCCATATCAGGGCTAGTGAGTCAGTTTAATCAGGAACTGTCTGGTACTGAATCAGTGTATAGATTTCATGTCCTTGTATCAAGGTCTTTAATTAGTGTATAGATGTCATGTCCTTGTATCAAGGTCTTTAATCAGTGTATAGATGTCATGTCCTTGTATCAAGGTCTTTAATCAGTGTATGGATGTCATGTCCTCGTATCAAGGTCTTTAATCAGTGTATGGATGTCATGTCCTTGTATCAAGGTCTTTAATCAGTGTATAGATGTCATGTCCTTGTATCAAGGTCTTTAATCAGTGTATAGATGTCATGTCCTTGTATCAAGGTCTTTAATCAGTGTATGGATGTCATGTCCTTGTATCAAGGTCTTTAATCAGTGTATAGATGTCATGTCCTTGTATCAAGGTCTTTAATCAGTGTATGGATGTCATGTCCTTGTATCAAGGTCTTTAATCAGTGTATGGATGTCATGTCCTTGTATCAAGGTCTTTAATCAGTGTATAGATGTCATGTCCTTGTATCAAGGTCTTTAATTAGTGTATAGATGTCATGTCCTTGTATCAAGGTCTTTAATTAGTGTATGGATGTCATGTCCTTGTATCAAGGTCTTTAATCAGTGTATAGATGTCATGTCCTTGTATCAAGGTCTTTAATTAGTGTATGGATGTCATGTCCTCGTATCAAGGTCTTTAATTAGTGTATAGATGTTATATCCTTGTATCAATCTATCAGTGGGCAATTTATAGTATATTTTAATGAAATGTGTATCTCCACATCTCCATCTGCAGTTTTCCATCAAAAAAAAAGTTCAGTTGATCAGTTCATCTTAAACACAACGAAAATGAGAAATATCCAAAGTACAAACAGTATCTATAGCAGCAGCAGTACTGTTCATAGCAGAAGTAGTAGAAATAGTAATATTAGTGTTACAGACACGTAGTGATAGCTGTATTAATATAGTTTATAGCCTTGATTTTTCAATTCATTCTCTCTCTCTCTCTCTCTCTCTCTCTCTCTCTCTCTCTCTCTCTCTCTCTCTCTCTCTCTCTCTCTCAACGTGTTCGATAGTCTTGTTTCATCATAGTGGTGATACTATAACCTAGATCATAGAGTTTTTTACGGGTGTCCAAGGTTGTCACAGCCGAGGGGTGGCAATGGGGACAAGCTCTCATTGTCTATAAAATGCCCCTCACGGCGCGCGTCTCCAATAGCTCTGACAACTAAGTCCAGCTCCTAGCCTGCTCGCGTGGCTTAGATATAAGCCCGGCGGAACTGCTACTACTGATAGGAGAAGGGGTGAAGGCGGGTTACTGGCGCCTGAAAACCAGTGCTTTGGGTAGATGGGGCTCATCAGTCTGGGAAGACAGCTCATCTAAGAGAAGGAAAACTCTGATTTCAAACCTCCGCTGCCTTGCGGCCATACCCACTCATAGGAAAGGCTTCGGGAGTCAACCCTGAGGAAAAATCCGGAGTCCCTAAGGCAGTTCGCCGTTGTCTACAACCTCGTTCTGGCAACTCCTGCGTCGCCCCTGGTACCAGGCGTACAGGCCTCCGTCTTTCCCCTGGATTAGTGGCGAGGAGAGGGGGGATCTGCTACATGGGCAACAGCTCGTCATCCATATTCACTTGTCCAGGCCTGCACCTGGAGAGGTCACTCCAGCTTCGCTGGTAACACAGCACCGACACAACACGGAGAGTAGCAGATACCGGTTTTAAGCCTAGGCTTTTTTGGCGTAGAGCCGGGCGCCAGGGGTTACTCTCGACGGTGGGAGGAATCTTCGCATTCCATTGGGTAGCTCCGCCCGCCTCAAGCTGGGCAGCCCCCAGTCAGTAAGGTGTTACCCCGCCACAACCTGTTTGCTCCAATGGGTGCTTGGAGCTTAGAGGAAACTCGACAGGCAGGTTGTAAATACCAGGCACCAGGCAACACAAAGAAGAAAAAGAAGATGCCAGCTCTTCTGATATCAAGCTGGAATGTAAGGACAATGTGTCCTGGATTTGACAGCGACCTACAGCTGTTAGACGACACACGGAAGACGGCCGTGATAGACAGGGAGCTTCAGCGACTCAACATCGACATCGCTGCATTACAGGAGACAAGGCTACCTGGGGACGGATCACTGCGTGAGAAGAACTACACGTTCTACTGGCAGGGGAAGAACCCAGAGGAGCCACGTATTCATGGTGTGGGCTTCGCTGTAAAGAACTCCCTCCTAGCAACCGTAGAGCTCCCCACAGAAGGTACGGAGAGACTGCTCACTCTGAAAATGACGACCAGTTCAGGCACAGTCAACTTCATCTGTGCCTATGCCCCAACATTAAGCTCCTCACCCGACGTCAAGGACCAGTTCTATGAGGCCCTGGATGCTGTTGTCAGAGGAGTTCCCAGCAAGGAAGGTCTCTTCATATTGGGAGACCTGAACGCACGCGTAGGTGCTGATTTTGAGGCCTGGCCAACCAGCATTGGACATCATGGTGTTGGGAAGCAAAATGAAAACGGTCAAAGACTCCTGGAACTTTGCTCTTACCACAAGCTGGCCATCACCAACACCTTCTTCAACAATAAGGAGAAGCACAAGGTGTCATGGGGCCACCCCAGATCCCACCACTGGTATCAGCACTACAACAAGGAGGTCGGACCTTAACAATGTCCTCAACACGAGGAGTTTCCACAGCGCTGATTGCGACACAGACCACACCCTGGTACGCAGCAAGATCAAGCTTCTACCCAGAAGACTGCACCACTCAAAGAAGAAAGGTCACCCAAGGATTAATGCCTGTCGCACGTCCGATCCAACCAAGGCCAGGGAGTTTGTAGAAACCCTGAATGTAGCGCTCAAGAGTGGTTCAGAGATCCAAAACGCTGAGGAAAAGTGGAATCGCGTGAGGGACACAATCTATCAGTCTGCCCTGAGTATATTTGGGAAGAAAGAACGAAAGAATCCCGACTGGTTTGAGGCAAACTGGCAGGAAATGGAACCAGTGGTGGAAGCGAAACGCAAGGCTTTACTTGCGTATAAAAACAACAATACCCAAACTACTCGTGACGCTTACACAGCTGCCCGCAGCAAGGCCCAACAAACTGCTCGGCGATGCGCCAACGACTATTGGCTACAGTTGAGCGCAAGTATTCAGCAGTCTGCAGATTCAGGCAACACTGGCAGCATGTACGCTGGCATCAAACAAGCGACTGGTCCAGCTGCCTCCAAGTCAGCTCCCCTTAAGTCCAAAGCAGGAGAAAGCATCACAGACTCAGCAAAGCTGATGGAGAGATGGGTAGAGCAGTACCTGGAGCTGTACTCCACGCAGAACTCTGTCACCGATGCTGCCCTGAATGCCATTGAGGACCTGCCTGTCATGGAGGAGTTGGATGCTGAGCCAAGCCTTGAAGAACTAAGCAAGGCGATTGACGGTTTGGCGACGGGAAAAGCCCCTGGTGAAGACGGAATACCCCCAGTGGTCATCAAGTGCGGGAAGCCTGCTCTGCTCAACGAGTTGCATGAACTTTTGTGCTTATGCTGGAAGGAAGGCTTCATTCCGAGAGACATGAGAGACGCCAGGATATTGACTCTATATAAGAACAAGGGCGACCGCAGCGACTGTAATAATTATCGCGGAATCTCTCTCC
>JAPXFY010000021.1:32198336-32200836 GCA_030674185.1 Monoplex corrugatus
TAAATTACTTAATATTGCCTATGGACATCACATTTTCCTAGAGTCAAAAATGCATTTAATACATGGAGCCAAATATCAATCCTAATAAAACATACGAAGACTTTATTTATAGAACACATACAGGTGAACGGACCAGCAGAGGGCAGAAAATGACAGAAGAGATGACAGAAGGCAAAGGAGCAAGATAGAGCCAAACAGCACAACTGAAAAGAAAAACCTTTTAGCACAAAATTTCCAGAAGGTAGGGATACTATCTATTCTTAAAGAGCCCTCGACATTCCCACAGGGGAATCTCTCTCAATCGTCGCAAATTAAATCTAATGTAAATAGAGCGTATTGTAGTTTACCTGATGTTAAAACATTATTTAGAGTTGAATTTAGACAGACGTTAATTGACACGGTTAATATTCAATATATTTGAAAGAGCTTGTCTAGAATACAAATGTGAGGTCCACACCAAAAACGATATTATCTGTAATTGAGCAAAAACACACAAAAAATGTGAAATGTATTTTATTTTATGCTGCCATGTACTTATACTTTAAGAGCGCAATACATGTACATGTCACCCTGAAAGTTTTATGAATGTCCAGATAGGTTGCATTTATTTGCTTATGGCTTGTAAGTATGAAAGTACAATCACAAATTTGTCATTTCATTCGTGGAGGATATTTAAGATACGATTTATTACCGTATCATCAAAAAAAAGTCGAAATACGTTTTTGCTGATGTTGGCCTTCTTGATGCCCACCTTAACATGGTTGTTGTTCAGGTGGTGTCTGTCTAATATCACATGATAGACACTTTCCACTCAGGTTCAGGTGGTGTCTGTCTAATATCACATGATAGACACTTTCCACTCAGGTTCAGGTGGTGTCTGTCTGATACCAGATCACAGACACTTTCCACTCAGGTTCAGGTGGTGTCTGTCTGATACCAGATGACAGACACTTTCCACTCAGGTTCAGGTGGTGTCTGTCTGATACCAGATGATAGACACTTTTACCCTAGTTACCTGGATGGCCATTCCCTTCAGCCGCATCAGCTTTATTGTTATTGTTATTGTTCTTTAAAGCCCAGCCGACTACGTAGAGCCGTATCAGGGCTATACCCGCTTCAAAACAAAACATCAACGGGGGAAAAAAAAGGAAAAGAAAATTAAGTACATGTATCAATGCATTCGCGCATATAATCTAAGGACATGCCCCGGCGTTGACCATTCCGTCCAATTTATCGCGCAGGGGTTTAAAAACACACATGAATACAAATTTAAGCGTAACTAAGGACACCAAAACATTCAAAAACGAGCATAAATTGCCAAAAATTGCTTCCGCATATCTCATATTCTCCCTGGAACCAAAAATGCACTTAATACATGTACCAAATTATCAATCCTAAGAAAAAATACGTAAGGCTTTATCGAACACATACAGGTGAATGGACCAGCAAGGCAGAAAATGATCGGAAGAAATGACAGAAAGCAAAGGAACAAGGCAGAAACAAAGAGAGTGACAGAAAAGAGGAAATTTCTAGCACAGAATTTCCAGAAGGCGGGAAGACTATTTATACTGAAAGAGCCCTCAGCATCCCCACAGGGGTAGGCTAGCCATATCAGCTGAAGTGGCTGCTGACGTAAAATTGAATCAGATCAACCCGTTCAACAGACTAGATGCTTTGGTTTTATTTTGTTTTATTCATATTTTGGCCCAGACAAGAGGTCAAATTTCTACACGTTTTAAAGGTCCCTGCCTCACGTTTAAAATTCAAATCAACCCAAACAAGTATCGATTTTGAGAAAAGGGAAGTCATTTTGTCTCGCTGTTTCTTGATCACTGTCTCCCATCAGTATAAAATATGTTATAGAAAAGACTGATATAAGGCACATGACTTGACGCTCTTTGTAAGGCACATGACTTGACGCTCTTTGTAAGGCACATGACTTGACGCTCTTTGTAAGGCACATGACTTGACGCTCTTTGTAAGGCATATGACTTGACTCTCTTTGTAAAGCATATGACTTGACGCTCTTTGTAAGGCACATGACTTGACGCTCTTTGTAAGGCACATGACTTGACTCTCTTTGTAAGGCACATGACTTGGCTCTCTTTGTAAGGCACATGACTTGGCTCTCTTTGTAAGGCACATGACTTGACGCTCTTTGTAAGGCACATGACTTGACGCTCTTTGTAAGGCACATGACTTGACGCTCTTTGTAATGCAAATGACTTGACTCTCTTTGTAAGGCACATGACTTGGCTCTCTTTGTAAGGCACATGACTTGGCTCTCTTTGTAAGGCACATGACTTGGCTCTCTTTGTAAGGCAAATGACTTGACGCTCTTTGTAAGGCACATGACTTGACGCTCTTTGTAAGGCACATGACTTGGCGCTCTTTGTAAAGCAAATGACTTGGCTCTCTTTGTAAAGCAAATGACTTGACGCTCTTTGTAAGGCATATGACTTGACGCTCTTTGTAAAGCAAATGACTTGACGCTCTTTGT
>JAPXFY010000021.1:32205836-32208336 GCA_030674185.1 Monoplex corrugatus
GTCCCTTCCCTTGAAGACAAATTAGCCTTCTTGCCTGTCTGAAGTCTCGGTTTTAAAAAAAAATTGGTGGCGCTGAACTGTGGCGACGCGTTCTCAAAAGGAAGAGCACCCCGAATTTCACGTGGATAATCCGTTGTAGCAAAAGAAATGAATATGAATAAAGATGTGAATTTGAAATATGAATACACACACACACACACACACACACACACACACACACACACACACACACACACACACACACACACACACACACACACACACCAGCCATACACACGTTGATATGAGCTATGTCATACACACACTTACACACAGATTTACACACGCATGAGCGCGCGCGCGCACGCACACACACACAGACACACACCACACAAGTAAGTAAGAGGTATGTATCACACAAGAACGCACGCACACACACACACACACACACACACACACACAACAGTTCTGACCTATGCTTGTCTCACATACACACACACACACACACACATATCCACACAACACACACACACACACATATCCACACAACACACACACACACAACAGTCTGACCTATGCTTGTCATACACACACACACACACACATATCCACACAACACACACAACACACACACACACACACACACACACACACACACACACACACACACACACACACACACACACACACACACACACACACACACACACACACACACACCGAACACGAACACGAATACAAACACACACGCGCGTGCCTTTAGATGCTTGCGTTCTTTTCTTCTTCATTTTCTCATCCCCCCCTGTCAGCGTGTTCCAGATCCAATTCAGGATGGACCAACGTTAGCAGGGGAAAGATAAAAGACAGCCCACATACGAATAAGATGTCATCTTTTGCTTTACAATACATATGATGCGCTTAAAAAAATGAGAAGTTGTTTCTCTGGAGAGGGTGCTAAAAAAAAAGAAATCCAGCGCATCTTAAGAGAAATCAGCCCCCTCGTTGTTTTATATATGTGGACGACTGCCCGAGTATTGTCTTGTGTACGACTTAATGACACACATGTTTACAAATAAACAAACACACTCACACACACACACACACACATACACGCGCATGCACACATACAAGCATGCCACATACACACACGCCATACACACACGCCAGACACACACTTATGACAACACACGCACGCACGTGCGCGCGCGCACACACGCGCGCACGCACATTTAAACCGTATTCCCAACCTCTCTCTCTCTCTCTCTCTCTCTCTCTCTCTCACACACACCACACACACACACACACACACACACACACACACACACACACACACACACACAGAGTAAAACTAAGCTGACGTGACGTGACGCGATGTGACGTGATGTGTGATGTGACGTGACGTGATTGATGTGATGTGACGTGACGTGACATGACGTGATGTGCTGTGCTGTGACGCGATGTGCTGTGACGTGTGAGTGACGTGATGTGATGTGATGTGAAGTGACGTAACGTGACATGATGTGATGCGACGCGACACAGGGGAATTTGTCCTGGGTGTGATTTGGAGTGGGACGTGAGGGGATAAAAGGCCGATCATGTCCGGATAGCTACTGATTCAATCTGTGGGTCAGCTTGCTGTCTTCCACTCCATTTCCCCTTGTTTGTCTATCCCTTTGTTGGGTCTGTCTGTCTGTCTGTCTGTCTGTCTGTCTGTCTGTCTCTCTCTTTTTGCTTCGTTGGTTTGGCTGGCTGGCTGGCTGTTTGGTTGGCTGGCTGGCTGTTTGGTTGGCTGGCCGTCTTGTTGGCTGGCTGTTTTGGTTGGCTGGCTGTTTGGTTGGCTGGGTGGCTGTTTGTTGGCTGGCTGCTGGCTGGCTGTTTTGGTTGGCTGGCTGGCTGGCTGGCTGGCTGGTTGGTGTGGTTGGTTGGTTTGGTTTGGTTTGGTTTGGTTTGATTGCTTGTTTGGTTTGGCTCGTTTGTTTTGGCTTGGCTCAGTTTGGCTTGGCTTGGCTCGGCTCGGCTTGGTTTTGGTTTGGTTTTGGTTTGGCTTGGCTTGGTTTGGTTTGGTTTTCGTTGGTTTGGTTTGGGTTTGGTTGGTTGGTTGGTTGATTGGTTGATTGGTTTGGTTGGTTTTGGTTTGATTGTTTGTTTGCTTTGGCTTGGTTTGTTTGGTTTGGTTTGGTTCGTTTGGTTGGTTGGTTAAAATTTGGTTGGTTTGGTTTGGTTTGGTTTGGTTCGTTTGCTTTAGTTTGTTTCTTTGTTTGTCTCGTGAATGGGATGAGTGATTGATTCACCATCTAACTGAATGAACGTCTGATGGATTAACGATTCCATGGACTGATTGAGCGAACAAATCATGGTGACTGATTGGTTTATGATAAATGGATTGATTTAACGAGCGAGCGAGCGAGCGAGCGAGAGAGAGAGAGGGAGGGAGGGAGAGAGAGAGAGACAGAGAGAGAGAATATAGCCATCTCTCCTGTGGCCAATCTAAAACTCAACCATCGTTTTTTCAGAAAAGACA
>JAPXFY010000021.1:32213336-32215836 GCA_030674185.1 Monoplex corrugatus
GCAATCATGCATCCAATGGATCCCCTGACGACCCTCCTTTAGTTTACCCAAATGGCACGGCAGACGACCACGGCACAAATGTGAATGTGACATTCTTATTAACTGACAGATCAGTGTCCTGTGAGGACATCTCGTAATCGGAATTTCCTGTCACGCATGCGCACCAGCCTCGTCAATCAAACGTCGCTGGGAGCTACAGTCATATTCGGATTGGATTTAATGCTTGTTTTGACAATGTTTGTGGGGTGTTTTTATTATTATTTTTATTATCATTTTTATTATTATTATAATTATTATTATTATTAGTGTTTTGAAAATGCTAGTGGGGTGGGGTTTTTTTTAATCAATATTGTTTGTATTTTTCTACATTGTTATTACAGTGTTTGTTTTGCAAAATGATGATTCAGGTTATCTTATCATTATCATTACTGTTTTAAAGCCCAGCCGACTGCGTGAGCCATATCAGGTCAATACCCATCTCAACACCTTTTTGTACCAGAAAGAAAAATAACCTGGAAAGGAAAATTAGATCCTCATATCAATGCATTTACGCACACAATCTAAGTATATGCCACTGGCGTTGACTATTCTGTCCAATTTCTAACAGAAGATTAAAAAAACTGAATACAACTATACAAACATAATTAAGTACACTAAAACGTACATGAAAACTGGTCTAACTCATCTAGAATACCTTCTGTACATCAGATATCTTTACAGCCAAAAATGAAGTCATTACCTGTGCCCAATTATCAACCCCAAAAAAACATACGGGAGGCCTTCAGGAAAATATACAGGTGAATGGGCCAGAAAGGGCGAAAATGATACGAAGAGATGACAGAAAGCGAAGGAGCAACGCATGAAACAAAGAAGTGACAGAAAAGAGGAAATTTCTAACACAGATTTTCAAGAAGATGGGATAATGTTGATACGAAAAAGAAAAGCCCCAGGCATCCCCATGGGGGATCTAGGTTATGCAACTTTTTAAAAAATATTAAACTATCACCCCTTTATCCTCTGTATCTCTCTCTTACACAGAGAGAGAGAGAGAGAGAGAGAGAGACACACACACACACACACACACATATACATGTACAACTGCACCATCTCCACCCAATCCTCAATGCACCCCCCTACTCCCGATCATATTCTAGCCCACTACCAACATTTCACACAAAACACACACGAACGAGAGAGACACAGAGACAGACAGAGAGAGAGACAGACAGACAGAGAGAAAGAGAGAGAGGCATTAATTAAATAATAATAAAAAAAATTTAAAAAACACTACGAAAGAACTGCTGTCACTCCATACAAGGGAGACAAAGAGTGTTCCCCTAATCTGTCCGAAACGATGAAAGTGTCTCCCCCTTCCAAGTGCTCAAATATTGACATCATATCTGATCAGACCACCACTGGGACCAGTTAATGTGCTCTTCCAACGCTGATCGATAGAAAGCCTTATCTATACCATTGTTAAAGTAGGTGCGTTTGCTTGCAACTGCACATGCACCTGGTTATTGTTATTATTGTTATTGTTGTTTAAAGCCCAGCCGACTGCGTAGAGCCACATCAGGGTTACAACCGCTTCAAAATACAAGACATATTCAAGCATTCCTTCTAGTCAACTTCTTCTTAACTCAAAAAAAACAAACTGTTTCAAACATTTAAAACATCCATCACACACCTACATCTACTCAACACCTCATCACCTCTTCAGCAAACGAGAGTGACAGATAACAGGAAATTTCCGGCATATAATTTCCAGCAAGCGCGGGCCTCCTCAATAGCTCAGTTGGCTGAGCGTCGGATTCACATAATAATGGTTGTGGGTTTTGAATCCCGGTGCGCTACATTAAAACTGGCTTTCCTACCTTGTCCCACCTTAACATCATTGTTGTTCTGTGGTGTCAGTAAAGGATTAGATAAGCCCCCCCTTACCGCCATATCACCTGAGATGGATACCGACGTAAAAAAATTTTTTAAAAAAAACCGAAATCGATCAATCAATTCCAGAAGGTGAGGATACTATTTATACTGAAACACCTTCCGGCATCCCCACGGAGGAACCAACACACATGTTATTTTCACGGAGTCTGTGGATTCTCAATAAGGAAATCTCAAAATATAAAGTAAAAAATCTTAAGACAATCATTTACAGTGCTGAAGTTTTAGGGATCGTCATCATCACACTTGCGTGCTGCCATGCGATGTGTTGCCATGCGATGTGTTGCCATGCGATGCGACCTAATGGAAACTTTCTGACTCAGCAGCACGTCAAGCAGAGAACTACTCTCACTGCATCCTCCATGTTGTTGGCCACTGTCTACATGGTCAGATCGCACCTGGCGATGGTGATGGTGATGACTGTGGTCAGTTCCCCCACCCCCACTCCACCCCAGTTCCTGCTCACTGTTGTTATTGTTATTGTTGTTTAAAGCCCAGCCGACTGCGTAGAGCTATATCAGGGCTATGACCGCTTCAAAACATATACAAATCT
>JAPXFY010000021.1:32223336-32228336 GCA_030674185.1 Monoplex corrugatus
TGTGGTGTATGTTTCATGTTTCATTTCTCGTTCATTTTATGATCTTGCCAGCCCATATTTCTTTAGAATGTTCAAGAAGAGTAACAATTCTCCACTGACAGATTATATGGGAGAACATACGAAAGTGCCACTGTGACCTGACGCCCTTTTGAACGATTTTCAACCTTAGATTTTAAACTCCAAACTCACTAAAATGGCCAATTTCTTTACATGGGATCGTGAAGTAGAAAGTCAAATATATAATGGACATACTGGAATGATTTTATTCACAATCAGCTCACTTTGAATACTTTCGTTCGAAGACACAACGCAGAAGATTTTGACTAAAAAATCTTTGTTGTTAGACTTAACACACTGTGAGATGACCAGAAAGCCTTTGTTCTTAGACTGCACTCACAGAGAGTTAACTGGAACGCCTTTGCTCTTAGATTTACATCACAAAGGGTTAATGGGAACGTCCTTTTTTCTTCGACTCAGTTCACACCGATTTTAATTGATTCACAGCGATTTGACCGAAATGCTTTCCTTCTTAGACTTAACTTACAGGAAGATGACACAAATACCGTCGTTCTTAGGCGTGACTTACAAAGAGTTGACTGAAATGTTTTCGTTTTAGACTTACCTCACAACGAGGTATATGGAATGTTTTCGTTCTATGATTTCGCTCGCAGTGAGTTGACACAAATACCTTTGTTCCTAGACTTAGCTCAGCAAGTAAACCTTCCTTCTGTTTTTAGCTCACACAAAGTTGATTAGCATGCCTTCGTTCTTAGACTTAACACACACAGCCAGATCTTCGGAGTTCGTTACTGACTTTTGGCCCACTTCAAATCATTGCGTGAGTTTGCAGCAAAACATCAGAGGAATTGGCATCGCAGACGTGAAATGAGAACTTCCTTCGGTGCTTTGTGCCTCAGGAGACATAGTCTCACTTGTGTGTTAGACACGTGTGTCTCTGTTGTTTATTAACAAAGAATGTTTTCTGTTAGCTTGTTGGATAGTTGGTTCTTTCTTTCTTTTATTGTTGTTTAAAGCCCAGCCGACTGCGCAGAGCCATATCAGGGCTATAACCGCTTCAAAACACACAAAACTTCACAGGAAAAAAAAAAAGAAGATTTATCGCACAAGGGAGATTTAAAAAAACACACCTGAATACAAATATAAGCATACATAAGGACACCAAAACATGTATAAAAACAGGCATAAATTATCTAAAATTGCTTCCGCATATCTTACCTCCTTAGAGCCAAAAATGCACTTAATACATGTACCCAATTATCAATCCGAAAAAAAATTAGTAAGACTTTATCGAAAAAATACAGGTAAATAGACCATTAAGGCAGAAAATAAGTAGAAATGACAGAAAGCAAGGTAACAAGGCAGAAAAACAAAGAGAGTGACAGAAAAGAGGAAATTTCTAGCACAGAATTTCCAGAAGGTGGGGGATAGTATTTATACTGAAAGAGTCCCCGGCATCCCAACAGGGGAGGATGGTTGGTTGAGTGGTTGGTTGGTTGATGATCTTTGTGGTTCGATGGTCGGTCGTTTGGTTGGTTAATTCAGTTGGTGGCTGGCTTGTTAATTGATTGCTTGCACACATGCATGCTTCTTTTGTTTTCTACAGTTTTGCTGCTGCTGCTGCTGCTGCTGCTGCTGCTGCTGCTGCTGCTGCTGCTGCTGCTGCTGGTGTGTGTGTGTGTGTGTGTGTGTGTGTGTGAGTGAATGAATGAGTCAATGAGTGTGTGAGTGCGTGCGTGCGTGCGTGCGCGCGCGCGCGCGTGTGTGTGTGTGTGTGTGTGTGTGTGTGTGTGTGTGTGTGTGTGTGTGTGTGTGTGTGTGTGTGTGTGTGTGTGTGTGTGTGTGTGTGTGTTGTGTGTGTGTTTCCATTTTCATTTCATCTTGAATATTTCAATTAGTTCCCATTACTGACACGGTGGATTAAACACCGGTGCTAAATTTCCATTGCTTTGTTGTGAAATTAGATTTTTTTTAAAGTTTATGACTGTTTCACAAACTTGTTGAAACTGATTGAACTAATTTCAGAATCGCTGAGACTGTGTCCTGAGACAGTCCTTTTGTGTCTTTAATGTTTGTGGTACATTTTGTAAAGCATAGTGTAGTCAATTATTACATTTTACTTTAGTGAATAATTGTTCTCTGCGTCTCCATCCTGTTAGTCTATGTTAATATGAGAACTTCGGACACAACAACAAAAAAACTAATAAAATCAATATACACTGAAAGAGAAACTGACCTCTTTTTCTAAACCTTATAACTCTCTCTCTCTCTCTCTCTCTCTCTCTCTCTCTCTCTCTCTCTCTCTCTCTCTCTCTCTCTCTCTCTCAACAATCATACTGATTTTTAAAAATAAAATAGTGTGACACCTTAAAGACAAAACAGCGCCTAATCAACACAACCATACTGATATTCTAAAGGTAAAATGGTGTGACACCTTAAAGACAAAACAGCGCCTAATCTAAACAATCATACTGGTATTTGAAAGGTGTAACGGTGCATCACCTTAAAGACAAAACAGCGCCTAATCAACACAACCATACTGATATTCTAAAGGTAAAATGGTGTGACACCTTAAAGACAAAACATCGCCTAATCTAAACAATCATACTGGTATTTGAAAGGTGTAACGGTGCATCACCTTAAAGACAAAACAGCGCCTTGTCTAGACAATCATATTGGTATTCTAAAGGTAAAATAGTATGACACCTAAAAGACTAACCATCGCCTAATCTTAACAATCATACATTTTAAAGGTAAAAGTGTGTGCCACCTGAAAGACAAACCAGCACCTAATCTAAACAGTCACACTGGTATTCTGTACGTAAAACGGTGTGGCATCTTAAAGAAAACCAGCGCCTAATCTAAACAATCATACTGATATTCTAAAGGCAAAACGGTGTGCTATCGTAAAGTGAAAAATAGAGCCTTTTCGAAATAATCAATAAAGGTAACACGGTGTGGTACCTTAAAGATAAAACAGTTCCTAATCTAAACAATCATACTGGTATTCTAAAGGCAAAATACTGTGACACCTTAAAGACAAAACAGGTCAGGTAATTTCAAAACATAAGAGCATACGGAACAAACAAAAAAGGTTAAAAAAAGAAATAATGAATCCACTAACAGTCTGTGCCAACGTTATACCACAAGCTACAACAGTCACAGGCTAGGTGGACGTAAAGGTTTGACAAAGGTGAAAAGGGGGAAGCTGACGGTGTAATGGCTTCTCTCACGCATCATCAGCGAAAACAGCATCGGTCCTCTGGAGAGCTGACCTTCCTCACCATCGATGTCTGCTAATTAATTAATTAAGGCAATGCAATCTCCTCAAAGCCACCCTGTACTGCCGCTGCTGAATATGCATCGGTCCAGACACTGGCAAGCAAGCACGTATCGACAGATTGACTTGCTGCTGACCGGTCCTTGAGAGCTCAGTGGCACCTACTCTGGCGTTATTGGGAGTTATTGGAGTTATTTCAAGAAGGGGGTTCACCGCGCTCAGACAACTACGTATGCGCTCCACCCAAACCTGCCAGCAACTATCTTAACAGATTTCCTGAGCCAGCGCAGAACCCTATGCGCTGGCAAGGTATTGGAACGGGGGACAGGGGATGAAGGGACCCCTATTAAACACTAAAGCTGACACCACCAGAATGATGGAAACAGTACCCCTCTGACTCTCGCACCTTATCCAGCAAGGACCACTCCGTCCAATTTATCGCACAGAGCTTTTAAATAATGCACCTGAATTCAAATTTAAACATTCTAAGGACACTAAAACATGTATAAAAACAGGCCAAAATTACCTAAAATTCCTTCTACATATATCATTTCTCTACAGCCAAAAATGCACTTAATACATGTACTCACTTATCAATCCTAAGAGAAAGTATGTAAGATTTTGACCACATACAGGTGAATGGACCAGCAAGGCAAAAAAATGATAAGAAAAAAAATGACAGAAAGCAAAGGACCAAGGTAGAAACAAAGACAGTATGACAGAAAACAGGAAATTTCTAGCACAGAATTTCCAGAAGGTGGGGATACTGTTTATACTGAAAGGCTCGCCGGCAACCCCACGGCTGTGGCCCGTACAGTGTCCTGCTGATAACACAAAGGTCGTAGGTTCCACCCTCTGGCCAGCAACAGGAGGGGTGGGGGTGGGTGGGTGTTTGTATTTCCATGCAGTTTGGTATTATAGTGACTATCACGCTCAGCCTCACACGCCACAGGTCCTGGTTTGACCCGCACCCGATTAACTGATGTGGAATAATTGCCTCTGTTACCTACGCGGCAGCCGAGATGTGGTTTCTAAGAAGAATGTTGAGAGTTCCATAGACAGCAAAGAAAACAAACGAGACAGTCTTGATGGAGGCAGACACAATAACAGCATCCATAAGGAAGATTAGGAAAAGACGGGCAACATTAATCGGCTATTTTATGAGGAAAGGGGAATTAGATTACCTGGTCACAACAGCAAAGCTGGAGGGAAAGAGAACCAGAAAACCCAGGGAGAAAATATTGGACGGACTTGCAGGGTGGCTGAGGACAGAGAGGGTGGAAGATGTGCTTGCGGCAACAAAAAATAGACACATATGGAGGGCCATGATCGCCAACGCCATGTGGCAGGGCACTTGATGATGATGAATTGTCTCTTGACAGACAGTGATCATATGATAGACACATTTTCCACATGTGTACGTGTGCCTTCAGCATAGTCACGGGTCTGTAGTATCCGCAGACTGACAGATAAACCATTCTCTCTTTTTCTAAACCTTATAATAAGTACTATCCGCTTGCAACATAAAACCTGGTGTGTTCGTTGCTCTACTTAATACTTCAAAATCATTCTCGTGGAGTGAGCTTGGTGTTTCATGGGTCCTGTTGTTCTTCTGTCCTTCCAGTTTCATGTCCCTGCCAGCGCGTAGGGTTTTGCGCAAGCTCAAGGAGTCTGTCAGATGAATGAATTACTAGCAGGTTTG
>JAPXFY010000021.1:32230836-32240836 GCA_030674185.1 Monoplex corrugatus
TCACCATCGTCAACGTCATGACAGTTATCGTTCCCATCACCTGTTTCCAAACCAAAGACGTAGTAGTCCTTGGGAGACAGAGATGGAGATGGGCAGATAGAGGGGAGAGGAAGGGAAGGGGGATGAAGAAGGATAGGGAGAGGAATGAGGAGGAACGCGACTAAAGGTCGTGATGGTACGGGGAGGGTGCAGAGATGAACTGGGCGATGATTGTGGTGATGCCGGAAGAGTCACAAGAACCAGTCATCCCACATAATAAGTATAATCTCGAGTCCCATGACTTTCATAAAAAGAACAAACCAGCTTATATCATCATATCATCATCATCATGTGCCCTGCTGCATGGCGTTGGCGATCATGGCCCTCTATATGTATATATCCCTTGCTGCCGCAAGCACATCTTCCACCCTCTCTGTCTTCAGCCACTCTGCAAGTCCGTCCAATATTTTTCCCAGGGTCTACCCGGTGCTCTCTTTCCTTCCACTTTCCTGTTGTGACCAAGTGCTCTAGTTCCTCTTTCCTCATAAAATGGCCTATAAATGTTGCCTGTCTTTTCCTGATCTTCCTTATGAATGATCTTCCAGTGTCTGCCTCCATCAGGACTGTCTCGTTTGTTTTCTTTCTGTCCATGGAACTCTCAACATTCTTCTTACAAATCACATCTCGGCTGCCTCAATCTTGTTTTGGCTTTGCCTGTTGACTGTCCACGCCTCACAACCGTATAACATTATCGATTCTACATAACATTCAAGAACTCTCTTCCTGATCTTAATTGATAGGCATTTGTTGGTAAGAATGCCTTTCATCTTCTTGAATGCTGTTTTGGCTTGACCGATTCTGTTGGCTATTTCTGATGTGCATCTGCCGTCTGGTGGGATGACCGTTCCCCAGCTTATATGAAAAATACAATCTGAAGTCCGTGGCTTTTATCAAAAAAATAAAAAGAAAGAAAAGAAAAGAAAAAACAAAACAAAACAAAACAAAAACTAACCTGACGTAAAAATATCTTCAGCCATGGCAAGCTGCTGACACAACAGACACAACAAATATTCTACTAAAAAAGAAGGTATGGGGGAAAATCCGCTTGAAGGCAGAATATGGCAGACAAAGTAGCAGGGCGATTACAAATGCGATGCACGACCCAATGCTCCAGCCTTTGAAATGAGGGCCCTTTGTTTGTGGTGCACAAACTGAAGGCAACGGTACAGATTGTCCTATGACCCTACTGTCCTAAGGGATGCCAACAGTCTATTATGTCAAGGTTCAAGTCAAGTCACATTATCATCTTACATTGGAAAAATCATTTCACGGTTATCATTCACGCACACTGAAAAAGAAAGAAAGAAATTAATAAATAAACGAATAAAAAATTCAGTGGTAAACAACTCATGATGTTAAATCAATAAACATTTCATACGTATTATTCATTACATTATTGTTGTTGTTTTAATGTTAATAATAATAATATTATTATTATTACAATTATTACTATTATCATAATTATTATTATTATTACTATCAAAAACACACACGCACGCGCGCGCAAGCGAATCCCGTACATATCAAAGCGCGTGTGAACACGCACGCACTTACCCGCACACATTCCATTTACATTCAAGAACCGAACAGACCTGCGGATTATAATCGCTCGATTTTGTGCGCGAGAGAACAAGGGGGAAGGAGGGAGGGAGACTGGCTGTAGGGGTAAACTTGGCAACATGGATATCACGTCACGGTAGTTATTATTCCATGCAGTGTTTTAGTGTCCATGTGATCAAACAGAAGCGTGATATGCAAAATCATAATAAATCATTCTTATACGGCGCTGTTCTCCAGACTTATGTGGACTCATTGCACATTACGTGGGAGAAAAGTGGCAGCATAGTTCAGACGTTCGCCTGCCAATAACTAAACTCGAGTTTACAGGGTTCGCTCCCCTGTACAGGCCTCGATTTTTCTCCTCAGTTTGACCGGAAAATCGAACCGAGCTGAACCAGAACGTCTAGTCCTTCGGAAGGGGACGTAAAACGAGTCGGACCCGCCCGTGTGTCTTCTGGCTGCGCACGTTTTTAAAGATCCCATGGCCAGTTGAAAATCGTGTAGAGCAGGGCACTGCCCGCAGCCTTGAAGACTGTGAGGGGGTCAAAAGGGTTAAGTTTCTGCTTTTCTGTGCATGCTTGAGAATGCCGATGCTGTGACAGGTGCGGGAGTCGAAGGTTAAATTCCCATCAGTCCGTTACGATTGTCGCAGGATTTTTCAGCCCTGATGGCTCCTGACCAGACCTGTGCGTCCTATGGGCTCGCTGGATGGGCCTGGACTACACAGACGAGCCTCATCCACTTCACGGGATGCGCCACTGAGAATGCTGCTCAAGTTTCCTGACCAACACTGCAGATGCCTGTATCTTTCGGGCGTGGTTACCGCCAGGATATAAACGATAGTAAAGCTGTGACGCAGTCTCAGTCCTAGATGGAAGTGAGTTAATGATGCAGCCCCCTCCCCCACAATCCCTGGTTTGTGTATGGGTCAGTGCTTTCACAGTAAACCATGTGTCAGTGTCAAAATCCTAGATGGAACTCCAAAGTATCGTCGATCATCACCCCCCTTATCATGGGCACTTGCCATCTTTTCACGCCAGATTTGAACCCAAGCGCTTAAAATGAACTGTGACAGCTCCACCTCTAGCCATCAAGACGCACAGGTACGCGCAGACATGTATAAAATGCCCCCATAGAATGTTCAGTCATTATTTTGTTAAGGATCATCGCACTTTTGTTTTTGTTTGTTTGTTTCTGTTTGGTTTTTGTTTGTTTCTGTTTGGTTTTTGTTTGTTTTGTTTTGTTTGTTTTTTTTTTGTTTGTTTTGTTTTTGTTTGTTTGTTCCATTTTCTACACCTTAATGGCCACAGAAGCTGGCGCAGTTTTTATAAGGCGATGAGGATGGTAATCACGATGCTATGGAGTTCCACCTGGGATTGCTACAGCGTGACAGGGTTGTACTCTACGCTTACTATTATAATATATCCTGGCGTCAACCAGGCCCAAGAGAATACACCTGCGGTGCTTGTCAAAAGATTTGAGCAACACCCTCAATGACGCATCCGTGAAGTGGATGAGACACGACTGTGTGGTCCCAGTCTTCCAAAGGAGCCCATAGCACGCCCAACTCTGGGTAGGAGCCGGTTGGAGCCGAAAAATCCCACCATGATTTTTGAAGTGACAGATGGGGATTGGAACCCACAACCTAATCGGTAATCCCATTGCGTTAACCACCACACCACGGCGACTGGTAGAATGTTCAGTCTTGGTACGCCAACAAAACCATCCATGACCCTGATGTACAAAACGTCTTGAACTCCTAGAAGCATTCTAAATGTTAGAAACAATTTGAGTGTTTTCGCGAAAACAGATGTAGAATTGAGTTGGTTTCAATATTTAGATTGCTCCTGGGTTATTGAAAAAGTGTTAAGGCACCTGGGCCCTTGCCTATAAATCTCAGTCACCGCGCTTAGGATGTCGCACTGAATGGAACCCACAGGCTGAATGTTTCATAGCAGAGAGCAGACAATCAAATTAAGCCATCCAGCCACTTAAAGCCGTTCCTCTCGCTGTTTTCCCAGACACCAGAGAAAACACAAAGCAGGCCGACAATGTGCACGTGCTGAGCGTCTGTGACCTTCGAAAGTGCAAATGACGGCGTCCTCTTTTTCTTCTTAGTCTTGTTTGCAGTGTTTGAGCAAGGTTGTCTCGGAATGACAATACTGAACATTTTTTTTATATAATGGTATCATCATATTATATACACTTTTCAACACACTTCTGAAAAATCGTTTGAAAGAAAAGATGTCCTCCTTCATCTTTTAACATGAAATGTAATACAATATGGTTTATTTCAAGCCGACTTTGGATTCAAGATGAACAGAGTTCTTGGTTCAGAGCATCGGTTGTTAAAATGTATGTTCATAAATGCAAGATACACCAAACATTTCTGCTTCCAAAGAGAGCTGTAATACACAGATATAAAACTGAAGAGCATAATGTAAAAGATTCAAAGGCTATTAGGTCAAAGTTATGGCAGACCGACCGTTTCATTCTACAATCATTGATTGATTCACCCTCTGCAAATAGTTTTAGTGTCAGGTTTTTGATCATGTGACTTCGTACTCTCAGGTCATGGTTCATACATATGTATGTCTGCTACAGCAACCAAAATGCCAACCAATCAATGGCCGGTTCGGTTTGAGCAGTTTTCCATGTTGACCGATTAGGCTGCTTAATGTATCTATTACGGTTTGCTCTGATTCTGTATCTTTGCACTTGCTACCCCAAAGCTTCACACAGTGCGTATTAAAAAAAAAATTTTTAAAAAGAAAAAGAAAGACGTCGAATTCGGAGTGGAATCACGTCATAATCGTAATAAAGACGTAATCATGACGCAATAATAATGATAGTGATGAGAATACTTTTCTGTCCACGAGCCGAGTCTAGAAATATTTTCTTTCTCTTCGTTTCCTCATCGACATTATCACTATCGCTATTATCAATTTTATATTATCCTCATCATTATTATCCTCAATATTATTGTCGTCATCACTGGCATCATGCTACTGGCTAATTATGCTTCCAGTGTCCTGCCAATGCAAACAAGAATCGAATGGATTATGCAAACGTTAACACAACACAACACAACACAACACACACGCGCTCTCGCGCGCGCGCGCGCGCGCACACACACACACTCCTCTCTCTCTCTCTCACTACGCACTCTCTTTCTCTCTCTTCACACACACACACACACACACACACACACACACACACACACACACACACACAACACACACACACACACACACACACACACACAGAGAGAGAGAGAGAGAGGACACAGAATATTTCTACGATTGTCTCTACTTGAAAAAATTCAAGTTGCATTCTCACAGATGATGATGATGATGATGATGATGATGATGATGACGACGACGACGACGACGAGGAGGAGGACGACAACGACGACGACGATGACGGTGATGTCAAAAGTTAAATCAATAACGTTGGAATCATTGGCTGTTTTTATTTACTTATTACAACTGTTTTGTAGACGTCTTACAGCTTGATCTCACATTCTTACGGAAAACAGATGTGTTCATTATTTCTGAACTCTCTCTCTCTCTCTCTCTCTCTCCCTCTCTCTCTTCACACACACACACACACACACACACACACACACACACACACACACACACACACACACACACACACAACACACACACACACACTGGTTCGTGGAGTGATTTAAATTGGCGATAGGCAGAGTATCTTTCGCTATCGAGTATTTTACAGTTCCGTTCTTCTTTAAATCTCCCTCTTTTTTTTTTTTTTTTTTTTGCTTAAAAGAAGCCAAGAAATTTGACTCGTTAGTCACGCCATTTATCTATACTTCTTGACATCCGTTATTCTTCTAGACACACTTTTAATATTTCTAATCCACTTCTTATTTTTACTGCTTTGCTCCCCATCTAGACTATTTAAAAGCATAGTGTAAGCTTGGTTTGGTAATCTTGATACAGGCAATTCAATAAATTTTAACCAGTATCGCAGTGCTGCAATGGTGCTGTCAATGTATAAAGGATACCTCCCAGTTTCTCCATATATCACATAGTTTGATGTTTTATTGCTTACACCTTAAAGATGTTTGCATCCAAATAAGCGGGCTGTCTCTATAACAGCAAGCTTTGAAATTCCGTGACTGCCTAATCAGATTCACATTAGGCATAAACGAATTGTGTGTAAACAATCCATATTTAACAGAAAAATTTGCTAGAAAAAATTGCCCCTTTTATCAGAATATTATAGAAGATGAATTCCATTTTCTGTTCCATTGTCCAGTCTATAAAGACATCAGAAATAAGCATTTAACAGGAATCATTGTAAACAGCACTGATCCCTAATGGAGCATAGCCCTAAAATGTAAAAAAAATTCAGAATATTCCAGAAAATTGGCGATGTTCATATTTTATGCTTTAAAGCTTCGAGAAGAGGTAACAGTCTGAAAATGTCTGTACATTCCTACTGCAAAAAAAGGACGACGAATGAAAAGTATGCAAGATATATGTCAACACTGTAATCACCACCCCCCCCACCCCCTGGTTTGTGTATGGGTCGGTGGCCTTCATAATAAACCATGTGTCTGTGTCAGTGTCTCTCTCAAACACTTATCGAGCACCACTTCACTCACACACACACACACATACACATACACATACACATACACATACACATACACATACACACACACACACACACACACACACACAGTATTTACTGTTGTCGATGCTGATAGTATTGTTGTTCCTGTTGTTGCTAACCATTGCTGTAGATGCTGCAGCTGTCGTTGTTGTTGGTGGTGGTGGTGTTGTTTATGCTGCTTTTGATGCGACTGTATTCTTGCTACTGTTGTTTTTGTTGATGTCGTTACTGTTGAGGCTACTGTTATTGGTTGTTTTTGTTTTGCTTTGGGATTTTTCTTGTTTGTTTGTTGTTGAATACTGATGGCTTTCTTCTTGTTGATGATTTTGTTACGGCTGCTGCTTAAGCTGCTGTTATTATTGCTGTTTTTGCTGTCCCTCTTCAGCAGCAACAATGGTAAAAACAAATCAATATTCAGACGTTTGACAGTGCTGTAATACGTTATAACCACTGACACACTTTTCTCTCTCTCCTAAAACGAAGTCCTCTTAAACATGCTTCAAAAACATTCTTGAATTTTTCCTTTTACCGAAATGTAGTTTTCTTCCAGTTTTGTCACTTTCGTGTTGTCTCAATTTTCCCATTTATATGTAAATCGAGTGTTAAAGAAGAGAGAAGGGTTTGTCTGGAATACACAGGAGTCGTTTAAAATACCAGGCACAGTGTCTTGGGAGTTCTGACGACATACAATGCAAGAAAAATCAGGTGGATTCTTTTTTCGTTCGTATCAAGAGATAAATAGGATACACTTTAAGATCATCATCATCGAGTAAAAAGCACCTTACACACACACACACACACACACACACACACACACACACACACACACACGTACGCACTTACATACACACACACATATGCGCACGCGCGCACGCACACACACATACACACACACACACCACCACCATAAATTATTGTCAATATGAAATCTGAACTCTCACACACATACATATGCGCGCGCACTTACACACAACTGTCATCTTCATAAACCATTATTGTCAGGCTAACATAGAACCTAGTATGCTCTCTCTAGCCTAACATTTGTGCTCTCTCACTCTTTTTTTTCTCTCTCTCTTTCTCTCTCTCTCTCTCACACACACACACACACACACACACACACACACACACACACACACACACACACACACACACACACACACACACACACACACACACGTACGCAGGTACTCTACAAAAAAAACACGTACAGTGAAAAGACATCATCTGGGGAGCCACTAATTGAGCGTCTGAGAGAGAAACAGAAACAGAGACACAGACACAAACATGTACACTTTCACGCGCGTGCTGGCACATCAGTCTAGCCAGTTGTCTGTCTGTCCGTCTGTCTGTCTGTATTGCTCTGTTCTTTCTAATTGTCTATCTCTGTATACCTCTCTCTCTCTCTGTATATATATATATATATATATATATATATATATATATGTGTGTGTGTGTGTGTGTGTGTGTGTGTGTGTGTGTGTGTTGTGTATGTATGCATGCATGCATGCATGCATGCATGCATGCATGCACGTACGTATGTACGTACGTACGTACGTATATACGTAAGCTGTACTCTGTCTTTCGAGCTTGTACGCTGTCTGTCTGTCTGTCTGCCTGCCTATTTATTTACTTTATATGTATGTTCCTTTTTTGAAGGTGGGATACACACATGCACATGTCATTTACATGTAACCAGGATTATTCCAGTGGTAGGCTGATACAATACCAGTATAAAAATATAGACTAGGTGAAACATAGGCCAGGTAGGGCCTCAGGACCTGGCCAACTCATGGGTTTATGTGCAGGCTTAAGGCTTGTGCCATGATCACCATACACACGGCACCTGTGAGGTTAGTGCATATGGAACTCGTTCCGAGCGCGGAGACGTCATCTTGAGAAACTGAAACTTCCTATGTGTGTCTGTACTATATCTTTCCGTCTAGCTAACTAGTTTATCTGTTTGTCTGTCTATCTGTCTGTTACTCGTCTGTCTAGCTACCCAGGTATCTGACCGCCTATCTTCTGTCTATAGTCTGCCTATATGTCTGTATACCTAGCTAGTTATCTATCTGTAGTCTGTGTTTAGTCTATCTTTCTGTTCAGTATTATATGTATATCTGCTTGTCTGTCTGCCTGTCTGTTTGTCTGCTTATGCACGTTTAGTCTATCTGTTCGTCTAAATAGTTATTTGTCTATCTGCTTTGTCTGTCTGCCTGACTCTCTGTCTACTTATGCGTCCACCTATCTGTCCAACGTGTAATCTCGACTCTTTCTGGCAAAGATGATGACGATAATAATGAATTTGACGAAAATGACGAACGACGCTGATTATGACGATTATGGCAATGATGATTTTCTTCTTCTTGGAGGTATGAGTCCACGCTAATTCCATTTCAGTATTATCCACACACACACACACACACACACACACACCACACACACACACACACACACACACACACACACACACAAAAGTCCAGCTTGCAAATATTAATTGCTGATGGTCAAAGGTTGAGTGAGCGCTGGCTCGTGTAGGGGCATTGGCACCATATTGTCGAGCATCCTTTAAAGTATGCATGCAAATTTGAGTATGTGTGCGTGTGTGTGTTTACATACGTGTGTATGTGGGCATGCGCGCGAGTGTATGTGTGCGTATGCAACTGGGCGAAAAGAAAAACAGAAAACACCATCCTGTCGAATATCACTGACAGGTGTGTGTGTGTGTGTGTGTGTGTGTGTGTGTGTGTGTGTGTGTGTGTGTGTGTGTGTGTGTGTGTGTGTGTGTGTGTGTGTGTGTGTGTGCACGTGTACGCATGTGCGCGCATGTGCGCTTGTGTGTGTGTGTGTGTGTGTGTGCGCGCGTGCGCGCCCGAGAGCGCGCGCCCGCGCGTGTGTGTGTTTGTGTGTGCGTGTGTGTGTGTGCGTGCGCAAATGTGTGTATGCTGTACGTGTGCATGCGTGTGTCTGTGTGTGCGCGCGCATGAGTGGGTGTGTGTGTGTCCATGTGTCAGAGAAGGGAGGGAGACAGAGGGAGAGGGAGAGACAGTGGCACTATCCTGTCGAGTGTCATTCACTGATTCACTGTGTTGATGCAAATTTGCGGGAGGAAGAAAGGGTGTGTGTGTGTGTTGTGTGTGTTGTGTGTGTGTGTGTGTGTGTGTGTGTGTGTGTGTGTGTGTGTGTGTGTGTGTGTGTGTGAGAGAGAGAGAGAGAGAGACAGAGAAAGAGAGAGACAGAGAAAGAGAGAGAGACAGAGAGTACGCGCGCGGCGTGCGTTTCACTTTGTGTGTGTTCATATGTTTGTGTGCGTGTGTTTGTGCGCAAAGTGTGTATGTGAGACAGACAGACAGACAAACAGAGACACAGAGAGAGAGAGACAGAGACAGAGAGAGAGAAGAGAGAGAGAGAGAGAGAGAGAGAGAGAGAGAGAGAGAGAGGAGAGAGAGAGAGAGAGAGAGAGAGAGAGGAAAACGAAAACGAAATATATTCGGATTCGGCCACAGCCTGTCCTAAGTGGAACATAATTCATTACAACATTTAATGTATGATGAAAAAGGACATTTTAAGGAGCATTACATTCACATCACACACACGTGTGTGTGTGTGTGTGTGTGTGTGTGTGTGTGTGTGTGTGTGTGTGTGTGTGTGTGTGTGTGTGTGTGTGTGTGTGTGTGTGGTATGTGTGTGTGTGTGTGTGTGTGTGTGTGTCTAAATATGTGGATAGATAGATGGCGTGGGGGATGGCAGAAAATAT
>JAPXFY010000021.1:32245836-32248336 GCA_030674185.1 Monoplex corrugatus
TGACATACAGCAAAAGGGGGAGGCAAAAAACAAAGACAGTGACAGAACGGAGGAAACTTTTAGTACAGATTTCCAGAAGCTAGCGATACCATACCAAAAGATCCCCTGGCATACTCACAGGGGGGCTTGGTCTGATCCCAAGTCACGTCACGTTGCGTGAAATCGTGATGAGTAATACTGTGTATTGACAATACTATCATCATTATCACTATCAGCATCCATCATCCTATTGTCTCTTATTAGCCACTGGAACTTCTCCTTGACTCTTGGCCCGTTAGCTCAGGTGGTCACAGCGCTGTGCTGGTAATGCAGGAATCGTGGATTTGACCCCCAAACAGGCAACATGACTGGTTACAAACCTCTTTGACTTGTTCAATTTATCGAACAGTGGATTTAACTCTTTCAGTGCCAAGTTTCCCCAGAAACGGCACTCCTCAACGCCAAGAACATTTTGGGCAGCCAATTTTGCAGCGCAGTATGCATTTTTAAAAGCTTATTATACATGTATCTCAAAGAGTATTAAAGATTTTCATTTACTTTTTTTTTTGCTGTGTAAAGGGCAGATATTGTTTATATATGAATGCTTGCTTATGTTTATGTGCTTGATTGATTATTCCACAGATAATCTTATTGTAAAGAAAAACATTTTTTTCATACGGTTTATTAGCTGTACTACTGACCTTATTTCGTGAGTTGTGCGCCAGATATCATTATAATAAATGAGAAAAAGCAATGGAAAATCTACACACAAAGTCAACTGTCTTCTTATTCTACTCGGAGTGGTAGGCAATGCTTGTCGATTTGCAGCCATTTTGGAGAAAACGCTTCAGAGAAAACGTGACGTAAATTCCGACAGTTAACAAAGCCACACTTGGGCCTTACTGCTAAAAAACTACGTCGCTGGGTAAAGTTTAAAAATAGCACAGTCGCCTGCATTCACCAGTTGAGCTGACAGAAGCTTTGTACCCACGTGAAAAATTATCGTTTAGCATGACCCCTCCAAGTCGCACAAATGCGATCATGGCGGTCGTACGGGAAGTCGCTTGATTGCCACCATGGCGGGAAAAGAGTTAACGTCTCGAGTTTAACCCCAGCCCATAACATGATAACTGTCCTGTTCGTTGCCCAGTGGCAGTCCTCTAGGCTTGTAGTTCATTCTCAGATATTTCGAGAGCAAGAGGAAAAGAGAAACAAAACTCATCTCGAAACCTGATACTGATCATTATTCGACCCAGGCCCTTGAAACTGCAACTACAAAACGCTTGTTCTCTGTGATGTTTGATCTTTTGGGTACTACAGAGTCATCTCCATTTCCCTCTATCATCAGTCTTCCAGATCTTCCAGAGGATGGTTCGACTTTTTTCCTCCTCTAAAGCTAATGCTCTTCTAATCAAGCCAGACACAAACTGCCATACACATCAATGTAGACTATTCTCCCATTCTCCCCACACTCACTGTAACACACTGTATCAGTCACTGCCATACACATCAATGTAGACTGTTCTACCCACACTCATTGTAACACACTGTAACACACTGTATCAGTCACTGCCATACACATCAATGTAGACTGTTCTACCCACACTCATTGTAACACACTGTAACACATTGTATCAGTCATTGCCATACACATCAATGTAGACTGTTCTACCCACACTCATTGTAACACACTGTAACACACTGTATCAGTCATTGCCATACACATCAATGTAGACTGTTCTACCCACACTCATTGTAACACACTGTAACACATTGTATCAGTCATTGCCATACACATCAATGTAGACTGTTCTACCCACACTCATTGTAACACACTGTAACACACTGTATCAGTCATTGCCATACACATCAATGTAGACTGTTCTACCCACATTCATTGTAACACACTGTAACACACTGTATCAGTCATTGCCATACACATCAATGTAGACTGTTCTACCCACACTCACTGTAACACACTGTAACACACTGTATCAGTCATTGCCATACACATCAATGTACACTGTTCTACCCACACTCATTGTAACACACTGTAACACACTGTATCAGTCATTGCCATACACATCAATGTACACTGTTCTCTCCACACTCATTGTAACACACTGTAACACACTGTATCAGTCATTGCCATACACATCAATGTAGACTGTTCTACCCACACTCATTGTAACACACTAAAACACACTGTATCAGTCATTGCCATACACATCAATGTAGACTGTTCTACCCACACTCATTGTAACACACTGTAACACACTGTATCAGTCATTGCCATACACATCAATGTACACTGTTCTCCCCACACTCATTGTAACACACTGTAACACACTGTATCAGTCATTGCCATACACATCAATGTACACTGTTCTACCCACACTCACTGTAACACACTGTAACACACTGTATCAGTCATTGCCATACACATCAATGTACACTGTTCTCCCCACACTCATTGTAACACACTGTAACACACTTTATCAGTCATTGCCATACACATCAA
>JAPXFY010000021.1:32263336-32273336 GCA_030674185.1 Monoplex corrugatus
ACGACCAACACCAATAACATTGATATTTAGTCGTCCAGACAACCGAGCAACAGATAGATAATCCTCAATATACGACCAACACCAGAAACATTGACATTTAGTCGTCCAGACAACTGAGCAACAGGAAGGACAGAGACCAAAATTACCATCACAGTAGGGTATGAAAACAAAAAACTCCCAGAATTTGCAACGATTTTCATAATGCTGTCAAAGATTCATGAGAAATGGGATGACGACGGCGATGTCATGGGGTTTATCTACGAGAGTTGGCTGGTTGGTTTTTCTGGCAGAGCAACGGACTCGAGCTCTGATTCTTGAGTTCAATCCCAGTTTACGGCACAAAGTATGGCCTGTTCGCTGCCAAGCTATAAATGCTTCAACCATTCTGCTCTACTGCTTTCTTTTGTTATTTTTCCCCTTTCTTTTCTTTTAATGATTGTGTGTGTGTGTGTGTGTGTGTGTGTGTGTGTGTGTGTGTGTGTGTGTGTGTGTGTGTGTGTGTGTGTGTGTGTGTGTGTGTGTGTCTGTCGCTGTGTGTGTATGTGCATGTGTGTAAGCTTGCCTGAATGTGTGTGTGTGTGTGTGCGCGCGTGCGTGTGTGTGTGTTTCTGTCTCTGTCTCTGTCTCTCTCTCTCTCTCTATCTTTGTGTGTGTGTGTGTGTGTGTGTGTGTGTGTGTGTGTGTGTGTGTGTGTGTGTGTGTGTGTGTGTGTGTGTGTGTGTGTGTGTGCGTGCCTGCGCGCGTATGCGAGAATATATTCGCGAGCGTGCGCGCGCGCCCTGTGTGTGTGTGTGTGTGTGTGCGTGCGTGCGTGTGTGCGTGCGTGCGTGCGTGCGTGCGTGCGTGTGCGTGCATGCGTGCGTGTGTGTGTGCATGAATATCTGTGCACATAAGCATGCACACACACACACACACACACACACACACACACACACACACACACACACACACACACACACACACACACACACACACACACACAAAACACCTCTTTTTCACCTATCGTCATTTCTGAAAATGTATTGTACTATGTACTGTTCACATACAACTTCACATGGAGCTACGGCCAGTAAGTTGAATAAACTATCTGACCCCCCCCCCCTCTCTTTCTCTCTCCTTCCCCCCCCCTCTCTCTCTCTCTCTCTCTCTCTCTCTCTCTCTCTCTCTCGTGTTAGACTTAGTGTTTCTGTGTATATGTGTGCATGTCTGGGAACGAAAGTTTCCTTTTGGGGACCACATAATTAGAAAAGAACCACAGGAGTTTGAAGCCCAAAGGGAACAAGTTCAGCTGTGAACGAGACTTACATGTAGTCCAACTCGGAAAAGTTTATACGTCTTGCGATGAACGCAGTTACCGAGACGGTGTGTAGACAAGTTTCACTCCCCCCCCCCTCCCATCCCCCCCCCCCCCCAAACACAGACAGACAGACAGACAGAGTCAGACAGGAGGGCCATTACCCTGATGAGAAAACACGAAACGAACTGGTCTAAAAGAGATGTGGCGGGAATCAAGCATGCATACACTGTTGATAGTGCGTAAAACAGCATGCATTCTTTTTGTCTTTATTGAAAAAGTAAATTTTAAAGATAAAATATGCAATTATTTTTTTTGGGTCGTTATTGAAAAAGTAATTTTTAAAGATAAAATATGCATTCTGTTTTTGGTCGTTATTTAAAAAGTAATTTTTAAAGATAAAACACGCATTTTTTTTTTGTCGTTATTGAAAAAGTAATTTTTAAAGATAAAACACGCATTTTTTTTGGTCGTTATTGAAAAAGTAATTTTTAAAGATAAAACATGCATTAAGCCAGTTTCACTTTCAGTTTCAATTTCTCTCAAGATGTCTTCGCGCTCGAAATGAATTCCATATGCACTAACGTCACACGTGCCATGCGATTGAGAAGATCCAGATTGATCACGGCACAAGCCTTAAGCCTGCACCTGAGCTGGCCTGGTCCCGAGGTCCTACCTGAGATATTGCCATAACCTTGGGATCGTAGGGGAGTGCGGTGGTAGAGACAGTTAAGCCATCAACTATTCACACCACAGACGTGTCACGATGCTGAACACTCTCCCCCTTTTAACGTGGAGAAACAACTTCTTCCCATGGGCTGATGAAAAATTCACTCTGTCTACCAAAACATGAGACAGTGAAAACAAAAGGCTGGAGTGGTTGCAACGAGGATCGTTGCTCTTTGTGCGTGTGTGTGTGTGTGTGTGTGTGTGTGTGTGTGTGTGTGTGTGTGTGTGTGTGTGTGTGTGTCTGTGTCTGTGTCTGTGTCTGTGTCTGTGTCTGTGTCTGTGTCTGTGTCTGTGTGCGTGTGCGTGTGCGTGTGTGTGTGTGTAAGTGAGAGAGAATATGGGAAAGTGGAGGGGGGGGGGGAGATTTTTCAGCTCTAACCCGGCTCCAGCCCAGAGATGGGCGTGCTATGGGCTCGTTGGGAAGAGTTGGGACCACACGAAGTCGAAGCTCGTCCACTTCACCGATGCGCCGCCATTGGGGATGTTGCTCAGATTTTCTGACCAGCACCTCAGGTGTCTGTATCTCTCTGGCCTGGTTGACGCCAGGATATGTTATGATAGTAAGCGTAGAATACAACCCTGTCACGCAGTCTCTCAATCCTAGCTGGAACTCCACAGCATCATGATTATCATCCTCATCGACATTATCATGATCGTCTCATTATGCCAGCTTCTGTGGCCATTAAGGTGTCGCAGAAAATGGGATGAAAAAAAAAAAAAAACTGTGTGTGTGTGTGTGTGTGTGTGTGTGTGTGTGTGTGTGTGTGTGTGTGTGTGTCTGTGTGTGTGTGTGTGTGTATGTGTGTCTCTCTCTGTGTGTGTGTGTGTGTGTGTGTGTGTGTGTGTGTGTGTGTGTGTGTGTGTGTGTGTGTGTGTGTGTGACAGAGAGAGACAGAGAGAGTTTGTATGTGCGTGCAAGTGTGTGTGTGTGTGTGTGTGTGTGTGTGTGTGTGTGTGTGTGTGTGTATGACAGAGAGAGACAGACAGAGAGAGTTTGTATGTGCGTGCGTGTGTGTGTGTGTGTGTGTGTGTGTGTGTGTGTGTGTGACAGTCAGAGACAGAGACAGAGAGAGTTTGTATGTGTGCGCAAGTGTGTGTGTGTGTGCGCGCGCGCGCGCGCACGTGTGTGTGTGTGTGTGTGTGTGTGTGTGTGTGTGTGTGTGTGTGTGTGTGTGTGTGTGTGTGTGTGTGTGTGTGTGTGTGTGTGTGTGTGTGTGTGTGTGTGTGTGTGTGTGTGTGCGTGCATGCACACGTGTGTCTTTGCGTATACGTGTATATTCCGTCTCACTTTTTTTTTTTCATTTCCGTGTGTAAAATGAAATATCCTGTCAGCACCGCAGTCAGAAAACACAAGGGAGCGAAGCGCACAGGGAACGAATTCAGCATAAACAGAACCGGTCACCGTGTCACTGACATCCACCAAATTATTCCAACTTCAAAAGCGGGTGCATCTGGCGATAAACGCTACGCAAGAGATGATGTTTAGATAAGACATCTCCCCTCCCGGCCCTTTCTCTACCACACACAGACACACGTACACACGCAGACACTAAGGCCATTACAGAGATTAGAAAAACACAAACGAAAATGCATCAGACAAATCCCTTTAAAAGTGGCAAGAGGATTATATGTTTACAACGCGTGAAGAGCATACCGTCTTTTTTGTTGTTGTTGCAGAAAATGCCTTTCTTGGAAGATGACATACAGATTATGCGTACAAGGATGATGATCCATAAAATGTATGATTATTATAGTTGTGTGAAAATTAGGGATCTTGGTACAAATCATAATGATGACGGTTGAAAGGCTTCATTCCGAGAGACATGAGAGACGCCAGATAGTGACTCTATATAAGAACAAGGGCGACCGCAGTTACTGCAATAATTATCGCGGAATCTCTCTCCTCAGCATTGTTGGGAAAGCATTCGCCAGAGTCGTCTTAACCCGTCTTCAGAGGCTGGCAGCTCGCATCTACCCTGAGTCCCAGTCGGCTTTAGACCGGAAGATCGACCATCGACATGATCTTCTCTGTCCGGCAACTACAGGAAAAGTGCCGCGAGCAGCACATGCCCCTTTGCCTCGCCTTCATTGATCTCACGAAAGCGTTCGACCTCGTCAGTCGGAGTGGTCTTTTCAAGCTTTTGAAGAAAATCGGCTGCCCCCCAAGACTATCAGCTGTCATCGAGTCTTTTCACGAGGATATGCATAGCACTGTGTGCTATAATGGTGCCACATCAGAGCCTTTTAGAATCAGCAGCGGAGTGAAACATGGATGTGTTCTGGCCCCAACTCTGTTCGGGATCTTCTTCTCGATGTTGCTGACCTATGCCTTCTGCAGATCTGAAGAAGGGTAATATCTACATACAAGGAATAAAATGGCTTCTTATATAGCGCTTTAATCAAAATGATTTCTCTAAGCGCTTTACAAAAACATACTGCAATCACCTCTCCTACACACACAACCACACACCTCACAAACAACTACGAATACCACCACTACAGAAACCAACAAATCCTACGAGCAACAACACTCACTCATTTCAAGCATTGCTACAAAACCAAATCACACAACGTTCAATTATACAACAAACACATGCAATAGAAAACACCCTGAAACAGTATGTCAAAACAAGGCTTAGACGCTATGACATAGGTGGTACCCCTACGCAGCATTGACTAGTTGTGAGAAAATAGATGGGTTTTAAGTTTAGACTTGAAAGAAGAGAAATAATCTGAATGTCTGAGAGAGTCTGGCAGTCTGTTCCACATCGATGGAGCTTGAAAAGAGAAAGACCTTTCACCAGTAGTAGTTCTGAAGCGAGTCATTCGTAGAAGGCGGTCGTCTGCAGAGAGTTGAGATTTTGTACGAGATACGGTTTGAGACAGATAACCAGTGAAGAGAGTGAAGTAGTGGCGAAATGTGATCATATTTACCTGCTCTACAGACTACCCGGGCTGCATGGTTTTGGATTCGCTGTAATCTTTCTATCAGGTATTTCGGAAGGCCGGCCAAAAGTGAGTTGCAGTAATCTATTCTAGATAAAACAAAGGCACAAATGAGAGTTTTTGTAGCATCTGTAGAGAGAAGGTGACGTACGGAACTGATTCTTCTTAGTTCTAAATAAGCAATCTTGCAAATATTTGAAACTTGTTTCTCAAAGGAGAGGATTGGTCAAGAATGACCCCTAGACTGCGGACAGAGGTGGACACAGAAACAGTACAGTCATTGATAGTGACAGTTGAAGGTAGAGAAGGATGGTTAGGTTGTTTGTCACGAACATGAGTTCCGTCTTGTCGTCATTTAGTTGTAGTTTGTTGGTAGTCATCCAGTCCTTTAGGTCTGCAATGCAGCCCTGCGCCCGAGAAATCAGTGAGTCAATTTTAGCAATGGGAGCCGACTGCTGAAGCTGTGTATCATCAGCAAAGCTCTCGTGCAGCATGGCGTGACCACCAATGACGTCAGACACAGGACCGGCATACAGCACAAAAAGGACTGGCCCAGTACAGAACCCTGAGGCACACCGTACCTAAGAGGAGAACTGTCTGAGTATCTGTCCTGTACACACACTGTCTGAGTCCGTCCAGTCAAGTAAGAGATAATCCAGTCGAGGGCTGTGTCTTTGAAACCAAAGTAAGTTTGAAGCCGTGAGAACAAAATATTATGATCGATCGTGTCAAATGCTGCGGAAAGATCCAACAACGCTAACAAGGAAACGTTCCCATCATCAAGCCCACAGAGGAGGTCATTGACTAAAACGGAGGAGTGCTGTCTCACAGCTATGGCCTTGTCGGTTAGCAGACTGATGAGGATTCAAGAGGTGATTCTTTTCGAGGTGTTCTAGAATTTGTTCCAGAACAATCTTTTCCAATAATTTTGATAGAAATGACAAATTTGACACAGGCCGATAGTTCTTTAGAACGTTTTTGTCTAGTGAAGGTTTCTTGATCAATGGACGTACCACTGCAGACTTGAAGATTTCAGGAACTTGACCAGAGGACAGAGAGGTATTGATAACATGAGTAATATGGGGTAGAACGTCATCGATACACTGGAAGAGCAAGTGAGTAGGAATGGCATCAAGTTTCACATGATTCAGGGCTGCATCGCAAACAAACTTTTTGACATAGTCTTGGCTAACAGGGCTGAAAGAAGTCAAAGGAGGTCCACAGTAAACTTTGTCATTCAGGGAGTGTACAGGTGCAGTAGAATCTATGTTTTCACGGATAGTATCAATTTTGCCATTAAAAAACTAAGAATTTCTGAGGGAGCTCTTGAGCTTGGAAGATGGTGGGAGGGTGGGGGCAGCTGACTTTACCTAACAGACTATTTGTGACATTGAACAACTGCTTGGCCGTATTACAAGCCAATATCTTTGAAGAATAGAACAAAGTTTTTGCTTGATGAACAATATCAGTAACATGATTTCTAGCGGTTTGATATATTTCCCATACACAATCAGACCCTGGCGCGCCATCGCCTCTCAGCCCTCCTCCTCTCCTGCTTGCCTCCGACAACTCAGGACCCACTGTGCTGTGCCATTGACACAATGAGCGATCAGAGATCAAGCGCCTCTCACTGGAGCGATGGAAAGCTCTTCAACATTGCCAGCTTCGTTCCAAAACTAAGGTGGAAAAGAAGACCATCAGAGAAGCTCTCTTCGCAGATGATGCTGCGCTGGCTTCCCACAGTGAACAAGATCTCCAGAGGCTCGTTTTATCGCTTCGCTCACGCTTACAGAGAGTTTGGTCTCACAATCAGCTTGAAGAAAACTGAGACCTTAAAGGCCAAGGCTGTGAAGAACCACCATCTCTACACATTGGAGACGACCTCAATACTGTCCACCAAGTTCAGTACCTGGGGTCCACCATAAGGGACAACCTCTCTCTGGACGCTGAAATCGGCGCCAGAATTGCAAAGGCCTCATCTGTTATGGCTAAACTGAACAAGCGGGTCTGGTCCAACAGCAGTCTCACTGCGAACACCAAAATGCAGGTGTACAGACATGTGTGCTGAGCACACTTCTCTACTCAAGTGAAGCCCGGACCACATACGCCACCAAGAAAAGAGGCTCAACATTTTCCATCTCCGCTGCTTGCGACGCATTCTCGGTATCCAATGGCAAGACAAGGTGACCAACACAGAGGTCCTCCGTCGTGCGGGCCTACAGACCATCTTTGCCCTTCTAAGCCAACGCCGACTACGCTGGCTTGGCCATGTGCGTCGAATGGAGGATGGACGCATACCAAAAGACGTTCTCTACGGCGAACTGGCAAACCGGAAGCGAACTCCAGGACGCCCACAGCTACGCTTTGTAGACGCGTGCAAAAGGGACCTTAGAAGCTCAGGGATTGACCAGGCTCTTGGGAGACTCTGGCGGAAGACAGGGCAGCGTGGCGGACAGCCGTTCAGCAAGGCGTTGTGAATGCGGAGAGGAGGAGAGCAGAAAGCGCAGATGAGAAAAGGGCTCTTCGCAAGCAACGTTCCAGAAACCAGACAATAGCGACTCAATATGTATGTGGCAGATGTGATAGAGATTGTCACTCAAGAATCGGCCTGCACAGCCACAGCAGAAAGTGCACGTCATGACCACAACGCCTCCCGGTGCAGACTATCATCTCCTGAGATGTAAAGAGGCCGAAGAAGATACTAGAAATAGAAAGCAAAGGTAAGGGGTTGGAACTAAACAGCAGGAAGACTGAAGTCATGGTGATTAGTAAAAAACATGAAATCCCCTCATGCAAAATAACAGCAAACGGCACAACCTTGAGACAGATTGATAAGTTTAAATACCTGGGAACGATCATTTCACCAGACGGCAGATGCATATCAAGAACAGCCAGCAGAATCGGCCAAGCAAAAACAGCATTCAAGAAGATGACAAGTATTCTTACCAACAAATGCCTATCAATTAACATCAGGAAAAGAGTTCTTGAATGTTATAATTTTATAAAACCAATACTGTTGTACGGTTGCAAGGCGTGGACAATCAACAGCAATGCCAGAACAAGATTGAGGCAGCTGAGATGTGGTTTCTAAGAAGAATGTTGAGTGTTCCATGGACAGCAAAGAAAACAAACGAGACAGTCTTGATGGAGGAAGACACAAGTAGATCATTCATAAGGAAGATTAGGAAAAGACAGGAAACATTTATCGGCTATTTTATGAGGAAGGGGGATTTGGAGCATCTGGTCACAACGGGAAAGCTGGAGGGAAAGAGAGCACCGGGTAGACCCAGGGAGAAAATGCTAGACGGACTTGCAGAGTGGCTTGGGAAAGATGCTTGAGGCAACAAGAGATAGAGACAGATGGAAGTCCATCATCGCCAGCGCCAGCGGCAAGGCACCTGATGATGATGATGATGATAGATGATGATGATGATGATGATGATAGATGATGTCCTCTCTTTCTTTCTTACTATTTATTTGTTTCGTATCTATCACAGAAGTTGTAAACTTGTTTTGTGTTTGATAACAAAGTTCTCAAAATTTATTTTTTGAGTGTCTTCTGTAAGCTGTGATGCCAGGAGGACATAGAGGACAATGTGACTACAACAACAACAACAAGAAAAAAAACTTACTGAAATTATAGTCACATAGTTCTCTTGGTATGCAAATTTTAACAGTTTTCTCTGTGGACGCTGCTGTCCCCTCTACGTCTCACGTAAACTGGTTGGATGCTTGTTCGTCCGTATGTGGCTGGATGACGGTTTGAATATCTGCTCCCCCCCCCCCCCCCCCCGTGGATATGCCGGGGGGGCTTTAGATAGTATCCCCACTTTCTGGAAATTCTGTGCATGAAATGTCCTCTTTTCTGTCATTCTCTTTGTTTCTGCCTTGTTCCTTTGTTTGCTGTCGTTTCTTCCAATCATTTTCTGCCTTACGTACTTTTTCTTAGGACTGATAACTGAGTACATGTATTAAGTGCATTTGGGTTCCAGGGAGGTGAGATATGCGGAAGCAATTTTAGGTAATTTATGCCCGTTTTTATGCACATTTTGGTGTCCTTAGGTATGCTTAAATTTGTATTCAGTGTGTTATTTTTTAAATCCCCTGTGCCATAAATTGAACGGACTGGTCAACGCCGGGACCATGTGCTTATATTATGTGCTCGAATGCATTGATATGTGTACTTAATTTTCTTTCCTTTTTTTTTTTCCTGTTGACGTTTTGTATATTTCGAAGCGGTTATAACGCTGATATGGCTCTACGCAGTCGTCTGGGTTTTAAACAACAATAACAATAGAATGTCTGCTTTATTGTGTTTTGCTTTATTTGTTGTTGTTGCCACTGCTGCTGCTGTTCTTTTTCTTGTCCTTCTTGGTGTTGTGTTTTGTTCTTATCATCAAAAAAAAATCTTTTGTGAGATCTTCTTCGTAAATACATATGAGTAGATCACTGAACATCTCAAGTTCTTTGCAGAACCTTTCCATTTCATCTTCTCTACAATTCCACACTCACACCATTGCCATCTGTTTTTTTCCAAAAACTGCAAAACTTATTCCTTTTCTTTAAAAGCATAGGCGCCTCAGCCAACTTCTTTTCCTAAAACTGCAGAATTTATTCCTTCTCTTTAAGAGCGTAGGAGCCCCAAGCCAACCACTCTTTTAGAGGTCAGTTGTTCCACACACTACTTGTTAGACAAGAAGTCGACTACCAGAAAAAAAAACCAAAAAAAACTTTTTTTTAACCTCACTCGCACTACTGCAAAAGTTCTGTTTAATTTAAAGGGTCGATGTTCAGTTTAACCTGTTTTCACCCACCACAGTCACAGACAAGACACACTCAGCTGACTTTTCTTCCTTTTTATCTGGAGATGCACCGACTTTCCCGCCAAGGGCTCATTAAATATTAACGGACTGCGGGAGTGAGTGAAAACAAAAAAAAAGGGGGGAGAATGGTTTGAATGAGAGACATTGCTCTTGGTCACGTTTCCTTTCTCTAACTGTCCGGGTGACAGTCTGTTTACCTGTCTGCATG
>JAPXFY010000021.1:32275836-32278336 GCA_030674185.1 Monoplex corrugatus
AATTGATTTGCGAGAAAATCACATTTCCTGTAAATTTTACTGCGTTCCATATTATTTCGCCTTGAAATCTCAATTCGAACATCCGATTTTTTTCTCTTATATCTTAAGTGCAAAAATCATCACTGACAAATTATTTGGAAGTTTTCTAATCGTACTTGTATTAACATTCATGTCTTTAGCACAGCCCAAGGCTTCCTCAATTACTGTATGAAATTTGAATTCTCCTCTCTCTCTCTCTCTCTCTCTCTCCTCTCTCTCTCTCACCTCCTCCCTCACACACACACACACACACACACACACACACACACAACACACAAACCACACGCCCAAAAACAAACACAACGCGGTGCGCAAAACACACACAACACAAACACACCACCACACACACTCACACACACACCCACACACACACACACGAAGAGAAGCAGTGCGTCTTATCTCACCGGGCACTGAATGTCAACAGGTGGACACAAGGTAATCTGTTTATGGTTCAAGTACTGATGAAGGCATAATAATAATCATCATCATAACGATCAATATAAGTAATTAAGTAAGTAATAATAAAAATGGTAACAATAATAATAGTAAAATATAAAATAAAATAATACAAAACATAATAATGATATAATAATAATAATAATGATATAATATATAAAATAAAATAATAATAATAATAATAAATATGATGATGATGATAATAAAATGATAATAATGTCTAGGCCCTTAATAGTAAAGATATAGCAAATATTGTAATACCAAAAAATAAAAAACAAAAATAATCAAAACCACGATATGGTATATACAGAAAGTGAGGACATGAAGAAGAACAGAGATGAGACAGGGTGCCAGATACATTCCAAAGACAGACACAGGATGGAGACAATGACAGAGAAAACACAACACACACCACACACACACACACACACACACACACACACACACACACACACACAACCATCAGACAGCAACCTTCAATGAAACATTCTCTCTCATCTGTCCCCCACAACAATTCACACAAAGCACAGGGGGCATCAGTTTGTCCGACAAGTGTTTGTTCAGACATTAACCAATCGACCCCCTGAGTGGCTGGCCCTTTGTTTGCAGCGGTCCATCTTGCTTGTCGCTTGGGGGCGCTTGCTTGCCGCCCTGTCCAGGGCCTATTTGGTTATGGCAGGCCGAGGGCCGTGTGTGCTGAGATCGATGGTGAAGTAGCTACTGCTGTTCAAATCCATAAATGACACTCGATGATCGCTATGGCAAGAACCGATGGTCAAGTGTCGCTATACGTTTTCCATCATGTGGGGAATTTTTAGATATTCCCTGCGGCTGACTCGATTATTTGTATCTGCAAACTGGCGTGGGCGTATGTGTGTATACACATCAGTCCAAGTGATGATCGGATTGAAAAGGTTAATAAATCTTCGTCCGACATAAATAATCAGACAGACAATACTTAACCGGTCCAGACAAGCAGACAATTAACATACATTAACCCTTTGGCTCCTGCACCAAGTCTACCAACATCCTGCATTGCCAACCATGCTGGCAAAGCAAAAACTTAACCCTTTGATTCGTCAAGTTATAACAAATTGTTTTTGCGGTTGGTGTTTAGGGTGCGGGAGTCAAAAGGTTTAAAGAAAAACAGAAACAAGAACTTATTCAGCCTGTCTGGGAACTTCAAAGTCTGTTCAGTCATTTTTTTTTTTTTTTCATCTTTGTTAGCAAATGAATTCATCGCCATTAAACCTCTTACACTGTTGACTTTTTCCCTCAATTTCTATATTGCTACATGATAACATACATGCAGATAGTTAGATTGACTGATAGACAGACATATATATAGACAGACAGAAATAGATAGAAGACAGACAGACAGATGGCTAGACAGAAGGTTATATGGAAAGCGAGGAGAGAGAGAGAGGGGGGGAGAGAGGGAGAGAAACAACAACTGATAAATTGACGGACTGATAAAGATAGACAGACTGATAGATACACAGATAGATTGTTTAGTTTTGGTCTAATATCCACTATGCGAACAGACGTTGAATTAAAGGAAAAAAAAGGAAACAAGCGAACAAAGGACAGGAGATTAAAAAAAAAACAGCTACCCCCCCCCATATCCACTCTCATTACATACACACAAAGCCAGTGCACTTATATGACCCCTCTCTTCCAGATATAATGAACAGGGCATGGCGTTCTTTTCCTCCAAACTATATGACCACCCAAGCAGATGCCCAGGGCACCCCCCATGAGCCAACATTCTGGAACCACAGTACTTTCACTGGGACTGACTGATTTACTGTCTGATACTTCAGTCCACTTCCAACGTCCCATGCGTATACATGCACGTGCGTATGCGGCACACACACACACACACCTCTCTGCTCTCTCTCTCTTCTCCCTCACACACAACACACACCCACACACACACAAAAACACACACGACCGCCCCCTCTCTCTCACACACACATACATACTTAGATAGGTAAATAGATAG
>JAPXFY010000021.1:32280836-32290836 GCA_030674185.1 Monoplex corrugatus
GTGTGTGTGTGTGTGTGTGTGTGTGTGTGTGTGTGTGTGTGTGTGTGTGTGTGTGTGTGTGTGTGTGTGTGTGTAAGTGAATGCTCGTTCCCTCACACTATTGTTTTTGGTCGCTATTAATTTTCTCAAATGGCGTATGGCTATTTCCTTCTCGAAAACGCAATGAGACTTTGAGGCGATGAACCTACAAACATCACGCTCTTTAATCTGATGGGTGTAGTAGGTTTTTTCATCGTTGCATGTCATGACTTCGTCAGTTGAATGACTTCACCCTGGTCATGCACAGGAGGAAGGAATATACCAACAAGGGCTGTGGTTATTCATTCTACCTGAATGCCTGGACGCCTGTCTTCGGATTGTATCTGGCACCAGAAAAAAAGAGCGTGTGTTAGTATGGTTGGCCGTTTCGTTTATACTTGTTTTTGCTCCTTGGTTGTTTCAACACAGAATGAGAAATGAACTCCTTGTTCAAACAAATTACCTCAGGCAAAAAAAAAAAAAACATCATCATCCAACACACATGCAGCAATGACGCAGCTCTCACCAAAATAAACCCAAATTGGATTACCTCCACACCACCTCTCCCTCCCTTTCCCTCCCCCCCCTCCCATACCTCACACATCACATGTACTCAATCCTTCCAATTTTTCTCCAATTTTTGTGATTGTTAATTAGCTTCTGGAACGAGCAGATTTGACCGTGGCGCCGCAATTTTCGAAGGGGCACGCCCGTGGGCACCCACACACCCGCAACCCTCACTCAATTCACAATTGTGATTCATTTCTTGGAGGGCCGAGATGAAAGATCTCAAATGTTGAACTGGCTCATGGAGGTGGAAGAGCTCTTGCAATCTGATGTGGGATTTTTGTGGGGGGGGGGGGGGTTTGGGGGGAGGGGGGATAAGGGTGAAGAAGGGTGGATAGAGTTGTGAAGGAACTATGAATGGGTGTAGAGGTTGGTGGGGGTTGGTGAGGAGAAAGCAGGAAGGTAGTGTAGAGGAATGAGGTGGCTGGTGGGGAGACAGACGAGTCTCACCAACCTAATTTCCATTAAACATAGCGCCAATCAGAGCGAGTTAAGAACGGTTTTCAACTGTTTGTCTTTTTTTTTTTTTTGTTCTTTTTTTTGTGTGTGTGTGTGTGTGTTTCGTGTGTGTATCCGTGCGTGTGCGTGTGTGCATGTGTGTGTGCGTGCGTGTGTGTGTGTGCGTGTGTGTGTGTGTGTGTGTGTGCGTGTGTGTGTGTGGTGTGTGTGTGTGCGTGTGTGTGTGTGTGTGAGAGAGAAAGAGAGTGAGTGTGGTGTGCGTGTGGAGAGAGAGAGACAGAGTGAGTGTGTGTGTGCGTGTGCGTGTTGCGTGCGTGCGAGTGTGTGTGTGTGTGTCTGTGTGTTTGTGTGTGTGTCTGGTGTGTGTGTGTGTGTGTGTGTGTGTGTGTGTGTGTGTGTGTGTGTGAGAGAGAGAGAGAGTGTGTGAAAGAGTGTGTGAGTGAGCGTGTGTGTGTGCGTGCGTGCGTGCGTGCGTGTGTGTGTGTGCGTGCGTGCGTGTGTGTGTGTCTCTCTCTCTCTTTTCTCCCTATCTGTCTTTCCCTGTGGAAGAAGGAAAAGTTTCCTTTCAGGACCACGTCCAGACACCACTGGGGAGCTCAGACCAAAAGGAAGCAGGACAGCGTGGACAAGACCAGCCACCGTGTCACGGAGCGTCTGGTGACGAACGCTGCCGCTGAGACGGTGTGTAGATAAGACATATTATCCCCACACACACAGACAGAAAGAGCCAGACCGAAGGGCCGTTACCCAGATTAGAACACAGACACACACACACACAGAGACACAGACACACAGACACACACACACACACACACACACACACACACACACACACACACACACACACACACACACACACACACACACACACGAATAAACTTGCATCTCATCGTTTCAAACAAGCTAAGCATGCATATAATGCTGGTAGTGCATAATGGGAGTATACATCAGTTTTGTTGTTGCTGCTGTTGTTGTTGTTATTGTTGTTGTTGCTGAAAGCGCCAATTTTTGGCAAACGAAATGTTATCTTGTATACAAAGTTAGCGATGCATAAAAGGTGCATATTCTCTTTTTCCTGAGGGGAAAAAAGTAATTTTTCTCTAATGAAATAGAAATACAAAGTTTAGAGACGTGTTTTTTTTAAAGAATGTTTTTTTTTTACGTGTATTAAAACTTGATTTATTTTGTAGTAACAGAATTTTGACGTTTTGTTTGTTTCTTTGATATTTTTGTTTTGTGCGCGTCTTCTGATAACTACGAAGCCAAAGAAAACAGAGAAAGGGGGGGGGGGGGAGAGATGAGGGAGAGATGATTAAACGAAAACGAGTTTAGAATATTGTTAAATGTTGATTTCTCCTGAAACCGCAAGTTAAGGAATAAAACCTTTTGTGTAAACATCTCCCTACCTTTCCTGTCACATCCCGTCCTGTCCCACCCTAACTTCTCTTTACCAGACTGAGAGCATGTTGTTTATTTCATGTATTGTGAAATGCATAATTTGTTTGGTCGTTTCTATGTGTATCCAATTTCTATTTACTTTTTTTTTTCTTTGTTGCTGTAGTTTCTGTGGTAGTTACTGCTGGCGCTGGTGCTTCTGCAATTCTTTTCTTCCTACTCTTCCGTTGCTTCTGTGTCAAAATCAGTGCCATTATCTCTCTCTCTCTCTCTCTCTCTCTCTCTCTCTCTCTCTCTCTCTCTCTCTCTCTCTCTCTCTTAACCAAGCCTCAACAACTTCACTTCACCAGACCAAACAAACTTATCTTACCTCTAAAAGTAGTTCTGTTTTCTACTCTACATTTTGGATACTGTACTCGCCTGACCAACAAAGCATGAGACTTTAAAAAAAAAATTTTAAAAAATACCCTCTCCTAATCTTACTTGCCCTACCATCGACTCGTTTAATAGAAAGGGTCGTTGTTCAGTTTAAAAAGCCATCAGCCACCCACAGTCACAGACAGGACACTTTTGCTAACTTTTCTCCCTCCTAATCTGGAGATGCACAGACGTCTCGCCGTGGGCTGATTAAAAATTTACCCTGTTAGACAGACAATGAAAAGGATACGGGCGGAGTGGTTTGAATGAAAAACTTTTACCCTCTCTGTCTCTGTGTATGCGTCTCTCTCTCTCTCTCTCTCTCTCTCTCTCTCTCTCTCTCTCTCCTTCTCTCTCTCTCTCTATGTATGCGTCTCTCTCTCCTGTCTCTGTCTCTCTCTCAGCGCGCTGCGCCACACACACCTACACACCCACACCACACACACACACACACCACACACACACACACACACACACACCACACACAACACAACACCACACACAACACCACGTACGTACGTACGTAGGTACCTTAAAGTGTGTGCGCGTGTAACTGTTAGCCTCACAACCCTGGGATGAGGAGAAAGAAAAGGCTATGTGCACAAATTCGCTGGGACGAAGGACTGAGAAAAGGCAGAAAGCAGAGAGAGAAAACAGAGAGAGAGAGAGACAGAGAGAGAGGAGAGACAGAGAGAGAGGAGAGAGAGAGGAGAGGAGAGAGGGGAGAGAGACAGAGAGGCACACACAGAGGCACACAGACAAACAGACAGAGGCAGAGAGAGAGAGAGAGGAGAGAGACAGAGGCACACAGACAGAGAGGAACACAGACAAACAGAGGCAGAGAGAGAGAGTGAGAGGAGAGAAAGGGGAGAGAGACAGAGACAGAGAGGCACACACAGAGGCACACAGACAAACAGACAGAGGCAGAGAGAGAGAGAGAGGAGAGAGACAGAGGCACACAGACAGAGAGGAACACAGACAAACAGAGACAGAGAGAGAGAGAGAGACAGAGACAGAGACAGAGAGCACACAAACAGAGGCAGAGAGAGAGAGAGAGAGAGAGAGATTGCTATTGTTAATGCTGCTTCAAGCCCAGCCAATTCGTAGAGCCTTATCAGGGCTAGAACCGTTACAAAATATACAAAACTTCAACAGTAGAAGAAAAAAAATCAAATACATATATCAATGGATTCATGTACATATCTGAGGACATGCCCTGGAGTTGACCGCTCCGTCCAACTTATCGTACAGGGATTTTAAAAACACATCTGAATACAAATATAAGCACACCTAAGGACACCAATATATATATCTAAAACCGTGCATAAAATACCTAAAATTACTTCCGAATATCTCACATCCCTACAGCCAAAAATACACTTAATACGTGTACCCAATCATCAATCCTAAGAAAAAAGCACGTAAAACTTTATCGAACACATACAGGTGAATGGGCCAGCGAGGCAGAAAATGATAGGAAGAAATGACAGAAAGCAAAGGAAGAAGGCAGAAACAAAGAGTGACAGAAAAGAGGAAATTTCTAGAACAGAATTTCCAGAAGGTGGAGATACTATTTATACTGAAAAAGCCCCCAGCATCCCAACGGGGGTGAGACAGACAGACAGACAGACAGACAGATAGACAGACAGAGAGAAACAGAGAGAGAGAGAGAGAGAGACAGAAGAGAGAGAGAGACGAGAGAGAGAGAGAGAGAGACAGAGAGAGAGAGAGACGTATATCTATACATTCGTATCAGTCTTCGGGCAAATGTCATGGGTAAATATTCGTTCTTTTTTACTTACCACTTGTAATTACATGTTCAAATACTGAAATCAGGTATTCAATATTTTCTCAATAAAACCCAGACGGTTTCATGATTAAAGATTCATTTGTAAACACACGTAGACCTTGGTATGAATGTGTCCCGGGTGTTTCTTGTGTGTCTGTGTGTGGTGTGGTGTGTGTGTGTGTGTGGTGTGTGTGTGTGTGTGTGTGTGTGTGTGTGTGGTGTGTGTGTGTGTGTGTGTCTGTCTGTCTGTTGTGGTTAAGTGTGTCTGTCTTTTATCGTGTGGTGTGACGTTATAAGTGTGTGTGTGACGTATAAGTGTGCGTGTGCGTGTGTGCGTGCGTCTATGTCTGTGTTTTTGTGTGTGTATGTGTGTGTGTGAGTGTGTGTGTGTGTGTGTGTGGAGAGAGAGAGGGGGAGAGAGAGAGAATGAAAGACACACACACACACACACACACACACACACACACACACCACACACAGACACAGACACAGACACACACACACACACACACAGCCAGCCAGATAGACAGAGACAGACAGGAAGGAAAAAAAAACGACGAAGAGCACTGGACTAATGCCCAGTCTGGGCAAGTATGTTTTTGTCTCTCTCTCTCTCTTTTTTTCCAAAGGTCATTGATTCATATCCAACCTATGTATGCATGTGTGTGGAAAGGGTGAGTAGTGCGCGAGCCTCGTATGTATGAACGCCCCTGAAGTGTCAGCGTATTTCAAGAATTTCCTATTAACAGGTTTTCAAGTTTGCATAGGTACCCCCTAATTATCTGGATCAGAGTGGGCTGAATGTGTAAACACAAGAATATCCCTGCGGCAGAGTTTCAATGTCACTGAGGATGAATTTTTACATAACGTGTGTGTTCTTCTCTCTGTGTGTGTGTGTGTTGTGTGTGTGTGTGTGTGTGTGTGTGTGTGTGTGTGTGTGTGTGTGTGTGTGTGTGTGTGTGCGTGTGCTGTGTGTGTGTGTTGGTTGTGTGTTCGTGTATGTGTGTTCGTGTATGTGTGTGTATTTTCAATAAACTGAAATTCAACGTTGTACGCATTAGAATTGGCCAGGCTCATTTTCAAGGTGTGTGTGAGTGTGTGTGTGTGTGTGTGTGTGTGTGTGTGTGTGAGTGAGTGAGTGAGTGAGTGAGTGAGTGAGTGTGTGTGTGTGTGTGTGGTGTGTGTGTGTGTGTGTGTGTGCGTGCGTGCGTGTGTGTGTGTGTGCGTGCGTGTGTGCTTATGTGTGTGAGTTTGTGTTCATGTGTGTCTGTTGGTGTTCGTGTGTGATCGTGTATGTGTGTATATTTTCAACAAACTGAAATTCAAAGCTTTACAAATTTACAAGGGCCAGGCTCATTTTCAAGATCACAGTCGTGCAAAAGGTGTATAAAGCCAACACAAATTCAAGATTTAAGGGCACTGATTTGACTTTGCAAAATGCCATGTCCCCTTTATCTCCCTTCTCTGTGTCTGAAGATTTGATACTGTGTGTCATTTTTATCAGAAAAGGGAGATTATTATTATGCCTAGACCACGCTGTTCTTTTTCCCCTCTCCTTCATTTCGCCCACACCAGATCGCACAAACACAAAGCATCAGTTTGTCCAACAAGTGTTTGTTCAGACATTAACCAATTGCCTACTGAGTGGTCGCCCTTTGTTTGCGCCAGTCCATCTCACTGTCGCCTGGGGCGCTGCCGTCCTGTCTATGGCGCAGGGATATATGCCAGGAGCTATGGCGTGCTAGGATCGATGGAGATGTATTATTAATTGCCAGTTCAAATCCCCAACTGTCATTTTCCAACTGTCGGTTGTATCATTTCAGGTGGATGTAGATCTCGAAGCTTGGAGCCCGCTCATAAAGGCCAGTTCATGGGTTCAACACTCATGGTTGTGGTTCGAATCCCGGGGCGCAGCTGTATTAAAACTGGCCTTCTCGCTGTCCCATATTAACACAGTTGTTGTTCTGGTGGTGTCAGTATATGATTAGATAAGTTTCCCCCTTCGCCCACTTCCCTGGAATGGTTATCCCCGTCGGCCATCTCACCTGAGGTGGGTGTCGACGTAAAAACTGAATCAAATCAATCAACATTCAGTGTGTGTGTGTGTGTGTGATTAATGCAACTTGAATCAACTTCAAACACTACACTCTGTGTTTAGTCCCAAACTGATCTGCATGCCAAAAGGTCGAGTTTGTGTTTGGAGCTGTCACGTAAAAATTAGCACTGTCCATTACTGCAACATGTATGTACACAAATGATACAGCACGTTATAAACGGTTAAGAAGTTATCGGTCTTGGACGTACTGCATATCAATATGTTATAAAAACATCAATGAACTTTGTTTACGCCAATCTGTCCAACTGCCTGTGTTTATGTGTCTTTGATCTGGTGGTGCTGATTAAAGCCCCTCACTTCTCTTTCATCATATACTGTATATTTTGTTTGCCCATACGACCAAAAATGGGTTTCAACGTAAACTCCTGATTAATCAGTAATAATAATAATAATTATAATAATTACAATATTTATATAGCGCAAATCTTGATAAAATCAAATCTAAGCGCTGAAGCAGACACACACGCAGGCACGCACGCTCGCACACACACGCACGCACACATAACACATTACCGTCTAATATCACTTATAGTGAAAAGACGTTAAATCAAGCAACGAACGAACATACAGACACACACACACACACACACACCACACACACACACACACACACACACACACACACACACACACACACAACACACACACAACACACACGCATGGCTATAAATGGGAGAAAGAATAAAAGCATTAAAAGCAAGAATAAAAGCAATGGAAAATTATAGAGAGCATAGCATACAATTATATATTATAACCATGTGATTCCTCCGAGCGGAGACAGGCTGCGAGGGGAGGGTTGAGTGAGGTTAGGATTTTATGCAGGAGAGAAAAGGTGAGTTTTGAGAGCGGACTTGAAGGAGACAAAAGTAGGTTGCTGACGGACTGAGAGAGGAAGTTTGTTCCAGGAGAGTGGACCAGAAACAGAGAAGGCTCGTGGACCATAGGTATTGAGCTTAGTGCGTGGAAAGCGAAGAGTCAGAGGATCAGAGGCAAAATAAACGCAAAATAATACGCCCCACCCTGTCTTCCCATGAAATGTTATTTCCTTCTTCGTCCATATCACAGAAAATGGGTTTTGACGTGAAGTAGAAAAGACAGTCGCAAATTTTCGGCCAACTGGCCTTTGTCAAGCGTAAGATCACAAACAAACAAACACCAGATACAAAAATTAGGAGAAAAAGACTGAAACTTCCCTGCTTAACAAAGGCCAGTTTGGCCAAAAATTTGCGCCTGTCTTGTCTGGTTGTATCAAATACGCGTTCTTCTTCTTTTTTCGTGTTTTTTTTTCTTTCCGATTCCTGTTTGCTTGAACGCGGGCAGTCACACCTGTTTTGGATTTCAACGTGAAGTCTCAATTCAATTCATATTGCTTATAACCCAGCCGACCACTAGAGCCATATCAGGGCTAACACCACGTCAAAAAGAAAAGAACAACCCGTTAAGACAAAACACAACAGTTAAAAACCATGTTCGCCGTCAACCTTGCAAATCTAAAACGCTATTAAGAAAAAACACGTAAAATTACATCAAGTGAAATCTATTGATCTCTTGTAAAAACTGGAAAATTGCATCAGGAGGGACGTCTCGGAAGAGCTCCTTTAAGGAATCTGCCGTGTAGTGCTTTTGTCTCAAAACGTGAAGTCTCAATTAATCAGTCATCAATCAAGAACGGACAGAAGTCTTGGCAGTAGCTCAGCTTGAACGGTCGTCAATCTTGCACGCCAGCGTTTTTATGCGTTTGGGTGTACGGGTGCTGTATCAAATTGGCGTCCTCACTGACCCTGTTTTATTATTTATGTGTTGTCGTTCTTCTGGTGCCAGTGTATTGCCTGACAAACCAGGCAACCCATAGCTACAATCTTTCCTTTTTCCCAGACTAACTTCACCTTCACCTCTCCACTGACCCAGAGAGGTGGTGGGTTGTTGGGGAACCACGAATGATTTCTTAACGGTTTTTCTCCACCCCTCGCTGTTCCTCGCAACACTCTAGCTGTCATTAGTAGTCAAATGCCTAGATATGAGACAGTTACTTACTACCGTTATCAACATACACCTAAGGAAGATTAGGAGAAGACAGGCAACATTCATAGGCCATTTTATGAGGAAAGGGGAATTGGAGCACCTGGTCACAACGGGAAAGCTGGAGGGAAAGAGAGCATCAGGTAGACCCAGGGAGAAGATATTGGAGCGATTGCAGAATGGCTGTAGACAGAGAGGGTGGAAGAGATGCTTGAGACAACAAGAGATAGAAACAAATGGAAGTCCATAATCGCCCACGCCACGTGGCAAGGCACCTGATAACGATGGTGATCACCATACAATGCGTGCACGATATCTGTCTGTCTGTCTGTCTGTCTGTCGGCTATCGAAAGTCCGTTGTTGGACGTAGGCCTTCCCCAGCTGCTTCCATTCACTTCGTTCCAGCGCTTCTCCTCTCCAGTTCTTGTCAAATCCATCTAGTTCATCTCTCCATCTAGTTTTCTGTCTTCCTCTATTGCGAGTGCCGTCTCTTGGTATCCAGAACGTTTTTTAATTTGTTTTTTGTTTTGTTTGTTTGTTTGTTTGTTTGTTTTTGGGGGGTTGTTGTTGTTGTCCAACGATTGTCCATTCTCCAGGTCAAACTGAGGAGAAAAGTCGAGGCCTCTGCGGGCAGCGAACCCTGGCACCTCGAGGTTAGTTATTGGCAGGTGAACGTCTGAACCATTCTGCCACTCTTCTCCTCAAGACCAGCCAATCAAACCCTCACTGCTTAACGACTAAATAAACAACGAACCCTCTTCTGAATAAACATCATCATCATCATCATCATCATGTGCCCTGCCAAAGCAGACAGACGAGAAAGAAAAATAACAACGAGCCAACCAACGAACGAACGAACCAACCAACAGACTGACCAAACACACCAACCCAAAGATGCCAAATCCCCGAACTGTTTTGACACGGAGCAGGGGATCCAATTCCTTTAGTACGATAAACCTCTTATCGCATCAGCAATCAGACATACGTATCAGCCGTTCATACAACCAACCAACCAACCAACCACAACCAATCAACCACCCAGGCAACGAACGGCTGACCGAAAACCTGACCTCAAAACACGCTAATTCCCCAAACCGTTTTTGACACAGAGCAGGGATCCTGTTCTCTCAGCATGACAAAGCTTCCTACCCACCATATCGGTGGTAAAACGATCCACAGCATAGCGGCTTATTGGTTACAAGCTGATTAATCAGTCACGT
>JAPXFY010000021.1:32293336-32303336 GCA_030674185.1 Monoplex corrugatus
GTGGAATTAAAACTACTCAAAACTCTCATCATCCTTTCTTGCACCCTTGCGCCGACGTTTGAAATCGCTTTCCATCTATAGCAAAGAAAATAAAACTACTGCTCTAAGGCGATTCCGGTGAATAATAAACGCGACGGCTTTCAGAATGGCATGTTAAAAGACATCTCATCAATTAAAATGCTCGTTATCGGAATTTTGCCTGCTTTCATTTGAAGCTGCAAGTAAATATCAAAGTTTCTTTCCTTCAGTCTTAACCGTAATATTTTGTTTGTTTGACCTCAAGTTTGGATCGCCTGCGTGTGAGTATGATGAACTTCATATCAACTGAAACCTTAGTCATCAGACGCTGCAAGTTAACTTTTCTTCATTTAAGTTTTTGAAATGTTTTCTAGACTTTTCAACCTGGTTTATGGCCGTCTCTGCAACTATGTACCAAATTCCCGTATTCACTCAAAGTTGTTCATCAAAACATGCCCCTTCCTTCATCTAAAACTCGAAGTTCAATTTAGCCTTCTTTTCGTCAGTTTAAAAAATAATCTTTCGGGGGTTTTCCAAAACAAGTGTGACTGCCCGCGTTCTTTTTCTCAAAATGTTTGTACTGGTGTTTGTTGTTTCTTTGTAATCTTACGCTTGACAAAGGCCAGTTGGCCGAAAATTTGCGCCTGTCTTGTCTTGTTGTATGAAATAATTGTTTTGTTTTGTTTTGTTCGGGTTTTGGGGTTTCGGGTCTGTTTTGTTTTGTTTTGTTGTTTGGTTTTGGTTTGGTTTGGTTTGTGTTTGGTTTGGTTTGGTTTGGTTTGTGGTTTTTTGTTTCTTGTTCATTTCTTTATTTTTTATGTTTATGTATTTGTTTGTTTGTTTCTTGACTACGAGTTTCGATTGCTGATGCAGCTGTCTGCAAAGTGAAAATAACAAAATAAAATAAAATGGAACGAAATGAAATAAAAACAGAATTGAAAAAGTTAGTCATTCTAAATTGGCCTATTTTCATCAACAGCTTGAAGCAAGTCTTCCTCGAGTTTCAAAATAACTTTCTGTTTTCCTCCAACTCTGCCAGGTTCCATCCGATCTTCGGTTGCCTCGGTGAGTGGCCTTTGCATGAATTTTGCATCTCGCTGTGTGGAGAAAATCTGCTGTTTGTGAAGCATTTTCCTGGCTTTAACCGACGTGAAGACGGCTCTTTTTCTGACTGGTTCTTGGTTTTGGTTTTTATGTGGTGTGTGTTGATGTGTTGGGGATTGTGTTGTGTGGTGTGTGTGTGTGTGTGTGGTGTGTTGTGTGTGGTGTGTGTTGTGTGTGTGTGTGTGTGTGTGTGTGTGTGTGTGTGTGTGTCTCAGAGACAACAAAAAAGAAGAATGGTGGTGGTGGTGGTCGTCGTCGTCGTTGCGGTGATGGTGTCCGGAGCAGAATTATTGTGTGTGTATACGTGTGTGTGTTAAAGTAAGTGCGCGCGTATCAGAGGAGAGAGATATAGAGAGAGAGTATAGAGAGAGAGACAGAGTGAGAGAGAGAGACAGAGTGAGAGAGGAGACAGAGTAGAGAGAGAGACAGAGTGAGAGAGAGAGACAGAGTGAGAGAGTGAGAGACAGAGAGAGAGAAGAGAGATAGAGAGAGAAAGACAGTGAGAGAGAGAGAGAAAGAGAGAGAGTGAGAGACAGACACAGAGAGAGAGAGAGAGTGACACTGACACTGACACATACTTCATTTGTTGAGGACATCGACCCTACACAAATAGTGAGCTCATGGATAATGTACTAGATGAGAGAAAGATACATTAACATATTCACAGCAAATATAGCGCTGCTTTCAAATGATCGCAATGGGAGTAGAGGGCAGATAGGATGCTGACGACAGGGAATACACTGATAGCTCCATACAAGCCATGGAACTTTATGATGTTGAAATCAGAGACAGCCAGAGGCACACAGACAGACAGTCAGACAGGCGGACAAATGACAGGAAGAGACAGCCAGACAGGCGGACGAGAGAGAGAGAGAGGGACAGACAGACAGACTGACTTAGAGCGAGCGAGCGAGAGAGAAAAACAGAGACAAAGAGAGAGATAAGACAGACAGACAGACAGACAGAGGGGGGGGGGAGAAATGAATCTTTAATTCAATGTCTGTTCACAATTTATGATGTTAGACCCGAAACAAAGGAAGAAAAACAGTTGGGTAAAAATCTGAAAATCAAATCAAATAACAGTTTACTTTTTTTAAAAAGTCTAATAATTCATAATAATCTACAAACGGGAGATCTGACAAGCAGCTGGACAATGTGAATAAGGTTATTACTTTTGTTGAAAAGAATACCTCTTTTGTCATTACACGATGAAGAAAAATCTAGACTGCCGTTTCTATACACCTTAAGTAACGTATGGTATCAACAGTCAGAAAGAAATGATTGACCTTTTGAAACGCATCATGTAAGATTCTATTTTCAACAAGATCGAAAACGACTTAAAAGTAAAAATTAAACAAAGCAGCCAGTAGTGAAATAAACAGAGGAACACTACATTATAAACACAAGTTGCGTGGGAATTGGTGCCTGGGTAGGATTAGAGGGAGCGGGGATGGGGAGACTTCAAAACAGCTTGATGTAAATTCATGTCATGGTCACTATTCCTCTGACACCGTCATTCACAGAAGCTACACACACAGACATGGACCAGGCAGGCACACACACACACACACACACACACACACATATATATATATATATATATATATATATATATATATATATATATATATATATATATATATATATATATATATATATATATATAGACACACACACACACACACATAGACACACACACACACAAACAAACAATTAATGCGTGCATGTATACACACAGGCGCGCGCGCGCGCGTGTGGACACACACACACACACACACACACATGCACACGCGTGCACACTCATACACAATGTGTGTATGCGCACGAGCACGCACGCACGCACGCACACGCACACACACACACACACACACACACACACACACACACACACACACATATTTTAAGAACTCTTTTTTTTTCTAAACAAACGACACAAGTTCAAACTTCTGCCGACAAAAAAAAAAAATCAAAACAAGTTTCAAAGTTTCTTATCTCTTTCATCTAAAGCAAAAAGTTGCTGTAAAAAAAACACGTATCCTTTACGCATCAGCTGGTGTATATTCATGCTATATTTTCCAAACACAGCATTTTCAACACCGATAAAGACCATGCATCTTTTATGCGCCATCCACATGCCGTGTGTTGTTTGGGCCTCTTAACCTCTCTTTGAAAGGACTGGACAGAACTCCCTTTGTGTCTGTGTTTTTTCATCTCAGTAATGGCCTCACTGTCTGCCCTCTGTCTGTGTTGCGGGGGGGGGGGGGGGGAGATTCATCTTATATACACACCGTCTAAGCGAATGCGTTCATCGCACGATTTTTGTCCACATTTCAAGCTGTGACAAATTCATTGACTATCGGTGAAACGGCGATGGGTTCTGCTCATGCTTAAATTTGTTTCCTTTGTAATACACCTCCCCAGTGGCTTCTTCCTACGGTCCCCCAAGAAAAGTTATGTTTGCCGCTGAAGACACAAAGAGATAGAAAAAGAGAAAAGAGACAAGTCTTTAAACCCGTTCATTTTTAACTTGATAAGAGAAAAGTGACAAGTCTTTAAAGTGACAAGTCTTTAAACCCGTTCATTTTTAACTCGATAAGAGAAAAGAGACAAGTCTTTAAAACCGTTCATTTTTAACTTGACAAGAGAAAAGAGACAAGTCTTTAAAACCGTTCATTTTTAACTTGATAAGAGAAAAGTGACAAGTCTTTACAACCGTTCATTTTTAACTTGATAAGAGAAAAGAGACAAGTCTTTAAACCCGTTCATTTTTAACTCGATAAGAGAAAAGAGACAAGTCTTTACAACCGTTCATTTTTAACTTGATAAGAGAAAAGTGACAAGTCTTTACAACCGTTCATTTTTAACTTGATAAGAGAAAAGAGACAAGTCTTTAAACCCGTTCATTTTTAACTCGATAAGAGAAAAGAGACAAGTCTTTACAACCGTTCATTTTTAACTTGACAAGAGAAAAGAGACAAGTCTTTATAACCGTTCATTTTTAACTTGATAAGAGAAAAGTGACAAGTCTTTACAACCGTTCATTTTTAACTTGACAAGAGAAAAGAGACAAGTCTTTACAACCGTTCATTTTTAACTTGACAAGAGAAAAGAGACAAGTCTTTACAACCGTTCATTTTTAACTTGATAAGAGAAAAGAGACAAGTCTTTACAACCGTTCATTTTTAACTTGATAAGAGAAAAGTGACAAGTCTTTACAACCGTTCATTTTTAACTTGACAAGAGAAAAGTGACAAGTCTTTACAACCGTTCATTTTTAACTCGATAATAGAAAAGAGACAAGTCTTTACAACCGTTCATTTTTAACTCGATCAGAGAAAAGAGACAAGTCTTTACAACCGTTCATTTTTAACTTGATAAGAGAAAAGTGACAAGTCTTTAAAACCGTTCATTTTTAACTTGATAAGAGAAAAGAGACAAGTCTTTACAACCGTTCATTTTTAACTTGATAAGAGAAAAGAGACAAGTCTTTACAACCGTTCATTTTTAACTTGATAAGAGAAAAGTGACAAGTCTTTACAACCATTCATTTTTAACTCGATCAGAGAAAAGTGACAAGTCTTTACAACCGTTCATTTTTAACTTGATAAGAGAAAAGAGACAAGTCTTTACAACCGTTCATTTTTAACTTGACAAGAGAAAAGAGACAAGTCTTTACAACCGTTCATTTTTAACTCGATAATAGAAAAGTGACAAGTCTTTACAACCGTTCATTTTTAACTTGATAAGAGAAAAAAAGAGACAAGTCTTTAAAACCGTTCATTTTTAACTTGATAAGAGAAAAGAGACAAGTCTTTAAAACCGTTCATTTTTAACTTGATAAGAGAAAAGAGACAAGTCTTTACAACCGTTCATTTTTAACTTGATAAGAGAAAAAAAGAGACAAGTCTTTACAACCGTTCATTTTTAACTTGATAAGAGAAAAGAGACAAGTCTTTAAAACCGTTCATTTTTAACTTGATAAGAGAAAAGAGACAAGTCTTTACAACCGTTCATTTTTAACTCGATAAGAGAAAAGAGACAAGTCTTTACAACCGTTCATTTTTAACTCGATAAGAGAAAAGAGAAGTCTTTAAACCCGTTCATTTTTAACTCGATAAGAGAAAAGAGAAGTCTTTAAAACCGTTCATTTTTAACTCGATAAGAGAAAAGAGAAGTCTTTAAAACCGTTCATTTTTAACTCGATAAGAGAAAAGAGAAGTCTTTAAAACCGTTCATTTTTAACTCGATAAGAGAAAAGAGAAGTCTTTAAAACCGTTCATTTTTAACTCGATAAGAGAAAAGAGAAGTCTTTAAAACCGTTCATTTTTAACTTGATAAGAGAAAAAAAAGAGAGACAAGTCTTTAAAACCGCTCGTTTTTAACGCGATGAGACAAAAGAGGCAAATCTTTAAAACGGTTCATTTTTAACTCGATCAGAGAAAAGATGTTAATTGATAGGCATTTGTTCGAAAGCATTCTTACCAACAAATGTCTATCAATTAACATTAGGAAGAGAGTTCTTGAATATTATGTAGAACTTATAATATTATATGGCTGTGAGGCGTGTACAGTCAATAAGCAAAGTCAGAACAAGATTGAGGCAGCCGAGATGTGGTTTCTAAGGCGAATGTTGAGAATTCCATGGACAGCAAAGAAAACAAACGAGAGAGTTTTGATGGAGGCAGACACAAGAACATCATTCATAAGAAAGATTAGGAAAAGACAGGCAACATTTATAGGCCATTTTATGAGGAAAGGAAAATTGGAGCACCTGGTCACAACAGGAAAGCTGGAGGGAAAGAGAGCACCAGGTAGACCCAGGGAGAAAATATTGGACGGACTTACAGAGTGGCTGAAGAAAAGAGGGTGGAAAGGCGCCTGAGGCAACAAGGGATAGAAACAGATGGAAGGTCATGATCGCCAACGCCATGTGACATTTTTAACTCGATCTGATTGGCACCATGTCTGACAGAAGTTACATTGGCAAAACCCATCTCCTGTGCCTCTTCCGCTTCTCTCCCCTTTGCCCGCTTCCCCCAATCTCTCCGAAACTCATTCCTCTATGATCCCTCTCCTTCCCCCCTAAAAATATAAAAGCCGCACAAGATTGCAAAAGCCCTTCCGCTTCCATGAGTCAAGTGAACATTTGACATCTTTCACCCCCAGCCCTTTTAGAAGTAACTCACAATTGTGAACTGAGTGAAGGTGGGGGTATCTGGGTGCCATGAGCTTGTCTCGCTGAAAATTGCCCACAAAAGTCAGAATCTGGCTGTTGCCGAAGTTCATCGGCTATCCAAAAATTGCAGAAGCGGAGAGGATCGGAGCCACCTGATGTGGAGGGTTTAGAGCGGAAGGGAGTGGGTGAGAGAGATACAGAGACGGTGATCCAATTCAAGGTTATTTTGGAGAAGACCGCATCCTTGTTGCGTGTGTGTCGGATGATCATTATAGCCAGAGGCAGTTTATTCGGGCAAGGAGTTCATTTCTCATTGTCTCTTTAAAACAAATAATCAAATCAAGATGGCCAATCATGCTAACCATCTCCCTTTTCGCTACAAAAGAGAACAAAAGATAGCTTGAGAACAAACGTCCAGCTGGCGGCCTAGACATGTACGCCCTCGTCTTTACGCAAATAAAATTTCTTACCGTGCTTGGTAGATTGGTAGGTTGGTTGGTTCTTTGGTTGATTGTGGTTTTCTCTCTCTCTCTCTCTCTCTCTCTCTCTCTCTCTCTCTCTCTCTCTCTCTCTCTCTCTCTCTGTGTGTGGGGTGTGTGTGTGTGTGTGTGTGTGTGTGTGTGTGTGTGTGTGTGTGTGTGTGTGTCGGGTGTGTGTGTGTTGTGTGTGTGTGTTGTGTGTGTGGGTGTGTGTGTGTGTCGGTGTGTGTGTGTGTGTGTGGGTGTGTGTGTGTGTGTTCGGTGTGTGTGTGTGTGGGTGTGTGTGGTGTGGTGTTGTTGTGTGGATTTGTTTTGTTTTGTTTTGTTGAATGGTATACATCTTCGAACGATCAGAAAATTTATCTGTTAAGATTCTTATTCAATGAGTAATGCAAAGTTCCTTTAATATAAACATTTCACACACACACAAAAACTGTAAACAAGAAACACTAGGAAGGTGCCGAATGGGACCCGGAGCACCTATGCCCCACCATCCTCCCGACAGCCACCTCGTAAGCTTCAGACGCCACACGGCAGCTATTCCACTAAGCAAAGGGAATGAAATGTGAAATCAGATAAACTCTGAAATCACCAGTCGCCGTGGTGTAGTGATTAACGCAACGGACTGCCGACTGCAAGGTTGGAGGTTCGAATCTCTGTCAGTCCCTTCAAAACTATATCAGTGCGGGATTTTTCGGCACTAACCGGCTCCTACCTAGAGTTGGGCGCGCTATGGGCTCATTGGGAAGACTGGGAACACACAGTCGAGTATCATCCATTTCACAAATGCGTCGTTGAGGGTGCTGCTCAAATCTTCTGACCAGCACCACAGGTGTCTGTATCTCTCGGGCCTGGTTGACACCAGAATATATTTTGATGGTAAGCGTAGAATACAGCCCTGTCACGCGGTTTCAAGCCTAAATGGAACTCCATAGCATCGCGAGTATCATCCTCATCGTCGTCATCATCATCGCATTGTAAAAACTGTTTCAGCTTTTGTCGCCATTACAGTGGCGTAGAAAATGGGACGAAAAAAAAGTAAGCACGAAGGTAACCTCCCTGAGTGCGATGATCTTATGAAAAGAAACTGAAATCATAAGGATGCCTGTAAATTGCATATTTATAACTGCAAGATCCCAAGTTCATTTATCTTTGTCTTTACAAAAATCAAACCAATATGGCCAGTCAAGAAGGACAATCAGTAATCAAACTAAGATGGCCTTCCACGTTAAAACCATGGCCAGCCATGCTAACAATCTCATGGACAACCAGTAACCAAACCAAGATGGCCAACTATGCTAACACTCTCCCTTTTCGCTTTGTTTATTATCAGTCGTTTCAGGAGAAGTCAGCGTGTAACACTGGTGTGAAGTTGTTTATTGCGATCAGAATCTCTTACCTTTTCCTCGCATTGTCATTTACGCAAAATACAAGCAAAGTTTTACAACTGCCATTTCACAAATTGTGCTGTAGACATGAAAAAAAAAAACGTCTCAAAAGTTTTGACAGTCTAATCCATTTCCGAAAATTGTTTCTCACAACGAAGATAATGCACCTTTACGCATCACTTACTCTGTATACACGATTTGTTTTATTTTCCCCCAAAAAAATTGCCTCTTTGACAAGGAAACATGTATACCCTTTATGCACTATTAACGAGGTGTATTTTCTCATCCCAGTAATGGCTTAAGAGTGTGCCTGTTTCCGTCAGCTATCTGTGTGGGCGTGTGTCCGTGTTTGCGTACAGCTTATCTACACACATGCAGAGCCTACTTCAAGCATGAGAAAAAAAAATGGGTTGCAGCTGAGATGAGAAATTGATATGACAAAGACACGTACAGTGCTCACCTTAGGACTCCAACAAACTAGTCTTGTAAAATGGCTGTATGCTGTTTTTGCACCCCGTTTATTTGTTTGTTTGTTTGTTTTGTGTTTGTTTTGTTGTTGTTTTTGCTTCTTTGTTTGTTTGTTGTTTGTTTGTTTGTTTGTTTTTAACCCTGTTGAAGACCCAAAGATGGAAACCGATAGGTATTGCGTTTGTGTCTGTGTTGGTGTACACACTGTTCAAGTCCTAAGGTGAGTACAGTACTCATCTTTTACATATCTATTCAAATAATGTCTTAAAAACAACGATTGCTTTTGTTGTGTTTATCTTATTCCCTTTATACTACATTATCCTGTGACTTCTGATGACGATCCCCAATGACTGTTTTACATAACGGATGGACACAAAGGAGGAAAAATATACAACAGGCAAATGTTTACTACTGTTTGCTTTTAACCTTCTCCGATTAGTATTATTTTGGCTGTAAATCAGGCCGTTGTAACCCCGTCTGTATGCCCTTCCTCTTCTATGCTCTTTCTCCATCTCCATGTCTCCATACAATTCAGTTCAATTCATATTGCTTACAGCCCGTCTCCATGCAAAAAGTAACAGAAAATAAGGAAGAGACGACAGCGTACAAACGTATATTTCTGAGCCGTGCTAATGTCCTCGTGTTTTAATGGAAATAAGACTGGTAAAGCTCGTCTCTTGTGCACTATCATTTCATCTCTTCTTCATATAAAACACATCTCCCTACACTCTCCATTCCATCACACTTCTACCCAAGGCTTCTACTCCATCTCTCTCCTGCCTCTAAAATAAAAACCAAAATCAAACTGCAAAAGCCTTTATGCATCTCTAAGCCAGTTGAACATTTCAGATCTCTCATCCCTTGCCCTCCAAAGATAAATAACCATTGTGAACTGAGTGCGATGTGGGAAATTAGAGTGCCATGAGCGCGCCAGTCTGAAAAATGCGAGCCACAAGTAAATCCCGCCGTATCTGGAGCTCATTGTCCATCCAAAAACTGGAGAAGATGTGAATGTAGTAAGCGAGGTAATGTATGAGATATACAGAGAAGGGGAGAGAAAAGAGAGAGATCCATGGGCGGTAATCCAAATTGAGTTTACTTTTTTTTTTTAGAGGGTTGTATCGCTGTTGCACGAGGTTTGGGCGATTGCCTGTAAAAGATAAATACATAATAAACTGGCTGCTCGTGCCACACCATCAGTATTTTCCATCACAAGCAACAACAACAAAAAACAGATGGTATAGCCCTTTTAACCATCCTCTTTTTCATACAAACATTACCGAAGTAGTCAGATTTTGTGCTTTTCAAGTCTATTGTGATCTTGAAGAATTTCAAATCAAATAACACTTGAGATGTATCCGTGACAA
>JAPXFY010000021.1:32320836-32343336 GCA_030674185.1 Monoplex corrugatus
AAAACCAAAGAAAAGAAAATTAAGTACTCTAGCAATGGATTCGCGCTCATAATCTAAGGACATGCCCCCGGCGTTGACCATTCCGTCCAATTTATCGCACAAAGGATTTTAAAAAATATGCCTGAATACAAATTTCAGCATACTAAGGACACCAAAACATATTAACATAATACCTAAAATTGCTTCGCTATCTCATCTCCCTAAAGCCAAAATGCACTAATACATGTACCCAATTATCAATCCTAAAGAAAAGTACGTAAACTATATCGAACGCAATAGTGAATGGACCAGCAAGTCAGAAAATGAAGGAAGAAATGACAAAGCAATTCAATCAATTCATACTGCTTATAGCCCACCGACCACAGAGCCAATATAGGCTAAACACCACGTCAAAAAGAAAGAACAACCGTTAAGATTAAAAAAAAAAAAAAACATAAAAACCATGCTCACCGTCAACCTTGCAAATCTAAAATGCAATGACAAAGCAAAGGAGAAAAAGAAACAAAGAGAGTGACAGAAAAGAAACATTTCCCAGCACAGACTTTGCAGAAGGTGGAATACTAATTATACTGAAAGAGCTATGGGAAATCCCCACGGTAGAACGGCCAAAAGTCTAGATTCTCCTGTAGCTTTTGATACTCTGTCATTCTGTCGGCGTCACGGGAACAGTGTTGGCCGCTGCACAGATGTCCTCACAAGTTGCCTCCACCTCTCGATCTTGGCTAATCGGGACCACCTCCTGAGTTTCTTGCACTGATTTTGTGATGTTTCTACAATGATGCAGGTGGCCGTCCTCTGTTTCTCTTTCCTTCCACTTTACCTTGGAGGACGTGGACATCAAGTCTGTTCTCTCATTACGGATTGCGTGTCCAACATATTTCAGTTTCCTCCGTTGTATGGTACTAAACTTGCGTGTAGTACCCAACTCATTCAGTATGCTTTCATTTGAGCGCCTATCCGTCCATTGACCCTCACAGTCTTCGTAAAACCACAGCTTTGTACTACTGATCACAAAATTCTCTTTGCATGCCACGATTTCATTTGATCAGATTTGCACATCTTCCTTGACTCGGTTCCATGTTTATGTTACACACGGTCTACAGGCTGTTCTCTTCTCCTATCCGAGCTAATCAAGTATAGGTCTTAGATTTTTGATTGATTTGGTTCGGTTCAGTTCAGTTAGATTTTTGATTGATTTGGTTCGGTTCGGTTCATTTGCTTATAGCCCAGCCGACTACTAGAGCCATATCAGGGCTAACACCACGTCAAAATAAAACAAAAAACCGTTCAGATAAAAGACAACAGTTAAAAACCATGCTCACCGTTAACCTTGCAAATCTATAATGCTATTTAAGAAACACAGACGTAAAATCACATCAAGTGAAATCTACTGATCTCTTGTAAAAACTGGAAAATTGCATCAGGAGGACGTCTCGGAAGAGCTGCTTAAAGAATCTGCCGTGTAGTGCTTTTGTCTCACATCGTACAAGTCCCAGCAATGGAGAAGGAGGTGTTGGATGTTCAACGGCTCATCACACGGTATACACCATGGCGCTTCTTCATTTTTCAAAAGGTTCATCAAGTGAGTGTAGGATGTGTGATGTAGAGTGTTTTTACGTCGACACCCACCTCAGGTGATATGGCCGACGGGATAACCATCCCAGGGAAGTGGGGTATGGGGAACCTATCTAATTCCATATTGACACCACCGGAACAACAGTGATATTATACATGGGACAGTGAGAAGGCCAGTTTTCATGTAGCGCACCCCGGGATTCGAAGCCACAACCATTATTAGCATGTGAATCCGACGCTCAACCAACTGTGAGCTACTGGGGCCCGAGGATCTTAGATCCCATTGTCTTTACTTTTTTATACCCAGTTACCCTCCAGCATCATTCAGAGTAATAGTTTTGAATGATACACTATTGCTGAGGACATCAGAACGAAAACCCGCTTTTAATTCCTTTTTGATTTCTTCTCTCTCTACATTTTCCATATCTAAACTCGACCTAGCCACGACCCGTCTGTAAGCAAACAAATGGGTTTTTCCTTTTCTTTGCTTTGGCTCCGATTCACATTAAATCATCAGAAGTTCTTGGGAAATATGTCTGTTGAAAAACAGTTCTCCACTGCCTTCTCCCACCTCTTGAGTATCAGCTCTAGTAGGGCCGATCTTTTGGTAAATGACACAGCTTAAGGGGGTGTTTCTTTTGCATTATCAGAGCGTGCGAGTCTGTCGAGCCATTATTTTTTTATTGAATGCTTTCAGAAAGCCCACAGATCAGTATAATGTTCATAAGCACGACATGAACACTCTAGTATTAATAGTGCTTGAACAGAGAGGCTTATACTGGTGATTGATGACTAGGACGAAGACAAAGACGACATTCACAATGATGATGATGATATGATGATGATGATGATGATGAACGACACGACGACACGACGACGATAACAATCCATTTACAATTTTGTTAACGATTAGACATACTGATGTTGATAATATTGATAATTGTAATGATAATGATGGCTACGAGTTAAGATGTTAAAGAGTTCCATGGACAGCAAAGAAAACAAACGAGACGTCTTGAAGGAGGCAGACACAAGAAGACCGTTAATGAAGAAAAAGACAAGCAACATTCATAGGACAGTTTATGAGGCAAGACAAATTAAAGCACCCAGTCACAACAGGAAAAATGGAGGGGGAAAAGAGCACCAGGTAGACCGTGGAAGAAAATACTGGGCGGACATGCGGAATGGATGAAGACAACCAGGGTGGGAGATGTCCTTGCAGCGACAAAGTATAGATTCGTATGAAGGGCCATGATCGCCAACGCCATGTGGCAGGCAGGGCACATGATGAGGAAGAGGGCAATATGCACGCTTGTAACGAAAACATGAAAAAAAAACTTGATTTGTTCACAGTACAGCACATCCACACAAATCACAACCAGCAGAACGAAGAAAGAAGCCAGGTAGTTACAGAATTCAGAACAGAGTTTTTCTTTTTTTTTTTAACCTATCTATTACGAGTTTATTTATTGCAAGTTTTTGAGTGTTTATTTTGTTTTCATTAGTATTAGCAACTTGTGGATTTACTTATTTATTACACATCTGTGTATTTATCTATTCCTTTTTTGCATTCATGTAGATAGTGATGATAAATAGATAGATAGATAGATAGATAACAGATAGATAGATAGATAGATAGATAGATAATATAGATAGATAGATAGATAGATAGATAGATAAACAAACAGATAAGCAGATAGATAAACAGATGTTTGTTTATACATTTATTTATTCATCTATTTCTTTATCTCTATTTCTTGGGGGGGGGGGGGGGGGTTCTTTCTTTATTAATTTTTGTCACTTTACCCGCCACCAAAGTAAAGGACGATGAAACCAGAGTTACACAAAAGGAAACAAGATGTCCTCCGCCAACCCCCAACCCCACCCCCACCCCACCCCTTCTCTCCCCCCACTCCTCAAACGAATACCTTGCACTTGAACGACTCACTGAAAGTTCTCGACCGAAATCCGCGCATAAATGACGGGAAGGATCACTCCTTGAGCCGACGCAAATACTCATAGGCGAGGTCATGAAGTCATGGAGTGAGGGGCGACAGCACGGAATCCCTGAGAAACCTTTTAAGCTGACACCACAGAGTTGCTGTCGCATTAGGAAGGGTCGACAAGCAGGTCAAGGCTTACGTCGAGGCGTTCTGTCTTTTTGTGGCGTTTCCTGTAAGAAACCGTTGGTCATGCTGCGGGAAGTCGAACGCCTCAGCTTAGACCAATCAACGTGGTGAAGTAGTCAGTGCAACGGATTGCTTATCACCGCTGGTCGTGGGGTCAAATCTTTGTGAGTCAAATGAAATAAGAAGAAAAACACATACATTCATACATACATACATTACATGTACATTACATTACATACACATTACACACAATACATTACAGTAATACATTCATACACGCACATACATACATACATGCATACTATACATACATTACATTAATACATACATACAGACATACTTACATACACATACATACATACATTTCATACATACATACATACATACATACATACATCACGAAATGTATTAATGTTCTGTGATTATGTAATGAGCAATGAGCATGCTTTCGAAATAAACAATTTGTGGGGTTTTGTTTGTTTGTTTGTTTGTTTGTTTGTTTGTTTGTTTGTTTGTTTGTTTCGGGGGGTGTTTGTTTTACAGCCCAGACTGATTGAGCTGAGCGTGCCATGAGCTCGATGGGAAGATGCGTCAATGAAGTTGTTACTCAAATTTCATGGTCAACACTGCAGGTGTCTATATCTCTTTGGCCTTGCTGATGACAGGATATCATTTTATGAAAAGAAAGCCGGAATGCACCCCTGTCACGCATTCTCAACCCAAAATGGAACTTCATAGCATCATCCTGTTTTCGTGGACACCTCAGCTTTGGTAGCTATTAAGAGGTGTGTAGAGGTGCAGAAAATAAGGCAGCAAAAAGAAAGGCCTCAGATTAAGCCACTAAGAATGCTATGCAAGTATGACCGGCGCATTTGGCTGGTTCTTTACTACGTATGCAAGAACGACCGCGCGTCGGAACAAAGCAGAAACAAAGAGAATGACAGAAAAGAGAAATTTCTAGCACAGAATTCAGAAAGTGGGGACACTATTTATGAAGGTCAAACAGAAACAGTGTCAACTATACTGAGGAGAAGAAGAGCGGCATCAGATCACTCACTCCTTTAGACACAGACAGACAGAGAGAGGGACGAAACCATCTTCTGTCCAGAGAGCAGAAAGCAGTCTTGATGAGACTCCGCACCAACCACAACTGACTCAGCACAATAATTTAAACTGACGCCTTCATTAACCTTCCCCGTGGTCAAGAGGACCAGACGAGTGAACACAGCGATGTCGCCATCTATTAAGTGGAGTGACAGAGATATGGCCGATGACATCTCCCCGACCATCAAGCTCTATGACAGAGGTACTAGGCTGATCGATTGATTGGTTCTGTTTTCACGTCGGCACCCAGCTCTGGCCGACGGGGATAACCATCCCACGGAAGTGGGGGAAGGGGGACTTATCCTATCCTATACTGACACCACCAGAACAACAATGATGTTAAAATGGAACAGTGAGGCCAGTTTTAATACAGTGCGCCACGGGATTCTAACCCACAACCATTGGCATGTGAATCCGACGCTCAGCCAGCTGAGCTACTGAGGCCCGCAGAGAGGTGCTGGCGGGGGGGGGGGGGGGGGGAGAGACAACACTTATCGCCAAATGAACACTATGCAGACTGCAAATGAAAGAAGATCTGTATATGTACTTTGCTGACTTTGTTTTTGTTGCTATTGTCAAACATCGATATCTCATTGGATGTCACTGCCAGAACAAAAAGACGTGTTCCATTTCTAGATCCTGCGATCCTCAGTAGCTCAGCTGGTTGAGCGTCGGATTCACATGCTTACGGTTATCAGTTCGAATCCCGGGGTGCGCTACATTAGAATTGGCCTTCTCACTGTTCTATCTTAACATCATTGTTGTTGGTGGTGGTGTCAGTACAGGATCAGATAAATTCCCCTTCCCCTACTTCCCTGGGATGATTGTCCCGTCGGCCATATCACCAGGGATGGGTGTCGAAGTAAAGTCCGCTCTCAAAACTCACCTTTTCTCCTCTGCATAAAATCCTGACCTCACTCATCCCCTCTGTAGCCTGTCTCACTCGGAGGGAATCACATTGTAATATATATTTGTATATAATATGCTCTCTATAATTTCCATTGCTTTTATTCTTTTTCCCCATTTATAGCCATGTGTAATGTGTGTGTGTGCGTGTGTGGCGCGCGTGCGTAAGTGTATGTTCAGCGCTTAGATTTGATTTTTATCGAGATTTTGCGCTATATAAATATTGTAATTATTGTTATTATTATTAAAAACTGAACTAAATCAGTCAAAAATCTATATAATTTACAGTTTTAAACTTTTCCCATTCAAGTCGACGTCCATACAAACATCTCTGTATTTTTGTATCATGCTGACAAATCAGCTAAATGTCTATACATGTCGATAATCGTTAAACCTTCAACTACAGTTTCCTACCATCAGAAAACCCCGTGACAAAAACCCCGTACTGAATAACCCGCGAGTTACCTTCAAGTCCTAAACTGACGATCTAGCCAAGACTTTATGTCTGCAGCAGGCGGAAGTCAATTGATGAAGACGCGATTGTCGAGTGCAAGAATGCTCTCTTTACTATCGTTTCACGCGCCTCTGCCTCGTCGCTACAATATTAGCCGCCCTTTGTGGGGTCTCTAGTGGCCTGATTATCTTCCCTTGATATACGGCAAAGGTCGTCTACGGTTCCAACATCGCGACAATGCGATTGTCGGGACGAGTTAAGGCCCTTGGAGAGCACTATAGCTGTTAAGTTCGTCCAAACCAGTTATGTACATGTATAACGAGAGGCGAGAGGGACAGCTGGGTTTTCCCCTCAGATTCTGTCTACCGTTATTACTTTTTTGAGAGTTAACTAGAGACTGCAATTGAGTCAATGATTATCAAAAACGTGTTTTAAAGAAAATTAAATGTGTATATATATATATATATATATTTATATTATTATATATACATACATACATATATTATATATACACATATATAATATGTATGTGTATGTTCATGTATATGCATATGTATACATACATGTATGTATGATATATGTATACACATATCACACACACACACAACACACACACACAACACAGATATATATATTGTGGTGTGTGTTTTTGGTGTGTTGTGTGGGTGTGTGTGTGTGTGTGTGTGTGTGTGTGTGTGTGTAGAGAGAGAGAGAGAGAGAGAGAGAGAATTTTCTGAGTATATAACTTTCATGTGAATTTTGTTGTGCCAAAATATCAAGCAACACATACGTCATTCGTGCGTTTGGGAACTCGGTTTGACCAACAACAACAAAAAGTACTCTTTAACAGTACAGACTGTTTCAAAGTCGTATTCATGACGGTTTACATGGGGACGAACTGTCAAACCGGGAGAGGAAAACTGATTATATACTATTTGATAGTGTGACTAAAGTTAGACTATGAAGAAGTCAAAACTGATTATATACTATTTGATAGTGTGACTAAAGTTAGACTATGAAGAAGTCAAAACTGATTATATACTATTTGATAGTGACTAAAGTTAGACTATGAAGAAGTCAAAACTGATTATATACTATTTGATAGTGTGACTAAAGTTTATACTATGAAGAAGTCAAAACTGAATGCAGTCATACTGTGACAAAGACATGATTACAAGTTGAAAATTATCGTTCTTTCCTCTGCAAATTTGGGTTGGATGGTTGGCTGGTTGGTTTGTAGGTTGCAATTGATGGTTTGGTTTGGTTGGTTGGCTGGTTGGTTGGTAGGTTGCATGAATGGTTGGTTGGTTGGTTGGTTGATGGTTGGTTGGTAGGTTGCATGGATGGTTGGTTGGTTGGTTGGTTGGATGGTTGGTTGGTTGGTTGGTTGGTGGTAGGTTGGATGGATGGTTGGTAGGTTGCATGGATGGTTGGTTGGTAGGTTGCATGGATGGTGGTTGGTAGGTTGGATGGCTGGTTGGTAGGTTGGATGGTAGGATGGTTGGATGGTTGGTTGGTTGGATGGTTGGTTGGTTGGTTGGTTGGTTGGTTGGTTGGTAGGTTAGATGGATGGTTGGTAGGTTGCATGGATGGTTGGTTGGTAGGTTGGATGGATAGTTGGTCGGTTGGTTGACTGGTTGGTTGGTAGGTTTGGATGGTTGGTTGGTAAGTTGGATGGATGGTTGGTTGGTAGGTTGGATGGATGGTTGGTTGGAAGGTTGGATGGATGGTTGGTTGGTTGGTTGGATGGTTGGTTGGTAGGTTAGACAGATGGTTGGTTGGTTGACTGGTTGGTTGGTTGGTGGGATGAATGGTTGGTTGGTGGGTTGGCTGGCTGGCTGGCTGGCTGGTTGGTTGGTGTTTTATTTAATAACTACAAAAAATAGAACACACTGCCGACGGAAAACACTGGACACCCCTCAGTTTGTACTTCACTATAAGCGTATTTAGTAATGCTTGTTCTAACCTCATGACCAGCTTAGTTCTTGGAGGGTGAACCCTGGGACAGTACCAGACAGAATTCCACATTTTTTCTGTGTTCACGCAATCTGAGGGTGGTCCAGATATTTGCCAGACAGCTCGTCTTCGGGGACGGCCTTTATGCACACTTTTGTAACACAAACCTGTATGTAAACAGTGACATCAGAAGAAACAAGTTGTTTGAAAATGCCCTTTCCCGTCTGTGGCCATATTCCGTCTTATGGGGCATTAGGATCTCTCTGTCTCTCTGTGTCTCTGTCTCTCTGTGTCTCTGTCTCTCTCTCTCCCTCTCTCTCTCTCTCTCTCTCTCTCTCTCTCTCTGTCTCCTTCTGTGTGTCTTAAGTCTCTGTCTCTGTCTCTGTCTCTGTCTGTCTCTCTCTCTCTCTCTCTCTCTCTCTCTCTCTCTCTCCCCCTCCCTCCCTCCCTCCAACTGCACATTTTCTGTGCGCGCACTTGAGCAACAAAGAACTATCAGAATGATGCAATTTGCTGTAGCAACTATAGCGAGTATATGAGCTCGAAGGGATAAAATACGCGTTCGTCAAATATTTACGTCGTCTAAATCGACGCTTTGTGGCTCCATATGTGGTCGTTGAATCGGAAGATGAAGAGACATGAGTTAGTGAGTGAGTGAGAGACAGAGAGAGAGAGAAGATACAGGACGACTTGACAGAGGAGCGAGAGAGACAGACAGACAGAGAGAAGAGAGTATCAGGGCTGTCTCCTCTCTTCTCGCTCTATGCACATCTCTCTCTCGTCGATCATCGTCTCAAGGAGTCTCTCTCTCTCTCTCTCTGTCTGTAACATATATTCTGGCGTCACTTATTTTGAAGAGAAAATGAGGGTTTTGTTGATGCTTTGAAGTCATTAACTTTAGTTTTCATGAGTTGGATATAAGAGTTTCAAACATACAAAGACTTTTCCAAGTCCCATTTTCTATATGTTAATGGCCACAGATTCGGGAACAACCTTTCAAAATGCTGCGATATGATGACAATAAAGAAGACAGTCCTAACCTTATGAATATCTACTTTGGGTTGAGGCTGCATGACGGGGATGTAACGCTAAGCTAACATAATATATTCTGGCCGCAACCAAGCCCGAAAAATACAGACACCTGCAGGGCTGGTCAAGAAATCTGAGTAACACCTCAAGTGATGCATCTGTGAATTGGAGAGACTCGAGTGCGTAGTCCCAGTCTTCCCAGTGAGCCCACACCTCATTCAACTCTAGGGAGGACCCTGTTGGGGCCAAGAAATCCCACAATGCGTTTGACAGGACCGACGGGATTTGAACCCCAAACTTTCCACTGCGCTATGGCGACCAGTGTAACGTTAACACAGATTTCCATTTAGCAGACGAACTGAGAATGCAAAAATCTTTCAACAAGTAAACAAAGCAAAAATTACAAAACGTTTTCACACAGTTCACACTTTTAGACACATTTGACACTTTGATGTCATTTGACTTCAGTTTTAATGATCCGGAGGCAACAATTTCATTTCAAAATACACACGAGACCTAAATTTAGATCGAAACTGAGAAACGTATAAACTATTTAACGCAATTTAGAATGTAAATGGAAACTGGAAAACGTGAACTATTTCAACGCAATTTAGAATGTAAATGGAAACTGGAAAACGTGAACTATTTCAACACAATTTAGAAAGTAGACGGAAACTGAAAAAACGAGAACTATTTCAACACAATTTAGAATGTAGATGGAAACTGAAAAAACGTGAACTATTTCAACACAATTTAGAATGTAGATGGAAACTGAAAAAACGAGAACTATTTCAACACAATTTAGAATGTAGATGGAAACTGAAAAAACGTGAACTATTTCAACGCAATTTAGAATGTAAATGGAAACTGAAAAAACGGGAACTATTTCAACGCAATTTAGAATGTAAATGGAAACTGAAAAAACGAGAACTATTTCAACGCAATTTAGAATGTAGATGGAAACTGAAAAAACGAGAACTATTTCAACACAATTTAGAATGTAGATGGAAACTGAAAAACGTAAACTCTTTAAAGACAATTCAGGCTTCTTAACCTCACACACCTCTCCATCTTTTTTTGTAACGCATGTCCACCTACTCTATATGTTATCTGCACAGTCTTAATTTTTCGGCATTGTTACAAATAAACACAAATACTACCGAAAGAGAAAAAAGAGCCCTGCAGGATTTATAATACCTCAGCCCGAGGCAAGTCGACAATCCATTTATTCATCTAATTTATACATATGCACATAATGGTGGGACTTTTTTTTGTTTGTTTTTGTTCTCTCTCTCTCTCTCTCTCTCTCTCTCTCTCTCTCTCTCTCTCCCTCTCTCTCTCTTCTCTCTCTCTCTCTCTCTCTCTCATCTCTCTCTCTCTCTCTCATAATTCATGTAATTCGATTTAAGAAAAATATTCAATAAGCAATAAAAGAACCCCTCAAGTATCTACAATACCATAGCCTCAAGCAGACCTAACCATCAGCTAAATGAAACTAATGAGAGGGGGGGGGGGGGAGATGGGAGGCAAAGGGACATGCAGGACACAGAGAATGAGAACATGATGCAAACTACACATTGGGATTCGACTGAATTATTCATTCAGATCATGCCCCCTTTTAAAAGATATAGATTAAAAAGCATAGCAAATATCAGCCACGGGAACGACAGTCAGTCATGCACGGACACTCAAGACTCAGACATTTATGCACAGTCATACACAGACATAGTCATACACAGAGACAGTCATATACGGACACTCAAGACACAGACATTCATACACAGTCATACACGGACACTCAAGACACAGTCAGTCATACAGTCATACACAGACATAGTCATACACAGAGAGACAGTCATATACGGACATTCAAGACACACAGTCAGTCATACACAGTCATACACAGACATAGTCATACACAGAGAGACAGTCATACACGGACACTCAAGACACAGACATTCATACACAGTCACATACGGACACTCAAGACACAGTCAGTCATACACAGTCATACACAGAGATAGTCATATACAGAGAGAGTCATACACGGACACTCAATACACAGTCATACACGGACACTCAATACATAGTCATACACGGACACTCAAGACACAGTCAGTCATACACAATCATACACGGACACTCAAGACACAGTCAGTCATACACAGTCATACACGGACACTCAGACACAGTCAGTCAGTCATACACAGACAGAAACAGAGATGCAGTCTTACACAGTTATACACAGTTGGACGCAGTTATACAGTTATGACTATCTGTCTGTACATGCAGACAGTCACCCGAATCGAAAACGCCATCGGGCCGTATGAAGACCTGACCTCAATGAAAAGACGCAAACTGAGGTGTTACGGGCACGTCACACGATCATCTGGACTGGCCAAGACCGTCTTACAGGGAACAGTTCAGGGAGGGAGACGAAGAGGCAGAGGACCGTGAGGAGTGGAGGAAGTTGGTTGCAAAATCTTCAGTGGTGCCCCAACGGTCACCCAGACTACGGGACTGATGATGATGATGATGATGATGATGTGATGATGATGATGATGATGATGATGATGATACAGTCATATACAGTCATACGCAGACACACACAGTCATACACAGTCAGAAAACCACACAATCACATACACACAGTCATACACAGTTAAACGGTCATACACAGTCATAAAAAGTACCATATACAGGCAACAATCATACACAATCATACATAGACACAGCAAGATACAGTCAACTATACACAATCAGTACAGTCATGTACAGACAGATAGTCAAACACAGTGACAGAAACAATTATACACAGACCACGGACAGTTACGCAGACAGACAATAAAACGCAGTCATACAGTCATATACAATCATACAGTCAGACAGTCATACACAGACAGTGAGTCAGAAACAGAAACAACAATTCTGATAAAGAAAGGTAGGAAAATTAACTACAGAAAGCCGGAGAGTCTGAAACTGATTATCCAAGTCAGACTGGAGAACACACATAAAATAAGGACGACGAGGACTGTCCAGCCCCCATTTAAAACAAGCCAAAGACTGATTAAAAACTTCACCTATATGTAATCTTTTTCTCTAACGCTCTTACAGTTACTTAACAACTTTTGATGCTACTTAGTCTTTTCAAACACATTCAATTCACCTTTTACGAAAAGCCCCATAACTAAATATCAACTTTTGCTACTTACTCTTTTTAAACATATTTAATTCATCTTTTTAAGAAAAGGCATATATAACTAAATATCAACTTTTGCTACTTACTCTTTTTAAACATATTCGATTTACCTTTTAAGAAAAGGCCATAACTAAATATCACCTTTTGCTACTTAGTCTTTTCAAACATATTTAATTCACCTTTTAAGAAAAGGCATATAACTAAATATTCTTAACTGCTGCAGGTATGCCCGAACTTTGTAACTTCATGATCTTTGCTGAATGTTCGCCAGCAGCAACGAAAGTTTCCAACTAAGTACCATATTAATTTAGCAACTTTGGCAGTAAAACTTCACCGGTTAGAAGAAGAAAAATATTTAGGTATTTCTTGTTGAGCAGGCTTCACCAGAGACACTTAATGGGCCGACTAAACACTAACAGTAGTCCCGTTCGACCTAATCTGGACGTCAGAAATCATGTCACTTGTGCTCTACTTAGCACTGAGCCGTACTTCGGTTTCCATAAATCAGCTTAGGTCGCAGGTACTGGAGGAAACAGCGGATACCACAATCGGCTTGTCCAGGCAATAACTGCCAGTCTGATGGGGAAATGAACCTAGATTTGTGTTTTCAATTCAGCCTTCTGTTACACTGTACGAAGTGCATTCTGCACACAGGATCCCATTTGAAAGAGATGTCTGCCTCAAGTGAATAATTATAACAGAAAAGAGAAAAGTACTAGTCACAAACAGGGCTGGCATCTGAAAACTCTCGCTTCATATCACAAGACTGGCATTGACTCCCGAGACTGCGAGGAAAACTCAAAGGGTCAGGAACTGAGAATTACTTCTGGATTGACTGATCAGGTTCAAGTTTCAGTTTCAGTTTCAGTTTCTCAAGATGACGTCTCCGCGCTCGGAACGAATTCCATATGCACTAACGTCACAGGTGCTACGTGTATGGTAACCGTGGTACATGCCTTAAGCCTGCGCATAAACCCATGTGCTGGCCAGGTCCTGAGACCCTACCTAAACTATGTTTCACCTGGACTATATTTTATACTGGTACTGTATCAGCCTACCACTGGAATAATCTTGGTTACATGTAAATGGCATGTGTTCAGGTTCAGGTTCGAGTCTTGGTTGCAATATGAAAACAAACATCGTGTGCATGTGCACCCAGCCAGTAATAACATGACACTCTTCAGGGTTGAGGAAGGTAAAGCAGAAGTTTAGTGCGAACAAAACTCGTGAAAATGGACTGATAAATGTGATATCTCTGTGTAATAAAACTTTCGTCTTTCTCCAAAGAAAAAAAATAGGTTAGACGTGACCATTTCTGTTTAAACTAAATTAATTCACCCTTTAAGAAAAACTCCACAACATCAAAAACGAAAAAATTCCAAGCTGTATAAGTCGCTCGTCGATATAGATTCTTTGGTGAAGGTCTGCCAACAGGAACCGAAAAGATTTCAGAGAACTTTTCTATAATTCACCATCATTGGTTCGTATGTACTTTACTTACCAACAGGGCAAATTTATCATCAGATGAGATACAGTGGCGTCACTAAATGGACCGAATAAATGCTACTAGGAGGTACATCAGACCAAACTTTAACGTTAGAATAATGTCACTCGCGCTTTACTTAGCACTGATCGATACTTAGGTTTCCACAAATCAGCTTAGTTCCTGGTAGTGGAGGGACTGCTGGGTACCACCAATCAACTTGCTGGGAAACGAATGGCAGTCTGGTGAGGAAATGAACCAAGATTTGTGTTTTCAATTCAAACGTCAATGCTCTGCACTTTCAATTTAAATGTACTGCCTGCTGGCTGCGTCCATAGACAACAATCATGGACTCTCAACTTCAATCCCAACTGTATTACACAACAACTGCACCGCTAATCTGCGGCTTACCTAGATGATCTAATCAAGTTAGATTACATTTGAAACAAGTATACACAGAGAACTATCCTAATCTGCTAACCAAGATAAATCCCAGCTTGCAGCTTAAGAAACGGCATACTCACCTGCCCATACATTGATACGAATGATTCTGGTGGGGTATATTAGTGTTTTGAGAGAGAGAGAGGGAGGGAGGGAGGGAGAGAGAGTGTGTGTGTGCGCGTGCGTGCGTGTGTGTGTGTGTGTGTGTGTGGTGTGTGTGTGTGTGTGTGTGTGTGTGTGTGTGTGTGTGTGTGTGTGTGTGTGTGGTCTTTTTCTTTGGGGGGAGGGGAAGTTGTCAGTTTGTTTTGGATTTCGTGTTGATTTTGTTTTCTCTCTCACTCACTTACACACACTCACACACACTCTCTCTCTCTCTCTCTCTCTCTCTCTCTCTCTCTCTCTCTCTCTCTCTCTCTCTCTCTCCGCATGTGCGCGTGGTGTGTGTGTGTGTGTGTGTGTGTGTGTGGTGTGTGAGAGAGAGAGAGAGGTACACTCACACACACACACACACACAGCCAAAAGCAAAACAAATACCAGAGGATCCGGCCCACAAAACAGGAGTGATTGACAAGCAGAGTCAGAAGGACACAGGGGCCAATCACAACACGAGATATGCTCACTCTGCCTTCTAATTACATTCCTGTCGCTCCTGCACCTGCACACAATTTCCCTGTTCCCCCCGGTGACGGAAGCAATCTGGTAAGGTAAACTGAAGCTGCCCACAATAGTTACTGTGTTTCCCGTCAGATGTCACCTTTATTCACCCCCACACGGTCACGAATTCTTCTTCCGACTTTTTGTCTTTTTCCTCCCCATCTTCTGCCATCTGTTTTCTGTTTTCTCTCCCGTCCTCCCTATCGTTTCTGTTTCTGCAGTCTGCGTCAACTGTAAAAAGGAAGACTTAGATAAATGGGACTCAAGGCAAACTTGTAGTTAAACCAATGCTTCAGTTGTTGAACCTTTAATAATCATTCCCTTCAATCAAATAGGCATTCAATGGTAAAAAAAAAAAATTAAGTTTAAGAAATAACGTGTCTCCTCCCACCCCCCCCACCCCAAATCAATGTGAAATTTAATCTTTTGTTATGTAAAAAAACATGGGTTTCATGTTGATCTCAAAACTGCGGAGTGTACACATCATTTACTGTGGTTGCAATTTCTCCATCTTCTGCCATCTGTTTTCTCTTTTTCCTCCTGTCCTCCCCCCTATCGTTTCTGTTTCTGCAGTCTGCGTCTACTGGAAATAGGAAAACTTAAATAAATGGGACTTAAGGCAAACCTGTAGTTAGATGATGCTGTCAGTTGTTGAACGTTAATCATTCCCTTCAATCAAACAGGCATTCCATGGTAAAAAAAAAAAAAATTAAGTTTAAGAAAAAAAACTTGTCACAGCTCTCTCTCTCTCTCTCTCTCTCTCTCTCTCTCTCTCTCTCTCTCTCTCTCTCTCTCTCTCATCCCATTTCAATCTCTATCATGTTCCGGAATCTTTCTTCCAAGTTCTTGTTCTTTGCCTTGCTTCTCTTTTCCAATATTCACCACTCTCTTCCCTCTCCCTCTCCCCTCTCCCCTCTCCCCATCCTATGGTTTCTGTTTACGTAATCTGTTTCAGATGAACACTTTTCTAAACTGAATGACTGTGAACTGTCGACCTTTAGCCACCTCTTTCAATCAAACTTAGAAATATGCTGTGTTTTTTTTTTTCTACAGATCATTTGGTCAATATTTTATATCCATCATAATTTTGCACTGCTAAAGTGCCATTTCCTCATGCTACCCCCTTTCTGGCTTATCCCAGCACAAAAGCCCAGGTATATTTTTGTCACAAGACAACGAAGCTGATGGCTTATCCCTTGACTGGTTTCTATAGTGGCTCTTCTGTTGTAACATGTGGAAAACTTTGATATGAATTACACACTGGTTGTCTAAGATAACAAATATTTTCCATCGTCCCATTTTCTACGCCACCTTAATGGCCACGGAAGCTGGCACAGTTTTTCACAATGCGATGATGATGATGTCGATGAGCACGATAATCATGACGCTATCGAGTTCCGTCTAGGATTAAGACTACGTGACAGGGCTGTATTCTACGCTCACTATCATAACATATCCTGGTGTCAACCAAGCCCGAGAAATACACAGACACCTGCGGTGCTGGTCAGAAGATTTGAGCAACACCCTCAAAAACGCATCCGTGAAGTAGCTGAGACTCGACTGTGTGGTCCCAGTCTTCCCAATTAGCCCATAGCACGCCCAACTCTGGGTAGGAGCCGGTTAGAGCCGAAAAAAATCCCACAATAATTTTTGAAGGGACTGACGTGGATTCGAACCCACGACCTTCCAGTCGGCAATCCGTTGCGCTAACCACTACACCAAGGCAATTGGTGTCTAAGATAAATTTCTCTCAGCCGACATACTTTCCGTCAGATTTTGATACTGTCAGATAGCATTTACGGTTATTAACGATTGAGTGCAATGCTTAGGTGGTGCACGCTCCTTGCCCTCAAATCTGATGGCAGAATTTCGTAATTTAATCGCAAGCGTTTATATGAACCTGTTTAGGGTTTAGAAGGATAAAACAGATCATCGTCATGTGCCCTGCCGCATGGCGTTGGCGATCATGGCCCAGCATATGCATCGATCCCTTGTCGCCGCAAGCACATCTTCCACCCTCTCTGTCCTCAGCCATTCTGCAAGTCCGTCCAATATTTTCTCCCTGGGTCTACCTGGTGTTCTCTTTCCCTCCAGTTTTCCTGTTGTGACCAGGTGCTCTACTTCCGTTTTCCTCATAAAATGGCCTATAAATGTTGCTTGTCTTTTCCTAATCTTCCTTATCAATGATCTTCTCATGTCTGCCTCCTTCAAGACTGTCTCGTTTGTTTTCCTTGCTGTCCATGAAACTACCAACATTCTTCTTAGAAACCACATTTCGGCTGCCTCGTTGGCTGGCCATGATTTATCTTGGGAAAATGCGATGGTGGTGTAAAGCAGATAGGGGGGAGAATATGAGTGGCTCCAGCCTTCAGAGACAGCTGACCTTTGGAAGACTCTATCACATGATCTCCCAGCAACTTTACAATAACTGGGCAACTTTCACAACTTTACCTCCTTCTACTGCCTGTTCATGTATATCCCCTTTTACATTAACTCAATTGAAGAAACTGTCTCTTACCAATATCACAGACTACCTCTCAAATAAACACAATCATACGATTTATTTCCAATTCAGTTCCAACTGGTTTACCGTATACAGCATATTGATCTCCCTGGAGCAAGCAGGACGAATATCACAAGTTAAATCTATTGTGACCAGAAATAAGTCAAATCGCCAATATTCTGTTGGAATTGCTTTCCGATGAATGAAATAAATGCTTACTTCCTCTCCTCTTACCTAGCAGTAAGAAATGAACCCTGATAAGAGTTACTCAATCTATGAGGCATCATGTCAACTTGTAGACTATTCATTGCATAACTTCTCTCTCTCTCTCTCTCTCTCTCTCTCTCTCTCTCTCTCTCTCTCTCTCTCTCTCTCTCTCTCTCTCTTCGCTCAGCATTCCAGAAAACATCATTCCAGCTTGTGGATGTTTTATGACCGTAACTTTATTTCGCTAATATTACTTGCACATCAGTGTTGAAGACATTGTTATGGGCCTGCAGATTATTTATTGGCCTGATATCTGTCTGTCTGTCTGTGTCTGTCTGTCTGTCTGTGTCTGTCTGTTGCTGTGTCTGTCTGTCTCTGTGTCTGTCTGTCTCTCTGTGTGTGTGTGTGTTGTGTGTTGTGTGTGTGTGTGTGTGTGGTGTGTGTGTGTGTGTGTGTGTGTGCGTGTGTGTGTGTGTGTGTGTGCGTGCGTGTATGTGTACGTGTGTGTGTGTGTCTCGCTTGCAATTAAATTAATGTAAAACGACAGGCACGGTGCAGTTTTTATCCCTGATGTTTATGAAGTACGTGTACTTATAATTTTGCTTGCTGGTGCCGTCGTTTTGATATCAGAAATAATCACTGGATTACAAACACAGCTGACAACTAGCTTACAACATGCAACAGAAGGACTTCAGTTAAAGGTTAATCCATCTGGAAAAAATACCACAGTATTCAGGAAAGGTGGATGTTTGGGGGTGGCGGAAAAATGGATGTATTATGGGCGATGAAGGTTAATGCCTATGGTGCATGTTAATAAGTATATGGAAATATTTTTCTCTACTCATTCGAGTTTCGTTGTTGTATGTAAACGCCTTACTAGCAGAACCAAAGTGACCTATGTTCTGTAAATTGCAAAATACTGTATTTTCTTAATATCTATCTTCCATTTTATTTGTAACATTGTTTTATTTTTTTAATTCAACCTACCGTTTTTTCTACATAGTCCTGCGCGCGCGGCACACACATTCTCTCTCTCTCTCTCTCTCTCTCTCTCTCTCTCTCTCTCTCTCTCTCTCTCTCTCTCTCTCTCTCTCCTCACTCACAAACACACACACACACCCTCTCACTCACACTCACACACGCGCGTGCACGCACGCACGCACGCGCACACACACGCACGCACACACACACACACACCATAAAGTACAATCATAGTGCACAATCTCTCTCCCTCTGTCATACTAGTTCTTCGCCCAGCCTCTCCAATCACCCAAACTCATTCACTTTTTCTTCACAATCTTTTTCACTCACTCCCTATTTCAACTCACACTCTCAGGCCCATCAGTTTTACACCCAAAACTGTGCGTGAAAAGCAAACAGTAAAGGTCAGGGCAAGGAGACTTTTAAATCAAAAAAAAAAACAACAGGAAAACTGAGCGGTCACGCAGAAAGAAAAAAAAGTAATTGCGCTCAGTGGAACAAACTCTCGACGGAAATTACTCCCTGGTTTGTTCAGCACTACATCCACTCTCTCTTACCGTCATTATTGCCTCAGACACCTATACCAATACCACGACACTATACCAATACCACAAAGTGTTGGGCTCCACTACAAAGACAGTAAGGAACTGATCCAAATGTGCAAAGTCTGAGCCATAATCACGTCTGGTTTCTTACATATCGTCCGTCTGACTTGTCAATCGTCAAAATCCCTCTCATATTTTTTAAAATCTTGATTGAATATGTGACCTAAGCTTATTCATGAAGAATAGTGTTTGTGGTTATGATGCTGTACTGACTGACTGGATGATTTGGTGGATTTGAGAGGCTGCTGACTGAGCTACTGTCAATGCGCTCATGCTGGTATACCCCAGGTAAAATGCCTCAGCTGCTAACCTCACATGCATCTACAACTGTTCTGTACGCGTTTAGGTTTTCAGAACCGAAAAAAGAACACAAACATTTTATTAAGCAGATTATTTAGCTGCTTGTCAGAGCGATCGTAGGGTACACAGCCTCAACCTGTACTAACACTCTCTTACATGTTTCCATACCTTCCTGCCTTTTACCTAGGCCTATAGACACCCTCCAAAGTAAAAAGAAATGTTCTGCATAATCTTTGACACACACACAGTGTCATCTTCCAACTCTTGTCTTTTAGCCTCAACAGTGCAGGCATCAATGTAACGGTAAACAAAAAAGTCGTGATAATAGCTGAGACAATCATGCCATTAAAAAAAAAAACAAATAAACGTAAGATCTGAGCAGCCGCGAAAAAGGAGAAGTGATTGACCTTTTCATCTAATTTCATACATGCAACCTCCAGAGCAGAGAGATTCTACATAATCTTTCTCACCTCATTATTCCATCCCAGTTGCTCAGTTTTACTCTTGTAGACATCGTTTTAAAAAAAAATGACTAAAAAGCAAACACTCTTAATTAACTCGAGGCGATGCGACCAGCGGAAAAGAACAGGAAACCCGAGCCGTCACAAAAGAAGGGAAAAAATGTAAGTGAACCCAGTGGGCCAAACAGGTGACGGAAATTGCTCCCTGGTTTGTTCAGCACCACATCCACTCTCTCCGACTTTCAGTACTTCCACAGACATCCTGCCAATGCTAGCAGAGTAGGTTCAAGTCGTACCAGGACAAACACGATGAGGAGCTGGACCAAAAGATCAAACTCTTGACGGCTATTGCTGTCTGGTTTTTTACTTCACGCTGTCATGTCTGTTTTACCAATAGTCCCTCCATTTTCTGCCCTTGCTCGATTCATGATGTATACTTTGGTGTAAAAGTAGACGATAAGGGGTTGTGGTTATAGTATGGTGGTGGTTGTTTAAAGCCCAGCCGACTGCGTAGAGCCATATCAGGGCTATAACCGTTTCAAAACATAAGCAATATTTCAACAGGAAAAAAAAAAGGAAAAGAAAATTAAATACACATATCAATGCATTCGTGCACATAATCTTAGGACATGCCCCAGCGTGGACCATTCCGTCCAATTTATCACATATGGGGATTTAAAAAACATACCTGAATACAAATTTCAACATCACCAAGGACACTAAAACATAAAAACGGGCATACATTAACTAAAAATTGCTTCTACATATCTCATATCCCCTAGAGCCAAAAAATGCACTTAACACATGTACCTAATTATCAATCCAAAGAGAAAGTACGCAAGACTTTATCGAACACGTACAGGTGAATGGACCAGCAAGGCAGAAAATGATAGGAAGATATGACAGAAAGCAAAGGAAGAAGAAAGAAACAAAGAGAGTGACATATCTAAGAGCATTCACATTCACATACACATGTACACACACGCGTGCGCACAAGTGCTTATCACCCTTTCTTTCAGTCATCAATCGTCATTATAACTGCATTTCTCTCAATCACTAAAACCTGGGTTAGTCCCCTACCCCCTTTCTTTCTCTCTCTCATCTGTCAGACAGACACACAGAGAGAGAGAGAGAGAGAGAGAGAGAGAGAGAAGAGACACAGAGAGAGAAGAGAGACAGACAGACGGTGAGACAGACAGACAGAGAAGAAAGAGACAGACAGAGACACAGAGAGAGAGACAGAGACAGACAGACAGACAGACCCAGAGACAGACAGAGAGACACACACACAAGAGGGAGACAGAAAAACAGACAGAGAGAGACAGAGATAAAGACAGAAACAGACAGACAGAAACAGACAGAAAGAAAGAGACAGAGGATCTCCAGTCATGAAAAGTGACAAGCCTCGCAGAGACTGTCAATTACGGACCACGTGGCCATAATGCAATTGACACCCGTTGGCCGACACTGGCTGTCCCTGCATTGTTTTTATCCGATCCTTGTCACTTTCTTCTTCAGCGATGTTCACGTGCACTGGTGACACGCAGATGGGGGATCCTGGGCCGTGAGTTAGTTAGTTAGTTGGTTAGTTGGTTGGTTAGTTGGTTAGTTGGTTGATTGATTGATTCATTGATTCATTGATTGATTGATTGATTGACTGATTGATCGATTTTCTAATTTCTGTGTCACTTTACCAGTCACAGAATCGGGACACTTGTGACCTCTCACCGCGAAATCAGCTTAACTCGCAGTCAGTCGAACAGCACTAAGAGCTGAAAAGGTGACTGAGGGTCTATCTGGGGTGTTTTGACTTTTTCTCAAAACTGATTCCTGTAGACTAATCTATCCCCCAGACATTTTTTTCTTGAAAAAATATTATTAATCAATTTGAAATGGTATTTTAATGCATTGATTGCAGCAGAAAGAACGCAATTTCCTACCAAAAGTACCTATTTTTTGTCTCTTATTATGAACTGTAACCTGTACAGTACCTGCACATGTAATATACTGACAGAAAGCTCTTTGGTGCACCTTTCAGATAATGACAGCGAAAATTAAAAACAAACCAGGTCAAAGCCACCAAATAAAGAAATTTAAGGAAACTGTGTTGGAGAGCACACAAAAACTTTAGAGGCCGTTTTCTCAAAATGGCCGTCATACAACGTAATGACTTTAAAACCCTACATAACTTCTACATTTTTTTTAATTACAAGCTTTATTCAAGTACCAAAATAATCACCAGAATGTACTCTTTCCAGTGATATGTATATCTCAAAATGCCCAAAATGCTAGTTGACTGATTTCGTGCTGGCAGGTCACATTTGTTCTTAATGCCATAATATCACATGACGATGTGAATGCTAATCAAGATGCTGTGGAGTTTTATTCCAGGGTCAGGCCGCTTGAAGACGTTGCACTCAACGCCTCTTTGATAACAATGTATACGATCCTACCGTCAACTGTTATTGGTATTGTTGTTTAAAGCCCAGCCGACCCCGTAGAGCCATATCAGG
>JAPXFY010000021.1:32348336-32405836 GCA_030674185.1 Monoplex corrugatus
AGGCAGCCAGTGCAGAGTGCGGAGGAGAGGAGTGACATGGTCAAACTTAGAGGATTTAAAGATGAGACGTGCAGCGTTGTTCTGAATCTTTTGAAGTCCGTCTAAAAGGTTTTTGGGGATGCCAGCTAAGAGAGAGTTGCAGTAATCAATCCTTGAAAGAACAAATGCACAAATTAGCGTTTTGGTTGCATCAACAGACAGGTAATGACGGACAGAGCTGATTCTACGTAACTCTAGATACGCTACCCTACAGATGTTTGAGATGTGTTGCTGGAAGGTCAGACTCTGATCAAGCGTAACACCGAGACTGCGAACAGTGGGAGAGAAAGGAATGTCAACGTCATTTATCAGAAGAGACTTCGGAAGAGAAGGATCATGGAGAAATTTAGTGGGACAGGCGAGTAGAAGTTCAGTCTTGTCATTCAGTTGTAGTTTGTTGTGCGTCATCCAGGACTTCAGATCCGAGATACAGTCCTGTGTGCGTGTCACCAAGCCATCGAGTTCCGCCAGTGAGGCCGACTGATGAAGCTGTGTATCATCAGCGAAGCTCTCATGTGACAAGGCATGACGACTGATGACATCAGACACAGGACTGGCGTACAGCACAAACAGGATCGGTCCTAGGACCGAACCCTGTGGGACACCAAACGCCAAGACAGACTCTTCCGAATACCTGGAGTTGACACACACAGTCTGAGTCCGATCAGTCAAATAAGAGTGGATCCAGGAGAGAGCAAGGTCACGTATGCCAAAAGAGTGCTGAAGCCTGTTCAGGAGAAGTGTGTGGTCTATAGTGTCAAATGCTGCGGACAGATCTAATAACCGCACCCAGCAAAAAAAAAAAAAAAAGGAAATGATTTTAAATCATCCATGGCGCCAGTCAGCACGTCAGGAGAGGTAATCGAAGACTCAGACAGAAGAACACCCAGATATCATAACCACGCCTGCACCATGCTCCCTCCAGTATTATACCAAACCAGGTGTGAAAGCGCTCCGGTCACCGACTGTAAGCCATAATTACACGCACACTATCACTCCACACACAGCTTCCTAATTCGTATGATTATTCCAGTCCATAGCTTCTTTCTAACGCGTATCACACTCACACTCGTGCGCGCGAGGACAGAGAGACCGAGACAAAGAGAGAAAGAGACAGACAGACAGACAGAAAGAAAGAAAGACACAGACAGAGACAGAAAGACAGACAGACAGAGGCAGACAGACACACAGACAGACAGACAGACATACAGAGACAGACAGAGACACAGGGAGAGAGACAGAGAGAGAGAGAGAGAGATACAGAGACACAGGGGAGAGACAGACAGACACAAATACAGACACAATGAGACAGACAGACTGAGAGACAGACACACAGACAGACATAGATACAGAGACACAGGGAGCGACAGACACACAGACAGAGAGACAGACAGACTGACTGAGAGAGAGACAGAGACAGACAGACACACAGAGAGACAGAAAGACAGAGACGGATACAGAGACACAGGGAGAGAGAGAGGGGGGGGGACAGAGAGACAGACATATCGACAGAGACTGAGACAGACAGACAGAGACAGACACACAGAAGACAGACAGAGAGAGCCTGACAGACAGACAGTGAGAGACTGACAGACAGAGAGAGAGAAGAGAAAGACAGAGACAGACAGATAGAGAGAAAGAGACAGACAGACACAGATAGAGCCAGAGAACGGTACAGGGTTTAATGAAAGATTCAGACAGAAAGATGATAAGAAAAGGTGTACAGTACACTCATCATATATGGCCATACGGTAGACACATCATTAATAACCTAACCCATCTTCACTCCATCCTCAGCTTCATGACGCCTGTGCGTGCACACACACACACACACACACACACACACACACACACACACACACTATATATATATATACACACACACACACACACAAGGTATGAATACACAGGCACTCAAACACACACGTGCGTGTTCACATACATACACAAATACACTCCCACGCGTACTCGCGCGCACACACACACACAAATACACACACGGGTGCGCGCACACACACATACGCGCGCGCACGCATACACACACGCACACACACACACACACACACACACAATGTGCATATAGTTTGTGGACAGGTAGATAGTGTGTGTGTGTGTGTGTGTGTGTGTGTGTGTGTGTGTGGTGTGTGTGTGTGTGTGTGTGTGTGTGTGTGTGTGTGTGTGTGTGTGTGTGGTGCGCGTGTGTGTGTGTTTAAAGGCAACAACCCTCCAAATCATGTGAGTGTATGTGACGTGTTTATCTGCCTGCCTGCCTGCCTGCCTGCCTGCCTGCCTGACTATTTAAAGGCGCCTAACATCTGAACAATTACTAACAAAACTAAAGGTTCCGGGGTAACTAAACACCAGCGCACTACAAAAACACCCTTATCAATGAATAGATTACTCATAATTTTCCCACACGCTGTGCTCGCGTGCCACATCTGTACCTGTCAAATCACAGTTGTTTTGTGCGAGTGTCAACTTTCAAGATGGCACAATCACACGGTGCAAACACAGTCATAAGCCGTCGGCTCCAGACGGGTGAGCCAGGTGGTGGTTCGTCTGATCCATGGCTCGGAAATATCATACAATCATCAACTGTCGCTTCCACACAGGTTAGGTAGGTAGGGGAGGTCATCTGATTCATGGTTTGGCTGTCATCAGCTGATGGTTCCAGACAGGTAAGGTAGGTAGGAGGTTCATCTGAGTCATAGTTTGGTAGTATTATCAGCAGTTGGTTCCACACAGGTAAGGTAGGTAAGCGGTTCATCTGATTTATGGTTTGGTAGTGTTATTACCTGCGGGATCCAGACAGGTGAGGTAGGTAAGTAGATTCATCTGATTCGTGATTTAGTCGTGTCATCAGCAGCTGGTACCAGACAGGTATGGTAGGTAAGGGGTTCATCGGATTTATGGTCTGGTAGAAACACAATCATCAGCCGTCAATTCCAGACAGGTAAGGTAGGTAGGAGATTCAACTCATTCATGGTTCGGTATTGTTATCAGCAGCTGGTTCCAGACAGGTAACGTGGGTAGGAGGTTCATCTGATTCAGGGCTCAGTACAGTCATCAGATGTTGGTTCCAGACCAGTGAACTAGGTGGGCAGCTAAGGCAGCTAATCCGATTCATGGTTCGGTACACACACAGTTATCGGCTGACGACTCCAGACAGGACAGCTAGGCAGGGGTTATCTATGCCCGGTAACAACATACTAATCAGCCGTCGGCTGCAGACACATGAGGGAGGATAGGTGTTCATCCGATTCCTGGTTGGATAGGAACACTGTCATCAACTGTCAGTTCCAGAGAGGCGAGGTAGGCGAGGGGTTCCTCTGTTACATGGCTCAGTGACAGATACAGTCATCAGTTGTCGACTCCAGACATGTGAAACAGGTAGGAGTTTCATCAGATCGGTAGCTATGACAGTAAAACTGAATACTAGGTCCAAAACCAGTCGCCGTGGTGTAGTGGTTAACGCAACGGATTACCGACTGGAAGGTTGCGGGTTCGAATCCCCATCAGTCCCTTCAAAAAAATCAGTGCGAGATTTTTCGGCACTAACCGGCTCCTACCCAGAGTTGGGCGTGCTATAGGCTCATTGGGAAAACTGGGACCACACAGTCGAGTCTCAGCCACTTCACGGATGCGTCATTGAGGGTGTTGCTCAAATCTTCTGACCAGCACCGCAGGTGTCTGTATCTCTCGGGCCTGGTTGACGCCAGGATATATTACGATAGTAAGCGTTGAGTACAGCCCTGTTACGCAGTCTCAAAGCTAGATGAAACTCCATAGCATCATGATTATCATCCTCATCGACATCATCATCATAGCATTGTAAAAAAAAAGTGCCCGTTTCTGTGGTCATTAAGGTGGCGTAGAAAATGGGACGGAAAAAAAGGTGAGCAAAAAAGATAACATCCCTGAGTGCCATGATCCTATTAAAAACAAAAAAAACACAAAAAAACAATGCTCGGTCTCTGCGTTATATAAGCCATGAGTCCGTTATTAGTTATAGATGGCTTGCATTTTTCTCGCACGCAAAGGAAGGATGTGAGTAAACGTAAACACAAACAAAGGAAGGATGTGAGTAAACGTAAACACAAACAAAGGAAGGATGTGAGTAAACGTAAACACAAACAAAGGAAGGATGTGAGTAAACGTAAACACAAAGGAAGGATATGAGTAAACGTAAACACAAACAAAGGAAGGATGTGAGTAAACGTAAACACAAACAAAGGAAGGATATGAGTAAACGTAAACACAAACAAGGAAGGATGTAAGTAAACGTAAACACAAACAAAGGAAGGATGTAAGTAAACGTAAACACAAACAAAGGAAGGATGTAAGTAAACGTAAACACAAACAAAGGAAGGATGTGAGTAAACGTAAACACAAACAAAGGAAGGATGTAGTAAACGTAAACACAAACAAAGGAAGGATGTAAGTAAACGTAAACACAAACAAAGGAAGGATGTGAGTAAACTTAAACACAAACAAAGGAAGGATGTGAGTAAACGTAAACACAAACAAAGGAAGGATGTGAGTAAACGTAAACACAAACAAAGGAAGGATGTGAGTAAACGTAAACACAAACAAAGGAAGGATGTGAGTAAACGTAAACACAAAGGAAGGATGTAAGTAAACGTAAACACAAAGGAAGGATGTGAGTAAACGTAAACACAAACAAAGGAAGGATGTGAGTAAACGTAAACACAAAGGAAGGATGTAAGTAAACGTAAACACAAACAAAGGAAGGATGTAAGTAAACGTAAACACAAACAAAGGAAGATGTGAGTAAACGTAAACACAAAGGAAGGATGTCAGTAAACGTAAACACAAACAAAGGAAGGATGTAAGTAAACGTAAACACAACAAAGGAAGGATGTAAGTAAACGTAAACACAAACAAAGGAAGGATGTGAGTAAACGTAAACACAAACAAAGGAAGGATGTAAGTAAACGTAAACACAAACAAAGGAAGGATGTGAGTAAACGTAAACACAAACAAAGGAAGGATGTAAGTAAACGTAAACACAAACAAAGGAAGGATGTAAGTAAACGTAAACACAAACAAAGGAAGGATGTAAGTAAACGTAAACACAAACAAAGGAAGGATGTAAGTAAACGTAAACACAAAGGAAGGATGTAAGTAAACGTAAACACAAACAAAGGAAGGATGTGAGTAAACGTAAACACAAACAAAGGAAGGATGTGAGTAAACGTAAACACAAAGGAAGGATGTAAGTAAACGTAAACACAAAGGAAGGATGTGAGTAAACGTAAACACAAAGGAAGGATGTTAGTAAACGTAAACACAAAGGAAGGATGTGAGTAAACGTAAACACAAAAAAGGAAGGATGTGAGTAAACTAACAAAAGGAAGGATGTGAGTAAACGTAAACACAAAGGAAGGAAGGATGTGAGTAAACGTAAACACAAAGGAAGGAAGGATGTGAGTAAACGTAAACACAAAGGAAGGATGTAAGTAAACGTAAACACAAAGGAAGGATGTAAGTAAACGTAAACACAAAGGAAGGATGTAAGTAAACGTAAACACAAAGGAAGGATGTAAGTAAACGTAAACACAAAGGAAGGATGTGAGTAAACGTAAACACAAAGGAAGGATGTGAGTAAACACAAAGGAAGGATGTGAGTAAACGTAAACACAAAGGAAGGATGTGAGTAAACACAAAGGAAGGATGTGAGTAAACGTAAACACAAAGGAAGGATGTGAGTAAACGTAAACACAAAGGAAGGATGTTAGTAAACGTAAACACAAAGGAAGGAAGGATGTGAGTAAACTTAAACACAAACAAAGAAGAAAGAAGGTGAGACGTTAAGACACCACAGAAAGAAGATAATGAAATGGATGAAGGACTGGTTGGTTGATTAAACATTAGAAAGCTGGTGGATAGGGTGAGGAAGTCAAAGGGTTAAGTTCTTGTTTTATTAGCGGGGTTGACAATGCAGGATGCTGAGGGCCAGGATGCCGGAGTCAAAGGGTTAAATATACGTTCTGATTTTTTTTAAATCTGCTTCCCAAAATATGTTGATAGAAATAAAACTCATGGGCGAGATCTTTCTGGCAGTACAAACAAAACTCGATCCTTTTTTTTTTTTTTTTTTTTTTTTCCCATCGATAATATTCAGAACAAAACAGGAAGGCAATACATCATCATCATCGACTCCTTTATTTCCTGCTTCGATTTCCTGCCAAAGCGGTTTTTGGCCTTTCTATTTTTGCTGCCAGTACTTTTAGTAAGCAAGCTCATCTTTTTATTCTATTTTTGCATCGAATACTTTAGTAAGCACTACTCTCTTTTTTTATTCTATTTGAATATATTTCCGTAATCAGGCATTGCCACATTTTTGCATCGAATACTTTAGTAAGCACTACTCTCTTTTTTATTTTTATTTGAATCTATGTCCGTAAAAAGGGTCTGGCTTTTTTTGTGTGTTTGTTTTTTGTTTTTTATTTTTTTGTTTTAACAGAGCCGTGAAATAAGACCTTTGAGTTCATCCACAGTCCAACGTTTAAAGCAGGCCTGTTCGCTGCCAGTCTTGATGCTTCCATCATTTTGGTGATGTCAGCGTAGTGTCTCATAGGATCCTCTGTCCCCTCCCCACATGTATATCAAGACTTTGCTAGTGCATAGAGTTTTGTGCAAGCTCAGACAGTCTGCAAGATAACTGCAAGCAGTTTGGGGTGGACGCATTTGGAACTGTTCAACTGCGATGGAACTTCCCCCTCCTGAGCAATCTCCAAGCTTACAAACTCAAGCATTACAGAAAATATTTTAGCAGGTTATTTCAGTCTGAAGTGGAATGAAATCTTACTTGTTTTGGGTGTGTATTTATGGGGAAAAGAATTTCCGTTACATGTCTCCATCCAATAGTTACACTCACAAAACCTGTTTTGTTTTGTTGGTGCTGTAGTTTGGAATTTGTTCAAGAGGGATTCGTCGCACTCGGACAATACCACACGCGCTCCACCCAACAAATTTACCAGCAATTATCTGGCAGACGCCCTAAGCCAGCGCAAAGCCTTAATCGCTGTCAAGGTCTCGAACTGAAGAGCGAAATGGGGGAGAGGGGGAGGGGAGAAAGATCTTTGAAACACTAAACATTAAGACGGGCAGCAAACAGACCAATGTTTAATGTTGCGGGCTGGGACTTAACTCAAGATATCAGATCCTGAGTCTACGGCTTTACCAAAAAAAATAAATAAATAACAACCAGGCAAGAGACGGTGTAGAACCTGGGAATGTGTTCTACTGGTACAACGTCTAGTTTCTGCACAGGAAGGAAGAAGAGAAAGTGAGATGGAGTAGAAAGATACAACTATACAAACTGAAAGTTACCTTATTGTTTTTATTATTATCTAAATTTCTATTTCAATTAGAAGGGGACATAGGCTGTTCCCCTATTTATTTATCATTCATTCATTCATTTCATTCATTTATTCATTCATTCATTCATTCATCCAGCCAGCCAGCTACCCCACCCACCCACCTACCTATTTGTTTGTTTGTTCAATATATTTTATCTATTTATTGCTTTGTTTATCTATTCATATATTTATTTTATATTGATTAATTACTTCATTTTTCATCATCTATTATGAGGAATAATAATGATCAACAACACTATCCAACATTTTATATGATTTCTGTTCATTTTTAGTATCATTTAAACAGACATCAGGGGCACAGAAATGAAAGGACAACAACAACAGCAGCACAGACAACAACAACGATAGCAGCATGAAGATAAAACAACGACAACAACGAAAATAGATGACAACAGCATCTACAACAATGAGAAAACGAAATTATACAATTTCAACATGGTTTTTGGTCCTACTGTTTATCCCTAACCATTGAATGGTCTTCAGATTTCTCGATTTACTTTTCAGAATTATGTTATTCCTCATCTACTCGTGTGTGTGTGGTTGTGTTGTGTGTGTGTGTGTGTGTGTGGTGTGTGTGTGTGTGTGTGTGTGTGTGTGTGTGTGTGTTGTGTGTGTGTGTTGTGTTGTGTGTGTTGTGTGTGTGTGTTGTGTGTGTGTGTGTTGTGTGTGTGTTTGTGTGTGTGTGTGTGTGTGTGTGTGGGTGTGTTGGTGGTGTGTGTGTGTGTGTGTGTGTGTGTGTGTGTGTGTGTGTGTGTGTGTGTTTTGATTTAATGTCTATTCACTAAAGTGATTTTAGACACACAACACACAAAAAAGGGGGGGGGTGATAAGAGGAGTGAAGAGAATATTTGAAAATTGTCAATTTTGAACTTGAGAAAAGATGATCCAGAAAACAACTGTTTTGAAGAGGGGAAGGTAAAACTAACAAATAATGTTACCATAATTAACGATTTAAACAAACAAACTAACAAACAAAATTGATAAATATCTGGAAGAAACGAAGAAAAAAATTAAACTAATAATTGACTAACCATAACAGTGAACAAGTGAAATAACATTTTAAAGGTAATTCGCTATAGGACTTTTTGACAGGCTAACAAAAAATTCATACAGTAATGATGATGAGGCAAATATATCAGAAACTGTACTTATAGATAGTGTTGGAATATGTCGTTTTACCTTAACGCAAGAAAGAATATGACTATGTGTTATCTTCTTTCCACACAGACATACTATGTTCTTGGTGTATTTTGTTTTGAATGCATCAAGTTTCCATCTATACATAAGGGATTGTATAATTCTGCTGGCATGAAGCTGCTTAAGTATTTTGCTAACTTCAAAGTTCATGTGACATTTATCATACTTTTTCTGTTTTAATTGGAACTGCTTCCAGACGTAGTTGTCTACTAAAGTGTAATTCTCGTGCAACGAGAGAGAAAGTGGATATTGTTTGAATCTGGTGAGTTATTAGCTCCCGTTTGGCAGCCCTGTCAACTTTATCATTATAACGAAAAGAACTATGAGAAGGTATCCAGCAGAAAGTAATATCAGTGCCTCTTAAAGATAAATTATGAATCAAGTGACTAATTTCCAGAATCATTTCTGATCTTGTTTGTAATTTTGATAATTCAAGAGCCTGAAGTACTGATTTTGAATCAACGCAAAAAAGTGTTTGAAAAATTGTCCTAGGAAGACTTATCAAAAGTTTAAAGCCATTAATATTGCAAAGACAGATTTATCAAGTGAAGTCCTATGTAGAAAGATTTTTCAATTTTGAGAGCAGGTATTAAAAACGCTGAGCCTGCTTTTCTTTCAATTACTGATCCATCAGTGTAAATTTTCAAATGATCGGAATATAAGTCGTCTATATGACATTTAACCTGACTTGCCAGTAAGTTTATATTGTCTCCTTTTTTTAAATTAGTGTGGTGTACGTCAAATTGTGCTCTTTGGAGTTCCCAACTGGGTACTGGCGAAAAGGAAGGTCTTATAGATACAGGATCTACGTGTAGATCAATTCCTGAGCCTTTCATGACGTCAGATGTGTATGTTGCAAGAGTGATCTGTGAAGATATTGATTTAGCTCTTTTTGGAAAGTCGGTATCTGATCTCAGTTTTAATTTCTGTTTCAGAGATGTTTTCTACGGTGGTGTGTCTTAACAAAAATTTAGTAGAAGCGACTTTCCTTTGCTCATCAAGAGGCAACAGTTTGATTTCATTATATGTGCGAAGACAGGAAGCATGCATTGGAAGACCCAGTGCAAGTTTGAAACCTTTACAATCTATGCTCTGCAGTTTTTTTTAGTAAGTGTTTCGGTGTACTGAAGAAGATTTCTTGGGCACAGGTTAATTTAGATCTAACAAGCGATTTACAAAGATGAACAAGTGTTGATGAATCTTGACCCCATGCCTGTTTGCGAACTATTTTTAAGAAATTTAAACTTTTTTGAGTTTTGGTTAATAAGTATTCAATATGCTGATTCCAAGATAATTTTGCCGTAAGAAAAACTAAGAATTTAATTGACTCATTAAACTGAAGAAGAGTATCTCCCAGTTTGAAAGTGGGAATATTTACTGGGTTAGCTCCATTATTAAATAAAACTATTTTTGATTTTTCCAGGGATAGACGTAACCCATTTTCTACCATGTATCGTGCTATTTTATCAAGTTCTAATTGGTAGCATTTGCGTGTATAATTAATACAGCGCAAAGGAGTTTTCCTTTTCATATTTACCTGCATCCACATGCATAAATCGTCAGCATATTGAGCTAAAACTACATGCTTAGATGCTTTACTGGGTAAGTCATGCATTAATATCATGTAAAGAAGGGGAGCTATAACGGATCCCCGAGGGATACCCATTTGAAGAATTCGTTTCGTGGAATATACATTTTCAATCCTCGTTTGAAATACTGTTTTCTAAGAAACACTTAACATAGTCAAAAATGTGACCTGTCAGCCCAATACTTTTTAATTTAAATAATCTGGAGTGCCACACTTGATCGTATGCTTTCGTTATATCAAAAAATGTAGCTAAAACACATTGACGTCTTGCAAATTGTTGTTTTATGTTAGTAGTTAGCTTTGTTAGGATTTCTACTGGTGACCTGCCTTTTCGAAATCCTGCCTGATTTACTGGTATTATTTTATTCTTTTCACAATAGTGCATCAGTCTCTTTAAGATTATTTTCTCCATTAGTTTACTACATACGTGTGATGTTAATGCAATTGGCCTGTAGTTTTTCAGATCGGTATTACATTTACCTGATTTTAGTACAGGAACCACTATTGTTTCTTTCCAGTTGTTGGGCATTTTCCCACTATTCCAGCATTTTTGAAATATGTCATGTAGCAAAATTATAAAATTTTCTGGTAAATTTTTCAGCATCTCATTGGAAATTGCATCTAGTCCAACTGACGTTTTTTTACTTGGAAGGGACTGAATGGCATCTTTTAATTCTTGAAGTGTGAGTGATGCATTTATGTAGTGAGTATTGTCAGAGGCAGGATCCTTATATACATCTTTCTTTTCTTCTCGTTCCCTATAGTCTCTACTAGAGACAGGAAGTCCTTCTACACGACAGGTCTCAGCAAACACGTCTGCAAAAGCTTCTGCTTTTTCCAGTGAGCTAGGAAAAGGGTTATTTTCTAGCTTTACTGGAATTGATGGCAACTTAATCCCGTTTTTCATTAATTTAGTTTTTCCCAAATCTTTATCATGTCTTTGTGGTCATTTACTTCACATTTACAAAAAGACGTCCAGTGTTGTTCTTTGGCTTGCTCTATGATTCTGTTACACTTAATGTTGGCACTTTTCATCGCTGTATGATTTTCAGGTGACCTGTTTGCTAAATAGATTTTGTATTTTTCTTTCTTTTCGTTCACTGCCTTTTGACAATCCTCATTCCACCAGACATTTCCATGATGTTTTCCTATTTTCGACACTGTAAGTTTTTGAATTGAAATGTTAGCAGCTCTTAACAGTGAGTTACAGAAAACTTCGTACATGTCGTTTATGTTCAATTGCTTCAGATAGATCTGTTCTCGTCTTTTCAAGGATTGCCTTAAAACTGATCCAGTCTGCGTTTTTATAATTAAACTTGGGTAAACTATCTTGTGGCATGGCGTCTATTTCAGTAGTATGGTTTAGGGTAAGACGTATGGGGATGTGATCTGATCCCAACAAGTCATCCTCTGTTTGCCACGTGGCGTTTGGGGCTAGGGATGGAGAGATTAAAGTGAGGTCGATAGCTGTGGGTCTGTGGGTTGGTATATCGGGGATCCGGGTAATGTGTCCGTTGTTAAGTAAATATAAACTGGAATCTACAATATTTTCGATCAACCTGTTGCTTGTTATGTTTGTACAATACTTTTCCCAAAATGGGGCATGTGCATTAAAATCACCTCCAATTATCCACTTGTCGTCCTGATCTTGAAAGTGTCTTAACCATTCAGTGTTCACAGAGTCTGGGCCTCTTGGTAAGTATACAGAGGCCATATTCACAACTAACGATGAGGAAAATTTTATAATGATTGCACATGATGAAATAAATGCGGTAGATTTTGGTACTGGCGATGTTCGTTCACAATAGTTCAGTCCTTCACGAACATATATAGCTGTTTGTATACGGCCACCGTCATTTACAGAGTGTGTGTGTGTGTGTGTGTGTGTGTTGTGTGTGTGTGTGTGTGTGTGTGTGTGTGTGTGTGTGTGTGTGTGTGTGTGTGTGTGTGTGTGTGTGTGTGTGTGGATGTGGATGTGTGTGTGTGTGGATGTGGATGTGTGTGTGTGCGCGCGCCTCTCTCTCTCTCTCTCTCTCTCTCTCTCTCTCTCTCTCTCTCTCTCTCTCTCCCCTCCCCGTATGAAAAAGACAGACAGACAGACAGCCAAACAGGCAAGCAGACAGACAGGCAGAGTAAAATACAAAAGCATTAAACAAATGTTTGATAGAATATCTAAAGAGAAAAAAGGACAGGTATGTGTGTGTATAAGCAGTAGCTGCAGTGTATGAAGATCCCCCAAGTTACACGCGCGTGCGAGTTCGTGTGTGATAGAGTGTGCAATTGCATGCGTTTGTGTTCGCTTGTGCGTGTGTACGCGCGTGTACGTGTGTACGTGCGCGTCAGTGTGTATGTCTGTGTTTAAAAATGGCTGTTTTTTCTTGAAGACAAAAGAATTGGGGACATCACAAAAGACTCAAAAAGAAGAAAGAAAAGGATAGACTGGGGAAAATAATAAAAAGCTGAGGTAAAACAGTGTTCTCAAACACTAATTTCTCGTCATCACCAGATGTTTCTAAATTATACGGGCACGCAAAGCTTTTCTAACAATCTTTTCCCATTTTCCCCATTTATAGAAAAAAAAAACTCTGTTTTTGTTTTGTTTCGGTCCGATCTTTCTTTGTTGCTTTCAATTTTTCCTCCTTCCTCTTTGTTTGTCTTTTTTGTGTGTGTTTGTTTTGATGTTTGTTATTTGTGTGCGTGCGTCCATGTGTGTTTTGCGATTGCGTGCATGGGGTGAGTATGCACGTGGGCGTGCGTGTGTGCTTGCTTACTAGGAGGACAAACACACACAAACACGAATGAAAGCAAGTCATTTGCGTGTTTTGCGTCCCTGTCTACGTAGAAAAACAAAAAGGAAACAACATGTCGGAAAGAGACAAAAAGTGACAAAATAGTACAATTTCTGAGAGTGTGTGTGCGTGCCACCTATCGAGTGAGCGAACGAGCGAGCGAGGGAGAGAGAGAGAAAGAGGGAAAGTGAGACAGACAAAGAGACAGAGACAGACAGACAAACAGAGACAAAGAGACAGAGAGAGACGGACAGAGAGACACAAAGACAGAAATACAGAAATCTACTAATGACAGGAGAGGAGAGGAGGGAGAGAGAGACAGAGACAGAGAGAGAGAGACACAGAGAGAGAGAGAGAGAGAAAGAGAGACAGAGAGAGAGAGACACACACACACACACACACACACACACACACACACACACACACACACACACACACACACACACACACACACACACACAAAGAAAGCGAGAGAGAGGTGACAGAAACGAAGAAAAAGGCAGAACATGACACTCAGAGGGGGAATGTGTGAGAGGAGGGTGAGAGAGAGAGAGAGCGAGAAAGAGAGAGAGAGAGCGAGAAAGAGAGAGAGAGAGAGAGAGACAGAGAGAGAGAGAGAGGACAAGCAACGAACAGAACTAACGGCAAACGTCAATGTAACCACAGAAAAAAGCAGAAAGACAGGAACGAAGAGATGGTTAGGTTCACGAGACGATGGGGGAAAAGACAACAGGACAGTTCGCTGCAAAAAAAGATAGACAGAGAGGTCTTTGAATAAGCAAGTGAAAGACAGTAAGATATAGAAAGAAGCAGCAAAGACAAAAAAAAATGAAAAGGGAAAAAAGTGAAACAAAGCAAGTGTTTATCATAATACTGAGAAAGAGAGACACAAGAAAAGAGAGGAAAGTCCAATTTGTAAATGAGTAAAAGAGAAACAATGAAAAAGAGGGAAACAGCGAAGATAGAAAATAAAAGGAAAAAAAAACAAAGGAGAAACAAAGAATGGAAAAAGGATAATAGTGTCCATGAAATGAGAGGAAGAAAGAAACAACACAAAAGATTTTTTCGCTAACTGAAACAGAGGGAGATGGGAGAGGTCTGCAACAGAATGACAGAGAAAGTCACAGAGAAATAATGAGAGAACTAAAAAAAGAACAGTAAGTTTGGGAAGAACAAACCTGAAGCAAAATCAAAACGGATGATAAAAAAAAAACAAGAGAGAGAGAGAGTGTGTGTGTGCGTGTGTGTGGGGAGGGATGGGGGTGTGCGTGTGTGGGTGTGTATGTGTGTGTGCATGTCTGTGTGTGCATGTCTGTGTGTGTGTATGCATGTGTGTGTGTGTGTGTGTGTGTGTGTGTGTGTGTGTGTGTCCATTTGTCTGTCTGTCTGTCTGCATGTCTGCGTGTGTGCCTGTGCGTGTGTGTATGTGAGTGTGTCTATGTGTGTGTGTGTCTGTCTGTCTCTGTGTATGTATATCTGCTTGTGTGTCTGTGTCTGTATCTCTCTCTCTCTGTCTGTCTGTGTGCATGTGTCTGTCTTTGTGATATACTGTGGACATATGTCTGTCTGTCTGTCTTTTAAGATACACATTTCAGCTGGCAAAATATCCACAGTGGCAAGAAACAAAACAGTGGGTTCCGGAAAAAGACCCAAATGGAACACACACACAAAAACAAAGAAAGAACGAGGAGAAAAAGCCAGTGATCTTAACAATAAAACCCAGACAGCGTCACCAAAAGAACGATCACTGGATCACCAGCACTCAACCAACACAAAAGAAAACCCTCACGAGCTAACGGCCCTCCTGAGATGGGGGTGGGGGGTGGGGTGGGGGTGGGCGAAGACCTCAAAAGACTCGGACCAGACATTTCATGAATGGGGGGTACATTGTTACATCAAGTCACTGGCCATTTGGGAGCATCATGGGGGGAAAGCGGCTTGAGAGAAAAACAAAACGACTCGCACAATGTTAATACCCTGAAACGTACGATCGGTCGCCAGCTACGATGCCACAAAGTCCGATCGTTGAGGACTTAACATTAGAGGTAATACTTAAAAACAACAGGCTTGGACCCAGGAACTTGGGGCCTTGATAAAGGAAGGATGAGCAAAGAAAACTGAAACTGCTTTGGAAACAATCGATGTGCAAGCCATGTACGTTCACTTTAGTTTATGATTTAACAACAGGAGTCAATGAATGGGGCGAAAAGATTTGGATCAGTTTGAATGTCATTATAAGTACTCCTTTTGATATTTTGATGATTTCATTGATATTTATTATAAGGAAACATTTTTGGGTTTTTTATGATATACATACTCTTTTATGTATCATATATCTGTTGTAAAGAAGATGACTTAGTTTCAATAAAATGATACTGCTTTTTCTATACATTCGTTTTTATGAATTAATAAACTTTATAGTAAGCTTATTTATTTCCTGTAAATGACTGATTTTAAAGGATGAAGATAGGTCATATCAGCCCATGATGTTTGTGTGTGTATGTGTGCACGAATGTTGTAAATGTCTGCAACTGCATGTGCGCGCTCGTTCGCGTGTGTATGCGAGTGTGTATGTGTGTGTGTGTCTGTGTGTCTGTGCGTCTCTCTCTCTCTCTCTCTCTCTCTCTCTCTCTCTCTCTCTCTCTCTCTCTCTCTCTCTCTTTCTCTGCATGTGTGTGTCTGTCTCTATGTTTGTGTTATACCGTGACATATATCTGTCTGTCTTTTAAGATACACATTTGAGCTGCCAAAAGAGAATACCCACAGTGCAAAGGGTAAAAAAGGTGGCTTCCGGAAAAAGACCCAAGAGGAACACACACACAAAAACAAAGAGAATGAGGAGAAAACGCCAGTGATCTTAACAATAAAACCCAGACAGCGTCACCAAAAGAACGATCTGTGGATCACCAGCACTCAACCAACACAAAAGAAAACCCTCACGAGCTAACGGCCCTCCTGACATTTGGTGGGGGGGGGGGGGGGCGGAAGACCTCAAAAGACTCGGACCAGACATTTCACGAGCGGGGGTACATTGTTACATCAAGTCTCGGGCCGTTTGGGAGCAACATGGGGGGAGAGCGGCTTGAGAGAAACACAAAACGACTCGCACAATGTTAATACCCTGAAACGCACGATCGGTCGCCGCTACGATGCCACAAAGTCCGATCGTTGAGGACTTAACATTAGAGGTAATACTTAAAAACAACAGGCTTGGACCCAGGAACTTGGGGCCTTGATAAAAGAAGGATGAGCAAAGAAAACTGAAACTGCTTTGGAAACAATCGATGTGCAAGCCATGTACGTTTACTTTAGTTTATGATTTAACAACAGGAGTCAATGAATGGGGCGAAAAGATTTGGATCAGTTCTAATGTCATTATAAGTACTCCTTTTAATATTTCAATGATTTTATTAATATTTCGTACAAGGAAAAATTATTGTCTTTTTATGATATACATACTCTTTTATGTATCATACATCTGTTGTAAACAAGATGACTTAGTTACAATAAAATGATACTGCTTTTTCTATACATTCGTTTTTATGAATTAATAAACTATATAGTAAACTTCTTTATTTTCTGCTATGACTGATTTGAAAGGATGAGGATGGGTCATACCAGCCTTATGTGTGTGTGTGTGTGTGTGTGTGTGTGTGTGTGTGTGTGGTGTGTGTGTGTGGTTGTGTGTGTGTGTGTGTGTGTGTGTGTGTGTGTGTGTGTGTGTGTGTGTGTGTGTGTGTGTGTGTTGTGTGTGTGTGTGTGTGTGTGTGTGTGTGTGTGTGTGTGTGTGTGTGTGTGTGTGTGTGTGTGTGTGTGTGTGTTGTGTGTGTGTGTGTGTGTGATGTGGTGTGTGTGTGGTGTGGGTGTGGTGTGGTGTGTGGTGTGTGTGTGTGTGTTGTGTTGTGTGTGTGTGTGTGTGTTGTGTGTGTGTGTGTGTGTGTGTGTGTGTGTGGTGTGTGTGTGTGTGTGTGTGTGTGTGTGTTGTGTGTGTGCGTGTGTGTTGTGTGTGTGTGTGTTGTGTTGTGTGTGTGTTGTGTGTGTTGCGTGTGTGTTGTGTGTGTGTGTGTGTGTGTGTGTGTGTGTGTGTGTGTGTGTGTGTTGTGTGTGCTCTGTATGAATCTGGCATGAACACAGATGATTACCTATGCCTCAATAACTCTCTCAGTCACTTGGCCAAATGACAAGACAATATTGCCATCACTTAAGGCCACAAAAGACATCAACGAATTTCCCTAGGGCCTGAAAGCCTTACATATGGTGATCTCTCTCTCTCTCTCTCTGTATGTCTGTCTGTCTCTCTGTATCTGTCTCTCTCTCTCTGTATCTGTCTGTCTGTTTGTCTCGATCTCTCTCTCCCCACCCTCCCTCTCTCTCTCTCTCTCCCTCCCTCACACACACACACACACGCACACACACACACTACACACGTATACGCACGAATGCACCCACGCACACAAGCACAAGGATTAGACACTTCATTATATGGCAGGGATCAGGTGGTACAACTATGATTTATGAAGGTTCCATCGGTGCCATATGACCATGCACATCAACACAGTGTTAATATAAGGCTGCCCTGCACGTACGTGAATATTGACAATACAAGTCAGGACCTTGACTGGTATTTTGCATACATATCTATCAGAAATAAACTGTAAACTCGCCTTTCCTTTTGTTATTGTTGTTACATCACACAAAAGGTCACAAAGCAAATTAATGAATGAATAAACCAATAAACAAACAAGAAATAAACATACCAACGTCGATAGTTCTGGAGAAAGCCTGCAACAAGCTGCGAAATGATTGGAATTCTGTTTTGTAAAGAATTTTTGTCAGAAAAAGAATGCTGTTTTGTGAAGACCGTAAAAGAATTCCGTTTTGTGAAGAGTTTCTGTCAGTAAAAGAATTCCGTTTTGTGAAGAATTTCTGTCAGTAAAAGAAATTCCGTTTTGTGAAGAGTTTCTGTCAGTAAAAGAATGCTGTTTTGTGAAGAGTTTCTGTCAGTAAAAGAATTCCGTTTTGTGAAGAATTTCTGTCAGTAAAAGAATTCCGTTTTGTGAAGAATTTCTGTCAGTAAAAGAATGCTGTTTTGTGAAGAGTTTCTGTCAGAAAAAGAATGCTGTTTTGTGAAGAGTTTCTGTCAGTAAAAGAATTCCGTTTTGTGAAGAGTTTCTGTCAGTAAAAGAATTCCGTTTTGTGAAGAATTTCTGTCAGTAAAAGAATGCTGTTTTGTGAAGAATTTCTGTCAGTAAAAGAATGCTGTTTTGTGAAGAATTTCTGTCAGTAAAAGAATGCTGTTTTGTGAAGAGTTTCTGTCAGTAAAAGAATGCTGTTTTGTGAAGAGTTTCTGTCAGAAAAAGAATGCTGTTTTGTGAAGAGTTTCTGTCAGAAAAGAATGCTGTTTTGTGAAGAGTTTCTGTCAGAAAAAGAATGCTGTTTTGTGAAGAGTTTCTGTCAGTAAAAGAATGCTGTTTTGTGAAGAATTTCTGTCAGTAAAAGAATGCTGTTTTGTGAAGAGTTTCTGTCAGAAAAAGAATGCTGTTTTGTGAAGAATTTCTGTCAGAAAAAGAATGCTATTTTGTAAAGACAGTAAAAGAATTCCGTTTTGTGAAGAATTTCTGTCAGTAAAAGAAGACTCTTTTGTGAACAGTTTCTGTGAATAATGGGATGCTGTTGGGTGGACAATTTCTGTCAATAAAGGAAAAAGGAATGTTGTCGTTTGAAGAGTTTCTGTCACTGCAGGAGTGCTGGTTTGTATACAGTTTCTCACTACTAAGGAATGCTGTCCTAAGGAGAGTTTCTGTCACTGAATGAATGTTGTTCTGTGAAGAGTTTCTGTCACTGCAGGAACGCTGGTTTTAGAGAGTGTCTGTCACTAAGCGAATGCTGTTTTGTGAAAAGTTTATGTCACTTACGAAACGCTACTATAAGGAGTTTCTGTCACTAAATGAACGCAGTTTTGTGAAGAATTTCTGTCACTAAAGAAATGCTATTTTGAAGAAATTCTGTCATGAAAGAATGGCAGATTTGTTAAGAATTTCTATCAATAAAGGAATTTTGTTCTGCGTAAACTTCATGTCACTTCAGGAACGTTGTTCAGGGATGAATTTTCAAACCCTTGTAAAAAACGAAAATAAAAAACACGTGTTCTATGAGGGAACTCCATCTTTCACTTACATTCTCTAAACAATACACAGCCATCACCATCAAAGGATTTTAACATTGTTTGACAGGTTTACGAGCGATCTGACCTCAGAATAACCCTCGATGTTTATAACGGATAAATAAGATTCTGGTAACAGTGGTCCGTCTTGATTTACGATCTTTACTTTACTTGCAGTTCAGCCTTGGTTTACGAATAGAGTTTTCCTGCTTCCATCAAAGGAGTTTATAATCAATCACTTCATCGCACTTTGAAGTGTTTTCAATATTATGGTTGTCACACGCTGTTGTGGTTGTAGATCAACTGATGGTTTTGTCCACTTGTTTGAATTTATTGTCATAAGCTTTCAAGTTCTCCGAATGTTTTTTGTTTTGTTTGTTTGTTTGTTTTTTTAACAAAAATGGAATAATTTGTTGTATCCATTAGAGATGCAAACCTCTCTCTCTCTCTTTCTTTCTTGCTCTCTCTCTCTCTCTCTTCTTGCTCGCTCGCTCCTCGCTCGCTCTGTGTGTGTGTGTGTATGTGTGTGTGTGTGTGTATGTGTGTGTGGTGTGTGTGTGTGTGTGTGTGTGTGTGTGTGTGTGTGTGTGTGTGTGTGTGTGTGTGTGCGCGTGCACAGAATATATTTGGATCCATGAAGAGAAAAGTTGGCGGAGATTCACATGTTGTCAGTACATATATACACCATGTATTTACAGAAAACAATCACCTGCGAGTATAAAAACCAAAAGAAATTACCAACCACAAAATAAAAAAGGGACGAAGAAAGTGAATCACCCTGTCATATACCAGCACTCCACACAGCCAAAACCCACGGCCTCAGCGACCTCAACGACCCGTTTCCAAACACACAGCTGGTAAAGAATCGCCTTTTTCAACATTGTACCATGTAGACCCAGAAGAAAACAAAGTATAACCCTTCTCAATGTCAAAGTACATACAGCTCTGTTACTGCTGCTGTTGCTGTTGCTGTTGCTGTTGCTGTTGCTGTTGCTGTTGCTGTTGCTGTTGTTGTTGTTGTTGTTTAAAGTCCAGTCGATTGCCTAGAGCCATATCAGAGCTATAACTGCTTCAAAATATACATAATACTTCGACAGGGAAAAAAAGGGAAGGGAAAAGAAAATTAAGTTCACATATCAATGCATTCGCGCACATAATCTAAGGGCATGCCCCCGGCGTTGACCACTCCGTCCAATTTATCGCACAGGGATTTAAAAAAAATACCTGAATACAAATATAAGCATACCTAAGGACAACAAAACATATACAAAGACAGGCATAAATTACCTAAAATTGCTTCTGCATACCTCACCTCCTCAGAGCCAATTCTCAATCCTAAGAAAAAGTACGTAAGACTTTATCGAACACATACAGATGAATAGACCAGCAAGGCAGAAAATGACAGGAAGAGATGACAGAAAGCACAGGAACAAGGCAGAAACAAAGAAAGTGACAGAAAATAGGACATTTCTAGCACACAATTTCCAGAAGGTGGGGATACTATTTATACTGAAAGAGCCCCCGGCATCCCAACGGGGTGTGGGTGTGGGGTGAGGTCTCAGCAACTCAACGATCCGTTTCCAAACACGTAGCAGATAAAGAATAGCCTTTTTCAACATTGTACCATATAGACCCCACAGGAAAACAAATTATAACCATTCTCAATGTCAAAGGTACATACAGCATAAAAAAGGACTGTACCACAACACTTACGCTAAATTAAAAGTTACGAAACTTAAAGGAATAAGATAACCGGATAACACGAGCCAGTGAAGTTGTTCCCCTTTTTTCTAATCTTCTTTCTGCATTCGCTCCCTTATACAATGAAATTGGCATTTCCCGTCATGAACATGTAGTCCTGGCTGTTTCTCAGAGAGAGAGAGACAGACAGACAGACAAACAGAGAGACGGAGAGACAGAGACGGAGAGAGAGACAGAGACGGAGAGAGAGACAGAGACGGAGAGAGAGACAGAGAGACAGAGATAGACAGACAGACAGAGAAAGAGACAGAGATAGAGACAGAGAGAGAGACAGAGACAGAGACAGAGGGAGGGAGGTAGGGAGGGTAAGAGAGAGAGAAAGAGAGACAGAGAAAAGAGGAAGGTTTCAAACCGTAATGTAGAGTGATTCAAATTGAAGTTATGGATTTCTGGCCACCTGTCTGACTGTCTGCATTTCTCTCTCTCTCTCTCTTTCTGTTATTTATCACTTATTTCCTTAGTGTTTTGTGGTTCTAAGCTGATACATGTAGAGTAGTAATGACAACTGAAAACAGCTTTAAGTCAGTGTCTCTATCTATCTTCACCTACCCTGCCATAGTATGAACGGACGCGCTTGTGTTTGTGTGTGTGTGTGTGTGTGTGTGTGTGTGTGTGTGTGTGTGTGTGTGTGTGTGTGTGTGTGTGTGTAGTGTGTGTGTGTGTGTGTGTGTGTGTGTGTGTCTTTGTGTGTGTTACACAGAGAGAGAATATGTATTTACATGTGTTTTATGTATATACATATATATATATACATATATATATATAGATATATATATACATTTAGATAGATAGATATATAGATACACACATAATATATATATATATATATATTATATATATATATATATAAAGTATATATATGTGTGCGTGTGTGTATGTGTGTGTGCGTGCGTGCGTGCGTGCGTGTGTACGTGAATGCGTGGTGTATCGGTCTCTGCTGGTGCGCGCTTATGTTTTAAATGTCTTTTTCAAAACTTTAGATAAATTACATTCAACAATACACATTTTCGATATCTTTAACAATGTAAGCAACGTTTGACATAAAAATAATAATTAGAGCAATCCGTTGTCCAACTTTTACCATTTTACCCCCGCGAGTGTTGACCACTTAAACAGAAATGTGAAGGTAGGGCTTGACCATCTTGTTTCTTACTGCTGGATACCGTCCTGTGAGCTGTTAATTGTTTTTCCGCCACATCTTATTTGAAGAAGGAAGATGCGATTATATTCAGAAGGTAACCGGAGGCGAAGCGGAGAGGAAGAGACAGACAGACAGAGACACAGACAGACAGACAGACAGAGACAGAGAGACACAAAACAGGCAGAGACAGAGAGAGACACAGACGGAGAGAGGGGGAGAGAGAGAGAGAGAGAGAAAGAGACAGAGAGAATGTGTGTGTGCGCGCGCGTGCGTGTATACGTGTGCGTGCGTGGGTGTCTGCGTGCATATGAGTGAGTGTGTGTGTGTGTGTGTGTGTGTGTGTGTGTGTGTGTGTGTGTGTGTGTGTGTGTGTGTGTGTGTGTGCGTGCGTGCATGCGTGTGCGTTTGTGAGCGCGCGCGTCGTGCGTGTGTGTGCGCGCGCGTCGTGCGTGTGTGTGCGCGCGCGTCGTGATTGTGAGTGCGCGCGCGTCGTGAGTGTGAGTGCGCGCACGTCGTGCGTGCGCGTGTGCATGTGTGTGTGTGCGCGCGCGCGCGCACGTGTGTGTGTGTGTGTACGTGCGTGTTTGTATGTCTGTGTCTGTGTGTGTATGTGTGTTCTGTGATTGTGTGTGCAGTGTGGGGGTATCCAATGTAGATAATGTATGTGTTCGTGCACGTGGGTGGCATGTTTTGTTGTGTAGTCGGTATCAATATTCACATAAAAATGACATATGTATGTATGTATGTATGTATGTATGTATGTATGTAATATGTATGTATGTATGTATGTATGTATGTATGAGCATGCACATAAGTATACGGTGTGCGTGTAATTGTGTAATTGTGCGTGTGTTGATTTCTTTAACTTTCATTCACATGTTTAAGAGTAGTGTGTGTGTGTGTGTGTGTGTGGCGTGCGTGTATGCGTACGTCCGTCCTGTATTTCAGACAAAATGTCCAAAGCAGTGACGCCGCTACAGAAGCAGAAAACCAAGGTAATAAATAATGAGATCAGGCAGAACCACACAGAGCGAGAGAATCTACCCAGTGCAATGAATAAGAGATGACAATGCAGTGATGATGAATGCTACCATCGACTTCAGTTTCTGGTTTTGAGACCTTGCAACAGGGCTATCATTACAGCTCCTGGCGTCAGCAAGGCCCGAGAGATACAGCACCTGCAGTACCGAGTCGAGGGAAATTTGAGCATCAAACAGGCCTGGGGGGGATGCAGTTAGTTTCAGTTTCAAGTTCTCAAGATGACGTCTCCGCGCTCGGAATGAATTCCATATGCACTACTATCGTCACAGATGCCAGGTGATGGAGAAGATCCAGAATGATCACGGCACAAGCCTTAAGTCTGCACGTAAATCCAAGAGCTGGCCAGGTCCTGAGGTCCTACCCAGATAGTTCCATAACCTTGGGGTCGTAGGGGAGAGAGGTGGCAGAGACCTTAACGTTTCCCGGGGCCAGCACCACGAGGGCGTCGCCCATTTCTCTACTTCGATTCAAATTCATAATTCATATTCATATTCATTTTTTTACCTTGACTTCAGAAAGGCAAAGGACCAATTGGTCTTCATGGGGTGGGGCCTGGGAAATCAACGTATCTCTCCAATGTTCTATACCAAAGCAGCCGGGTAATGCCTTGCTCTTCACGATTTTAAACTGCCGTGGGATCTTCAGCGTGCACAGCCAGAAGGCACACGTACGGGTCCGACTCCTTTTTTGTCCCCTTCCGAAGGACTAGACGTTCAGTTTGATTTTCACGTCAAACTGGGGACAGAAGTCAAGGCCTGTACGGGAAGCGAACCCTGGAACCTCGAGTTTAGTTATTGGCAGGCGAACGTCTGAACCATTCTGCCACTCTTCTATGCAATGTTAGATGTTTTGAGCAACACTATGAAAGACGTGGCCCGGAAGTGGTAGACAATCAACTGTGTCATCCCTGGTTCCTCATTTTGGAATAAAACCGGATATAAAACGTTCGGGGTAAACCTCCCACGGGAACAATTGTGGACTTTCTAACTAATCGATAATCCACGATCTTGAACTTTGATTTTTGTGCTGTGATTCTTGTTACTTATGGTTAATCTTATTACTGTTTTCTTGTGTCACATGTTTGCTTTCTGTTTATTTTCCTTAAAGGCTTTGTTTTTGTCTCCCTTTTGGAAGACTTATTTTTGTGTTTGGTATTCTTCGGTTCGAAAGTAAAACCGCAGTCTTTTCTTTCTCGCTGTTTTAAGACTTTTTTTTCTGTTTCTTAAGTTTTTCGTTGTGACTTTTATTTTAAAAAAATGTTGCCCGTTTAATCTCCATTTTTCCCTTTATTCGCCTCTTTATGTTTCTCGAGGACCGTGATAATCAAAGCCTCTCTTGCACACGGGGACTTTTCGTGTATGTGCGTGTCTGCGCGCGTACGTTTTGTGTGTGTGTGTGTGTGTGTGTTGTGTGTGTGTGTGTGTGTGTGGTGTGTGTGGTGTGTGTGTGTCGTGCGTGTGTGTGTGTGTGTGTGCGTTGTGTGGTGTGTGATAGTGTGTGTGTGTGTGTGTGTGTGTGTGTGTGTGTGTGTGTGTGTGTGTGTGTGTGTGTGTGTGTGTGTGTGTGTGTGTGTGTGTGTGTGTGTGTGTGTGTGTGTGTGAGTGCTCGCATGAGCATGCGTGTTTGTGTACGAGCGTTGTTGTTTTCTGTTTGTTCTTTGTTTTTCCTGCTTTGTTCTGTCTTCTTCTTTTCGTGTTCTTTCTGTCATGTCTTCCTTGTCTGTCCCGGCGTTCATTCCTGTATCTGCGTTGAGAGGTAACGGGTGCAATATCAAACGGGTAGAATGTCGGACTTGCAAAACACAAATTCTGGGTTCGAAATAACTGGGCCTTGATACCTCCCACCTGATAGGTAAAGGGTTTTCGATCTCCCGAATTAACACGTATGTATACCTGTTAGTGTACAAACCTCCATTGTGTGTATATACGCGGGCAGATCATCTAACGATACACAGTAAAAAAAAAGTGTTATTCATGTCTGTGTCTGATGGCTTATCATCATCATCATCAAGTACCCTGCCGCATGGCGCTGGCGATCATGACCCTCCATATGTATCCATCCCTTGTTGCCGAAAGCAACATCTTCCACCCTCTCTGTCTTCAGCCACCCTGCAAGTCCAATATTTTCTCTCTGGGTCTACTTGGTGCTCTCTTTCTGATGGCTTTTGGAAACATGAAAACACCCTATCCCTACACACACCGAAAACAGTACATGCAGTCTATGCAGCAGCGTAAGCCTGCAGTGTGGGCAAAATAATGTGTGTACAGGCATCCGTAAAAAAAATTTAAACACTAAAAACAAACAAACAAAAAAACAATCACTGAAGGTTTATAGCTCTGCCTCTACATGAAAATACGAAAACAAGAACAGGGGGGGGGGGTAAGTCGAAGCTATAAAAAGATATAATGCTTTGCATTTTTTTTCCCTTACATCCAGCTCTCAAAAAAGTTAAGAGAGCTTTCCCTCGAGTCAGCTTCAGAATGTAACCCTATCTCCTTTCTTCAAATACAATGCGGCGGAAAAACAATTTCACAAATCACGGGACATTATTCATCAATAAGATGCAACATGGTCAAGCCATACCAACTTTTTCTTTTTTAGTAGACTAGTCAACGATTGTGATCATAAAACAAGACTGCCTGTCGCACTGGCTTTTATGTGAAAAGTTGGGACTGAAATTTGCTCATCTGTAAGGCAAAATATAAAGCCCATCATCAAAGTGTCCTGTGCATTCCCCATGCAACTTTGATTGGGTATAGGATTTACAGATTTGTTCAGATGTTATGAATTTCTGTTATTTGTTATATTCTTACTTACAACTGTATTTAAAAACGAAGACAGTGACTTGATAGTAACAGCAACTGCATGTTTTATACACACATGAAGTCAGTTGTTCCACTGTGGCGTACAATGCAGATACAAAACAGTTTTCATCTCTTCTCGAGAGTGGAAGAAATCTCCCCCCCCCCCCCCCCCAACCTATATCTGATAAAGAAAGAAGAGGAGGGGAGGAGCAGACTGAGAGGACAGAAATACATCATCCCAACCTGAATCAATTTACTTTCTGATGTAAAACGTTTTTGTGTGGGTTCCTCTCAAAAACACAGCGCCAGAACTGCACGCTCATGACGTAACATGTCAACTTCGGCAATATGTGAGACAGTGCAGAAAGAAGATTACAAGAAGGGGAACAATCCATCGGTTCGTGTTACCCTGTCATTTTTTTCCCCGTTTGATAGTCTTTAATTATCGTAAGTGTGGCGGTACGGTCAGTTATTGTTGAGGGTGTGTGTGTGTGTATGTGTATGTGTGTGTGTGTGTGTGTGTGTGTGTGTGTGTGTGTGTGTGTGTTGTCAGTCACTGTGTGTGTGTGCAGATGTGTGTGTGGTGTGTGTGTGTGTGTGTGTGTGTGTTGCGTGTGTGTGTGCGTGTGCTGTGTGTGTGTGGTGTGTGTGTGTGTGTGTGTGTCTGTGTGTCTGCGTCTGTCTCTGTGTGTCTGTGTCTGTGCTGTGTCGTGTGTGTGTGTCTGTGTGTGTTATGTGTGTCTTTTGTATGCGTGCGTGCAGTGCATGTATGGTGCGTTTGCTGGTTTTGGTTTGTTTGTTGTTTTTTTTCATATTGTGCGAATCAGAGACATAGAAAAGCTATTTTCTTTATGATTCTATACATGTAATTGTAAGAACTCTGACGCTCTACCAGCTACGTATGAACACACAGGTTGTCCAGGTTTCTCATCGTGATTACTGCTTTGTTGATTGCCAGGGAGATTTACATTTTCATCCAGTGTGCATTTGTCTGTGTGTGTGTCTGTTGTTGCTGTGTGCTTTGTGTGGCTGGCTTGTAGTTTCTGCAATACTTTCTGAATACTTGTGTGCTTGAGTTTTTAACCGAGTTTCTGTTGGGTTTCCGTAATTTCCTTGTTTGTTTACTGACATCTTGCTTGTTTGCCATTTTTATTACTAATTTTGTATAAAGAAATGTTCCTTCCCCTAGTACATGACAGGTTAATATCCTCATATTTTGTGCAATGTAAATCACATGACAGAGAGGGTGGGAGATGTACTTGCAGCGACAAGGGATAGATTCGTGTGGAGGGCCATGATCGCCAACGCCATGCGGCAGGGCACAGGATGCTGATGCTGATGCTGACGCTGAATGATGATAATAATATCATATAAACATGCACTTACAGAAAGAAAGACGGAGAATGAGATAAACATAAAAGAAAGACGGGAACTTTTATTACTACAGAAAAGTGTGGGGGCCCAATGAGACGGGGGCCCAATGAGACGGGGACCCAATGATACGGGGGCTCAAAGAGATGGGGGCTCAAAGGGACGGGGGCCCAAAGAGACGGGGGCCCAATGACACGTTTTCTTATTACTACAGAAAAGTGTGGGGGCCCAATGAGACGGGGGCCCAATGAGACGGGGACCCAATGAGACGGGGGCCCAAAGGGCAAACCCCACGGGAACAGAGAGACAGAAAGAGAAAGAGACAATGGGACAGAGACAGGGGAAAGAGACGCAGAGAGAAGGAGACAGACGGACACAGAGCTCCACTTCAAGTTGATCTAAAACTTTATCCACTTCTTCGGTTTCAAAAACAATCATCACTAAACAAACCTTAAAGTCGATGAAGAAATGGAAGACGGAGAAAATAAACTGATCTACAAGAACAACATCAATGTAAAGCGATATCCCAATCAATAACAGTATTTCTGCATAAGGGAAATTCCTCTATGAACTATATTGTTTTCGTTGTTAAGTTTGTACACCTCCGTCATTGTGTTAAGTGAGATACACCCCTCCTCAACATCCTATTTTAGAAAGAAGTTGAGTTCAGTTCAGTTCATATTGCGTATAGCCCAGCCGACTACTAGAGCCATATCAGGGCTAACACCACGTCAAAAAAAAAAAAAAGACGACCCGTCTTTCGAAACAGCATAAATCCTTTGACTCCCGCACCCTATCTACCAACTGCAAAAACTTAAACCCTTTGATTCCCTCACCCTTTCCACCAGCTTCTTGCAGGTTTAGGGGTTAAGTTTTTGCTTTGCTAGCATGGTTGCCAATCCAGGATGCTGGTGGAAAGGGTGCGGGAGTCAAAGGGTTCCCCTCTGAGAACAGAACACATTCAGTATAGCGACTATTTCCCAATACCAACATTGTTTAAATTGATAAAACAGTCTGTTAAAAGTGTTATATCTAGTGTTGAAAATGTTATGTCTAGACTGTTTTCCCTTTCAATTCAACTTTTCAATATAAACTTAAGTAGACCTGCCTGGCGTGGGGCCAAGTTTCCTGGATCAAGCCCAGTCTTTCAAATTTTGCCCCTGGTGTTAAGTCGCCAATGATCGAGCGATGCAGCAGACGCGGCTGCGACCGATCGTGCATTTTGTTCGGGGTATTACACCCTGGTGAATCGTTTTATTTCTCGGCCAGTTTTCCATGTACTGCTCCCAAAACGACCGAGGACTTTGTGCAAACCAGGTACCCACTGATGAAATGTCTGGTCCGATCCTTCTGAGGTCTCCTCCTCGTCTCTGGAGGGCCGTTTAGCTTTTTAGAGTTTTTCTTTTTTTGTGTGTGTTTAGTTGTGGTGATCCGACGATCGTTCTTTGTTGATGCTACCTGGGTTTTATTGTTAAACCCACTTGTTTTGTCTCTTGTGTTTTTCTCTCTCTTCTTGACTTTTTGTTCGATTTTTTGTTTTTCTTTACAGCGATCTCTCTCTCTCTCTTCTCTCTCTCTCTCTCTCTCTCTCTGTCTCTCTCTCTCTTCTCTTTCTCTCTTTCTCTCTTCTCTCTCTTTTCTTCTCTCTTTCTCTCTCTTTCTCTCTTTCTCTCTCTCTTTTTCTCTCTCTCTCTTTCTCTCTCTTTTCTTTCTCTCTCTCTCTCTCTTTCTCTCTCTCTCTCTCTCTTCTCTCTCTTCTCTCTTCTCTCTCTCTCTCTCTTTCTCTTCTCTCTTCTCTCTCTCTCTCTCTCTCTCTCTTTTTCTTCTCTCTATCACCCTCGCTCGCTTTGTTTGTCTGTGTCTGTCCGTTTTTTTGTTTTTTGCTTTTTGTCTGTTTTTTTTTTTTGTTTTGTTGTTTTTTTGTCTCTTGTTTCTCAGTCTTTATAACTGACACATTTTTGTTGGTTTGTTTGGCTTTGTCAAGTTATCATGGACGAGTGGTTAAGGCAGTGGACTAGAAATCCATAGGGATTTTCACGCATGTGTTCGAATTCCGTCGGCGAATAATACTTTCTCTCTTCTCTCTCTCTCTCTCTCTCTCTCTCTCTCTCTCTCTCTCTCTCTCTCTCTCTCTCTGGGGGAAGGGAGGGGGAGGAGGCGACGCGTGTGTGTTTGTTTTGAGTTTCAGATTTTGTTTCCCTGTTCCTCCATTTACTCTGTGTTTCTGTGTTGACTGGAGTCGATTATCTCCCCTCGTCTTTGCAAATATGGTTTTCCCTTGTGTGTATTTAGATCCTAGGCTGTTTTTGTTTCTGTACATGCTTTTTCCCCTCCACGTTTTTGCCCACACTACCTCCCTATCTGGGTGTCTGTTAATGTGATGTGAATGGATGCTTGTATCTACTTCTGCTGTTGGTGGTGTGTGCTGAAGTTATTTTACTGTTGTTGTTGTTATACTGCTATCATTTTGCTGTTGCTGTTGTTTTATTAACTTTATCTTGCCGCTTTTGCTGTTATTGTGTTTTATTGTTGTTGTTGTTGTACTATCATTTGCTGTTGCTGATGTTTTATTAACTTTGTCTTGCTGCTATTGTTGTTGTTGTTGTTGTACTGCTATCATTTGGCTGTTGCTGTTGTTTTATTACGTTATCTTGCTGCTACTGTTGTTGTTGTTGTTGTTGTTGTTGTACTGCTATCATTTTGCTGTTGCTGTTGTTTTATTAACGTTATTTTGCTGCTACTGGGGTGTTGTTGTACTACCATTAGTTATGTAGATATGTTATTCTACTGTTGTTGTTTTACTAACAATATTTCAGTCATTGCTGTACTGACGTAATTTTGCTGTTTTGCTGTACTGACGTAATTTTGCTGTTTTACTGTACTGACGTAATTTTGCTGTTTTGCTGTACTGACGTAATTTTGCTGTTCTTCACCTCACGCCTACACGTTCCCGCGTAGTGCGTTATTTACGTTATTGTGTTTTTGTATTTTAGTTATTTTACTGTTGTTGTACTGATGTTATTTCAATGCTTGATGTTGTACTGATGTTATTTTGTTATTTTTGTTGTTGTTCTATCAATGTTTTTTACTGTTGTTATTGTTGTTGTACTGATGTCGCGGATCGCGCGTTATTTTGCTGTTGCTGTATTGACCGGAAGTACCTGGTCACAACGGGAAAGCTGGAGGGAAAGAAAGCACCAGGTAGACCCAGGGAGAAAATGCTAGACGGACTTGCAGAGTGGCTGAAGACGAGAAGGGCGGAGGAGATGCTAGGGGCAACGAGAGATAGAGACAGATGAAGTCCATGATCGCCAACGCCATGCGGCAGGGCACCTGATGATGATGATGATGATGTATTGACATTATTTTACAGTTGCTGTTGTCGGTTATTGTTGGTGTTGTATTGGTTTATGTTTTACTGTTTTGCACTGACGTTGTCCTGATGCTATCTTACTGTTGCTGTATCGATTATATTTTTCTGTTGTTGTCGTCGCATTGATGTTATTTTGCTCTTGTTGTTGTTGTACTGACTTTATTTTACTGCTTTGTCCTGATGTTACTTTACTGTTGTTGTTGTTGTTGTTGTTGTTGTTGTACTGACTTTATTCTACTGTGGTGGTTTTGTGATGTTATCTTACTGTTGTTGTACAGGATGTAATTTTACTGTTGTTACTGTAATGACGTTATTTCACAGTTGCTGAACTGACTTTTACTGTTGTACTGATGTTATTTGATTATTATTATTATTGAACTGACGTCGTTTTAGTGTTGTTCTATTGACGTTATTTTACTGTTGATATACTGACGTTATTTTGTTGTCGTTTATACCGATATTACTTTACTGCTATTTTTGTAGTGCTCTTATTTCAATGTTACTGTTGTATTGACTGTTATTTTGTTGTCGTTATACCGATATTACTTTACTGCTATTTTTGTAGTGCTCTTATTTCATCAATGTTACTGTTGTATCGACGTTATTTTGTTGTCGCTACTGTGTTGATTGTACTGAAGTTAGTTTGCTGTTGTTATTATTGCTGTTGATGTTATTGGTGTTGTTGTCATCTATGTTGTTTTTGTTGTTGTCGTCGTCATTGTTATTGTCGCTGCTGCTATTGATGCTATTATTATTCTTGTTACTTAGAGGCAGTAATCTAGACCCATAGTCCTTAATGTCTTGTGGTTTTTCTTTGTTGTTGTTGTTGTTGTTTGTCTGCTTTTGTTTTTGTTTGTTTTTTTTGTTTTTTGTTTGTTTTGTTTTGTTGTTTCTGTTTTTGTTTTTGCGATACTGTTCTAGCAACTCTTGCTTGAGACGACAATGGTGTCAAGCTGAATGTGGCTCCAGATTTTCCCTAGTTTTTTACATCGATGCTACAAGAGGGGAACAACCTTTCAATAAAATGAATGTAAAAAAGAAAAGAAAAAAATGGACAGAGACAACAACAAAATATATATATACAGTTGTGAGTACACATGTGTAAACATTATCGACACGTGCTGCTGGCAGGCACACAATGATGATTGTGGTTTTCTTAATATAGTGGAACTCAAGCCGGGATTGGCAGAGAGAGAGAGAGTGAGAGAGAGAGAGAGAGAGAGAGAGAGAAAGAGAGAGAGGGAGACAGAGGGAAGGAGAGGGAAGGAGGGAGGGAGAGCAAACACAATGTCTCGTTTTATCTTTTCCCTTCTTTCTTTTTAAAGGGACAGGAACAGAAATAAAATGACTATATGAGCGAGAGGGAGGGAGGAAGGAAGAGAGAGTGAGAGAGCAGACACAGTATCTTTTTATCTTTTACCTTTCTTTCTTTCCAAAGGCACAGGGACTGTGAGAGAGAGAGAGAGGAGGAGAGAGAGGAGAGAGAGAGAGAGAGAGAGAGAGAGAGAGAGAGGCATGAAGTATGTCATTTCTCTCACCTTCTTTTTCGTTTGTTTTTTTTTGTTTTTGTTTTTTTTATCTCCCCCACCCCCAACTATCCTTTGTGTATGTGTCCCTTCCCTATCTTTTTCTTCCTTGTTTTCTTTCTCCCTCATTTTCATTAGTTTTTTTCCTCCGTCTTCCTTCTCTCTTCCCTTCGTCCTTCCGTGTTCAAATCAATCTTGTGCATAAACAGTTTCAAAACGGCTGTTTCCTGAAGACAGAAGAGTTGGGGGAGAATTCACGAGAAAGAAGAATGGAAGAGAAAAAGAAACAAACACACAAAAAATAAAGTTTTTACGAAACACTAATTTCTCGTCATCACCAGATGTTCTTAGGAGACATGTGCTTGTGTTCCTCTCTGGCAGTCCTTTTCCGTTTTCGTTTTATTTCCTCTCTGTGTGCGTTGTTGTCGTGTGTGTGTGGTGTGTGTGTGTGTGGTGTTTGTGTGTGTGTGTGTGTGGTGTGTGTGTGTGTGTGTGTGTGTGTGTGTGATGATGGAGTTGTGTGTTGTGTGTGTGTGTGTGTGGTGTTGTGGTTTTGTGGTGTGTTGTGTTTTGGGTGTTGTGTTTGTGTTGTGTGTGGTGTAGGGTGATTGTGTGTGTGTTGTGTGTGTGTGTGTGTGTGGTGTGTGGTGGTGTGTGTGCGTGCTGTGTGTGTGTGGTGTGTGTGTGTGTGTGTGTGTGTGTGTGTGAGGAGTGGTGTGTGTGTGTGTGGTGTGTGTGCTGGGGGGGGGTGTGTGTGCGTGCGTGCGTGTGTGTGTGTGTGTGTGTGTGTGTGTGGTGGTGTGTGTGTGTGTGTGTGTGTGTGTGTGGTGTGTTGCATGCATGGCTGCGTGTGTGTGTGAGAGAGAGACAGAGACGAAAGACGGTGTGTGGTGTGTGTGTGTGTGTGTGTGTGTGTGTGTGTGTGTGTGTGTGTGTGTTGTGTTGGTGTCTTGTGTGTGTTGTGTGTTGTGTGTGTCTGTGTTGTCTGTGTGTGTCTGTGTCTGTGTGTGTGTTGTGTGGCGCGCGCGCAGTGTCTGTGTTTCGTTCCTTCGCTGTTAGTTTCTTCGTTAACCCTTTCTTAAACAAAAAAAAACAACAAAAACAAAAAAACGACGGGGGGGTGGGGGGGGTGGGGGGAGATTGGCGAGACTTTCAGAAAATTGACCAAAACGATGTGTGTTGTCTGTGTCTCTGTCTTTTCGTCTGATTGCTACCGAAATTAACAACAGGATTTTCTTCGCTGTTCCTTAATGGACCTTTATACCAATTTTGGGTCCAAAGCGTATACCGCTGAGGAACAGGTGCGACGGCGTACGTTTGAAAATAATTACATGTACTAAGGTCAAGGTGACACGGACCAAACCAGTGCCTTGTATCAGTACACTGTGAGGAAGAGTGTGATGAACACACCACAATCGTTCTTTTTCTTGGATTTATGACTATATTATTTGTATTCTGTTTTCACTGTTGTGACCGCGTTCTCTCCGCTTAGTTATTATGTTATCTAATTCTCCTTCAAGGTCATAGTGACGCTGAAAAGCACAAACTGAATTTTCCGTCATAAGTTTTGTATCAAAGTGGAGAATGCTAAAATGGCTTGATTATGGGAAGTTTTTGTTTGCGTGCTTCTGCTTGGGTTGCTTGGTTGGCCGGCTGGCTTGTCACACTTTTTCTGCTCCACGTCCCCACAGCACGGCGCAGCGCCACACACACACACACACACACATCAACACAACAAAACACGACCAGAGACACAACACACATGAGAGCACACCACACCCCACACACACACACGCACTGAACACACACCCACGCACAACACACACACACACTACCACGCACGCACACACACACAACACACACACACACACCACAACACACACACACACACACACACACACACACACACGACAACACACACACACAACACACACACCATCAAATACGCACGTTAAAGATCCTGTAAGTTAATGTCGATGTTCTTGTGCCCATGGAAACACTAAGGTAATCTACATAGTATGGTCAGCCACCGAACTTGGCGTGCTCTACTTTAAACTGGCCTTCTAAGCCACCTTTTCATATAATCGTTGTTCTGGTGGTGTTGGTGTACGATTACATAAGCCTGCCCCTCTACTTCCCCACCCCATTTCTCTAACTTTCTGGGATTGTAACTGCCGTCGACCTATCGCCTGAAGTGGATGCATGAAATCAGTCAATCAAACAAGAAAGCGAACGGACAAGAAAACGCCAACAAAGCCAGATTCCCAGTGCTCTCATTCATGTGCAGGTGAGTCTTTATGTCTCACTGTCCTCAAGGAAGACAAAGAGGGGAATAAAAAGCAAAAGCTGGAGATTAACGGCAGATAATCTTCCAAGAAAAGAGAACGAAAGACTCAACAAAAAAAGAAGGAAAGAACGAAAGTAAACAGACAAAAAGGAAGGAGTAAACAAAGCAAGGATGGAAGAAATAAAAGAGAGAAAGGATGGAAGAAAGGAGACAGAGTTTAAGAAAGACCGACCTAAAGAAAGAAAGAAAGAAAAAGGGAAGTAAGAAAGAAAAAGAGAAAGAAACAACGACAGAACTAAGGCAAGACAGGAAAGAACAAAAAAGATGGGGGGGGGGGGGAGAAACGATCTAAAGAATGAAAGAACGAAAGAATGAAGTAAGAAAGAAAGCAAGTATAAAGTTTCAGGACGAAGACAGAAAACGAATAGGAAAAAAATCTAAAAATCCACAAAAAAAACAAGAAACCACATCAGGAACACATGTGAATGAGGGGAGGGGAGACAATGAAAGAAAACTTTCAGACATGCCCCTGGCGTTGACCACTCCGTCCAATTTATCGTACAGGGGATTTAAAAAACAAACGTGAGTAAAAACTGAAACAACTAAGTATACCAAAACATACATAAGAGCGGGCCTAAATTACCTAAAATTGCTTCCGCGCATCCCATCTCCCTAGAACCAAAAATGCGCCTATCAATCCTAAGAAAAAGTACGTAAGACTTTATCGAACACAAACAGATGAATGGACCAGCAAGGCAGAAAATGACAGGTAGAAATGACAGAAAGCAAATGAGGAAGAAAGCGTGTGAATCCGACGCTCAACCAACTAAGCTACTGAGGCCTGCGACAGTGGAGTGTGTACCCAGAGCGTAAGAATCCAGGTTTCGAATAACGGATCAGACAGGGATTCTCTACGGCAGCAGCAGCAGCGTCATTACCCTCATCATCATCATATTATTATTATTGCGATTATCATCGTTATTGATATGATATAACGTGTTGCTTTTGTTCAAATCATACAAGGTCTAGGTGCTAGTCTTTTGGATGAGATGAGACAGCGAGCTCCCGTATGCGTGATAAATATCACGCACTGTAAAGATCACATGGCAACCAAGGTGGTGTTCCTGGCAAAATTATGTAGAAAAAATCCACGCAAGGAAACAGAAACACACGCATATAGAAAATTCATAATAAAAGAGGCGCTCCGTCGGACAGTGGAGCCAAATTTTCAAATGATAAATCTACTGTAACCACAAAATGAACAAATGCGATTAGGCACATTTGATATTTTTTCTTTAAAAAAAAAAACCAACGTAAGTGTCTGCATCTCTAGGGCTTTATCAATGCCAGGATATATCATTAAATATGACATGTATAGTACAACCCCCTGGCACCTTCTCAAACCCAAAACAGAACTCCGTAGCAGCAGTATTACAATCCCATCCTCATCTTTTATTCATAGCTAATTGTCTCAACGTCTGTGATTCCCCATGCCTCGCTCTCATAAAGACTTCAGTTTCGGTTTTTCCTGTATACATACATACGTACGTACGTACGTACGTACATACATACATACGTACATACATACGTACGCCAACATACATACATACGTACATACTTACGTACATACATACTATACGTACATACGTACATACATTACATACATACGTACATACATACATTTCTAATCCATTTTCATACGCTTACAGAGTGATAGATAATAATGTTCATACAGAGACACAGAGAGAGAGAGACGGACTGAACCAGCTACACGCGCGCGCGCCGCACACACACACACACACACACACACACACACACACACACACACACACACACACACACACAACACACAACCAACAACAACAACAACAAAACAAAACCCATCGCCTCGACCTGACGCAGTCTAGTGTCTCCTTTCAAATGACAAAACTAGTTTTTTCTCTTCCTCAAAGGCACAAGCACAATTGCGTGTTTATGACAGGAAATGCCAATTCCGACAATATGCGGAAAGAAGATTACCAGGAGGGGGAGCAACTCCATCAGTTTGTGTCATCGATCGTTTTCTCCCTTTGTGTTTTATACAATCTATAATTAAGTGTTAGCGTAGTAATACGGTCATGTTTTTTTTTATATGTATACCGATGGCACTGGATACATACGTTTTGTGTGTGTGTGTGTGTGTGTGTTGTGTGTGTGTGTGTGTGTGTGTGTGTGTGTGTGTGTGTGTGTGTGTGTATGTGGCTGGTTCAGTCCGTCTTCTCTCTCTCTCTCTCTCTCTCTCTCTCTCTCTCTCCCCTCTCTCTCTCTCTCTCTCTCTCTCTCTCTCTCTCGTAAAAATGTAACGTTTTTTCAAGTACTCGTCTATTTAGGTAAAAGGATCATAAAGGAACATGTTACTCTGGCGTTGGCTTTGTCAGACTGTGAAATTGATAAAGCTGGTTAGCAATATCCTCATGTGTTTGTTTCTCCTTATTTTTCTTGTTCTCTTTCCTTCTCAATTTGTTGGTGTATACATATAATCGTTTATGAAGGAAGGTCGTTTCGTTTTGTTACCATTATCATCCCAGCGGCAACAGCAGCATCATTACCATAATCATCATCATATCATTCTGGTTGTCATCGTTACTGGTATTACGTGTTGCTTTTGTTAACCTTTTCTGCAACTGTGTGTATATGTGGTCTTTACACGTGCGCTGGATACGTCAGAGTAACCTACTCCCCTTTTTTTTCCATAGCTTCCAGTAATATACGCACTATTCAGTTACCACGTGCACGCAAGTACACACACACACACACACACACACACACACACACACACACACACACACCACACCACACACACACACAATAAACGGACAGACATCCAAAGATGGAAAATGTCAATAATGTAAAACACTTCCCTGATAAAAAGCACATGGAAAACTTGAAACCGATATATCAACTGATCAACGATCGTAACAATTTGCTAGAACAATAACACTAACCAAATACTACCGAAAACACTTAAAGTGAGACGAGGTGGTTATAGCCTCGTTTGATGTTAATGGAAAAGTTCATAAATTTTGGCTGAAATTCCACTTTTAGAAATAACGGTAAGAATTCTGCTATATCAATAATACTATTATAACACTTTAAAAGTGAGATGAGGTGGTTATAACCTCCTTTGATGTTAACGGAAAAGTTCATAAATTTAGGCCGAAATTCCATTTTTAGAGGAAAAAATTATAAGAGCAGCCCCCATGAACCAGGAACTGTGGTTCATTCATCACAGAAATCCAGGGTTACGTTGAGTTCAAGAGTTTCAAGTCCCGAGTTTGTTCCACTGTTTAATCGATTAATGGCACTCGGCCAATTCCATCTGCGCTGCACCCAAATCTACCGTTAGTGTTATCTTTAAAGCCCAGCCGACCGCGTAGAGCCATATCAGGACTATGTTTCAAAACATACACAATATTTCAACAGAAAGAAAAAGGAAAAGAAAATTAAGTCCACACAGCAATGCACTCGCGCACATAATCTAAGGAGATGCCCCTGTCGTTGACCACTCCGTCCAATTTATCGCACATGGAATTTGAAAAAAAAAACATACTTGAATACAAGGTGAAGCATAAATAAGGACACTAAAAGATATATATATATAAACGGGTCTAAACCATCTAAAATTGCCTCCGCATATCTCATTTCCGTAGAGCCAAAAATGCGCTTAATACGTGTACCCAGTAATCAATCCTACGAGAAAGAACGAAAGACTTTATCTAACACATACAGGTGAAATTTTCCAACACACTCCTCGAGTACAAGCAATAACCATCTGCGTTGACAAGGTCTTGAACTGGAAAGGTGGAGAAGGGGGAGGAGGAGTAGGGATGGGAGGAGTTACCTATGAAATACATGTACCCTGTTGTAGGGGTGGGAGGAGTTACCTATGAAATACATGTACCCTGTTGTAGGGATGGGAGGAGTTACCTATGAAATACATGTACCCTGTTGTAGGGATGGGAGGAGTTACCTATGAAATACACGTACCCTGTTGTAGGGATGGGAGGAGTTACCTATGAAATACATGTACCCTGTTGTAGGGATGGGAGGAGTTACCTATGAAATACATGTACCCTGTTGTAGGGATGGGAGGAGTTACCTATGAAATACATGTACCCTGTTGTAGGGATGGGAGGAGTTACCTATGAAATACATGTACCCTGTTGTAGGGATGGGAGGAGTTACCTATGAAATACACGTACCCTGTTGTAGGGATGGGAGGAGTTACCTATGAAATACACGTACCCTGTTGTAGGGATGGGAGGAGTTACCTATGAAATACATGTACCCTGTTGTAGGGATGGGAGGAGTTACCTATGAAATACATCTACCCTGTTGTAGGGATGGGAGGAGTTACCTATGAAATACATCTACCCTGTTGTAGGGATGGGAGGAGTTACCTATGAAATACATCTACCCTGTTGTAGGGATGGGAGGAGTTACCTATGAAATACATGTACCCTGTTGTAGGGATGGGAGGAGTTACCTATGAAATACATGTACCCTGTTGTAGGGATGGGAGGAGTTACCTATGAAATACATCTACCCTGTTGTAGGGATGGGAGGAGTTACCTATGAAATACATGTACCCTGTTGTAGGGATGGGAGGAGTTACCTATGAAATACACGTACCCTGTTGTAGGGATGGGAGGAGTTACCTATGAAATACATGTACCCTGTTGTAGGGATGGGAGGAGTTACCTATGAAATACATGCACCCTGTTGTAGGGATGGGAGGAGTTACCTATGAAATACATCTACCCTGTTGTAGGGATGGGAGGAGTTACCTATGAAATACATGTACCCTGTTGTAGGGATGGGAGGAGTTACCTATGAAATACATGTACCCTGTTGTAGGGATGGGAGGAGTTACCTATGAAATACATCTACCCTGTTGTAGGGATGGGAGGAGTTACCTATGAAATACATGTACCCTGTTGTAGGGATGGGAGGAGTTACCTATGAAATACACGTACCCTGTTGTAGGGATGGGAGGAGTTACCTATGAAATACATGTACCCTGTTGTAGGGATGGGAGGAGTTACCTATGAAATACACGTACCCTGTTGTAGGGATGGGAGGAGTTACCTATGAAATACATGTACCCTGTTGTAGGGATGGGAGGAGTTACCTATGAAATACATCTACCCTGTTGTAGGGATGGGAGGAGTTACCTATGAAATACATGTACCCTGTTGTAGGGATGGGAGGAGTTACCTATGAAATACATCTACCCTGTTGTAGGGATGGGAGGAGTTACCTATGAAATACATCTACCCTGTTGTAGGGATGGGAGGAGTTACCTATGAAATACATGTACCCTGTTGTAGGGATGGGAGGAGTTACCTATGAAATACACGTACCCTGTTTTCAATTCTATGAGAAAGAACGAAACACTTTATCTAACACATACAGGTCAATTTATTTAACACACTCCTCGAGTATAAGCAAAAAAAACATCTGTTTTGACAAGGTCTTCAATTGGAAAGGAGGGGGAAGAGGAGGGGGGAGGGGGGGAGTAACCTACGAAACAATAAGCTGGTACCACTACCATGACTGAAGCAATAAGACGAGCAGTGACCAGTCCAGTTTCTATACTGTGGGCTGAGACTGACCTAGAGACAACAAACCTGGAGTCATGGCTCTATCAAAAGAACGAAACTGCCCACCTGATACTTGACTCCGTTAGCCTAGCTATGTTCACGCTATTCTTTAATTTAATCTGTGAAAGAATTAATATTTAAAAGGGCCGAAGCTGGAGGGGCTTCATGGGGTGAGGATGGTTGCAGAGTGCAGGGAGGTGGCCGCTGAAGATCAATAACGCATGAGAGGGTGGTATTTCATTCAGGAACAGCGTTCTACTGGCATAGGATGCAAAACTGTGCTGTTATAGCTAAAACAAATTCTATTTGCAGAGTATAAAGGTAGGCTTGGGCGCTCCTTTTTTGAGGAGTGTTCTGAGCTTGCTGTTTTTGTACTTTGTATCTGCTTCTATGCTAGCTGAATGGGTAGCGTAAGCTGTGTTAGATTTGAGAAGTTCTATACAACATGGGAGACAATTCTCAAGAGTTGTGTCCTTTGATTAAATTCTATTTGACAAAACCGTTTAGGAAGGGCAAATTCCTATCAAAGCACTGTTCTTGTAGTTTAAAAAAAACTCTTCATCTCACCCATCCCCAAAACAAGCTTCTCTTTAGACTGGAAAATTTCTCACAAAATAGCATTTAATAAAAAGGAAAAGTTTTCACGAAAAAAATGATCTATTAGTACTAGACATACAGCGGTCTTTTACCAAGCAAATTCCTTCTCATTCCTTCTTAAAACAATATCTTTTTAATCTCTTGCCCGAAAATACCTTTCATTCCCGCACCTCATCTATCTGCTTTCTGGGAAAAAACAACTTTCCTCAGGAAGCTGATGGATAGGGTATGGGAGTGAATGGGTTAATTTTTTCAATCCATAGGATGGGGGAATGTTAAGGGTTAACAATAGAAATCATCACATGAACACTTTAAGCGACAACAATCAGTCGTAGAATAGCATTCGTTCAGACAGGAAAATCGCTTCCACAGGAAAATTTACAGGATGCTTTTATTAAGGGGGATCATTCCAGAAACATCCGTTTTCTTTTCATTAAGGGAGCTCCAGCTGAAATTTAGGAGCCTTTCGTTAAGGGCGATTACTCCAATGATTACCTTTCTTTATAAAAGGAAATCACTCTGAGAAAGCATTCTTTTGTCAAGTAAAAATCATCTCAGGAAATTGCATTCTTTATAAAAGGTGGCTCTCTGTGTGAACGACATTCGTTTGGTAAAAAGTTCGCTCAAGAAAACAACTCTTTTAGTTGTTGTTGTTGTAATTATTGTTGTTTAAAGCCCAGCCGACTGCGTAGAGCCATACCAGGGCTATAACCGTTTCAAAACATATAAAACTTCAACAGGAAAAAAGAAAAGAAAATCAAGTACACCTATCAATGAATTCGCGCACACAATCTAAGGACATGCTCTTGGCGTTGACCACTCCGTCCAATTTATCGCACAGCGGATTAAAAAAAAAACACACCTGAATACAAAATATAAGCACACCTAAGGACACCAAAACATAAAAAAAAACGGGCATAAGTTGCCTAAAATTGCTTCTGCATATCTCACCTGCCCAGAGCCAAAAATGCACTTAACACACGTACCAAATTATCAATCCTAACAGAAAACAAAGGAAAACTTCATAGAACACATACAGGTGAATGGACCAACAAGGCAGAAAATGGTAAGAAATAACAAAGCAAAGGAACAAGGCAGAAACAAAAGAGAGTGACAGAAAAGAAGAAACTTCTAGCACAGAATCTCCAGGAGGGGACACTGTTTATACTGAAAGAGCCCCGGCATCCCCACGTGGGGAGTGTCAAAATCTTATTTCCCACAAATCTTATGCAAACACAGATCAGATCACTGACTTGTATTACCAACACACACGATATGACGTCTTGACCAAGGCGTGTAAGACAGCAGTAAATTCCCACCGTTGTCCACTGTGATATGTGTGACAGAGATGACTCTAAGGTAACCTTCATTAATCACACTTTCGCCACCTGATCCCTGCCAATTTGTGAGCAGTCAATCCTACTCCTTCCCTCCTCTCTCTCTCTCTCTCCCTCTCTCTCTCACAACACATACACACTCTCTCTCTTTCTCTCACACACACACACTCTCTCTCTTGCTCTTTCTCTCTCACACACACACTCTCTCTGTCTCTCTCTCTCTCACACACACACACACACTCTCTCTCTCTCTCTCTCTCTTATTGTCTCACACACACACACTCTCTTGCTCTCTCTCTCACACACACACTCACTCTGTCTCTCTGTCTCTCTCTCTCTCACTCACACACACACACACACACACACCACACACACGCACGCACGCACGCAGCACGCACGCACGCACGCGCGCGCACACACACACACACACACACACAGACACTCGCACACATTCTCTCTTTTTCAGGGAGAGAGAGAGGGTCAGGGTTGGGTGTAAACAGGACAGGAAATTGCCACACATGGATTTTCAGTCTGTGGAAGAACTGTACTGTGCAGACTTACTTCGTAGTTTTCAATTAGGTCTAGACATTGTATTTTGGAAGTAAAGAGAGAACATTTCGTTCAACTGTCTCGACTTTAGAAAGGTATTGGTTTCGTTGACTGATATTTTGCTCTTTTTTTTTTTTCTTTTTTTTTTTTTTTAATATAATCCATTGTGAAAAGCGATGAATAAACTACAGAAAATAATAAAATACAATTAAAACTTTACTGACGTGACAGAAGCTGACATGCTATTAGCTTGTACCAACACAAAAAGGTGTAATTTTACCTTACCTAAATATGGGCAGATTTCTTTTCCCAGTTTTAATCCAAGATCAATCATAAACCAAAGTGTATATACCCACTTTTCGTGTCAACTTCATAGAATTAATTAAGCATTCTGATTTCTCTCGGGTATGCGTACGCACATTGTTTTGCTTGCACTGCTTAAGCAGCAAGTTGCCGAACAATCTGCATACCCTGTCTTCAGTGGGTGTACATGTTTTCAAGTTTCCAAAAGCCACAGTGATAACACTCACATGATCTTTAACAACGCGTACTTGATCTGCGTTGGTCACGCGCGAAGGGGGTTTGGGCACTAACACCTCTCCATGCATGATGATTTGGAAAAGTGGAGCAAAAATCCTCACCCTTTAATCACCAGAATCGAACCAAGACTTTCCAATTGGATGCTTACCCACTTGACTACCATCCTACCAATTTTATTCTGATGTTAAGTATAAACCATAGTAGGTATCTGGCTTCAGTGTCTAATTTACTGATACCAATCCCTTCTTTTATAGCAGGGCTCAGTTTCTTGGGTCAAGTTCGTTTCAGAAACCAGAAAAACACGAAAACAGAAGTAGAACGCGTATTTAATAATAAACCAGACAAGACAGGCGCAAATTTCTGGCCAACTGGCCTTTGTCAAGCGTGAATGTAAGATTACAAACACACACCAAATACAAAAATCAAGAGAAAAAGACTGAAACTTCTTTGCTGCTTAGTCCTGTGGAAGTTTCAGTCTTTTTCTCCTAAAGTTGGCCGAAAAATTGCGTCTGTCTTGTCTGGTTGTATTAAATACGCGTTCTGATTCTGTTTTCGTGTTTTTTTGGCTCCTGTTTGCTTGAGCGAGAGCAGTCGTACTTGTTTTGGATTTCAAGTTCATTTTAGCTCTCGTGTTAAGTCGCCAACGAAGAGAATTTGTGGCAGCATAGCTGCGAATGACAGTGAGTTTCTAGGGTATTACTCTCTAGAAAGTCGTTTCGTTACTGGAGTAGCTTTCCTCAAGCTGCTCTCCAACAGCTGAAGGTTTCACGTAACAATGTACCCACTCATGAAATGTCTGGTCTGATCCTTTTGAGGTCTCCCCCATCTCAGGAGGGCCGTTAGCTCGTGAGGGTTTTCTCTTGTGTTGAGTGCTGGTGATCCCGATGATCGTTCTTTGGTGACGTTGTCTGGGTTTCTTTGGTAAACTTTTTGTGTGTGTGCGTGTGTGTCTTTCTCTCCTCCTTGGCTTTTTGTTCGATTTTTAAGGTAACTTCCTTTTGTTTGGATCTGTGCTGATACTCTGTCTCACTAACCAACTGCATACTTGTCACCTCTCTCTCTCTCTCTCTCTCTCTCTCTCTCTCTCTCTCTCTCTCTCTCTCTCTCTCTCTCTGTGCGGCATGTTTCAGATTGTCTTTATGTCATTTTTTTTTCATTTTATCCCTTGTTTGTATGCTGTTGGAAGTAGATTATTTTCCATAGCTGTAATTCTTCATTTCGTTTAGTCATTTACTTATTTACTTTGCCTTGTGTGTGCTTATACATTTTGCTGCTGTTTGTTTGTTTTGGTTTGTTTTTGTCAGATGACTGGATGTTTGTTTGTTTGTTTGTTTGTTTCTTGTCTTTTCTGACTGGCATTTTTCATGACTGTCCCTACAACTCGCCTCCCTGGTCTAAAAGAAAATCGAAGAGGAAAAAAATGGATGATGTTAGCACTCTGAACAGAGTTACCGTACAAAAAAATGAGAAACATATTTGTCTATTAAAACAAGAAGGACAGAAGAGACCAAGAACATCCCCTTTTTATTGCTACAGTTTTAGTAAATGTTTATAAGTTAGTTTGTGTCTTCTTTGTTTTGGTTATTCCTGGCCTGCCTTGCATTATTAAACACGTTAATGCAAGTTCGTCATAGGTTACATCTATTTTGTGTCCCATTTTGTGTCTGAATACTCTGGCACTGTGTTGTGTTGCACTGTGTTATAATACCACGCGGTCCATGATACTGCACTCAAATGAAAAAGATGCTTTGTAGATAAGATATGCTAGAACAGTCTAAAACTAATCAGTGAAAATTTTCTCGCCTACGCTCGTCAAAATATCTCGTGTTCACGTGTATTCTGAAAGCTATGAAAACATCAGTCAACGTCAGAACAGAAATTTGAATAAAAGTATCAACTTATGTGGAAAGCAGTCCAAAAAAAAAAGATTCAAAGTTTCTTTCCTTTTCCACGAGAAGTAACTCGCAAAGATGGACGTAACTAAAGCAGAAATACTGAAGGTTTTAATTCTCACTTGCAGAGATGGACGTAACCAAAGCAGAAATACTGAAGGTTTTAATTCTGGTTTGCAAAGATGGACGTAACCAAAGCAGAAATACTGAAGGTTTTAATTCTGGTTTGCAGAGATGGACGTAACTAAAGCAGAAATACTGAAGGTTTTAATTCTGGTTTGCAGATGGACGTACAGCAGAAATATGAGGTTTAATCACTGCAAGATGGATGTAACTAAGAGAATTACTGAAGGTTTTAATTTCGATTTCAATTTCGTTTTCATTTACAATTAATGTTTCTGTAATTACTCTAACAGCAGACCACAAGGGCCATGCCAAAATTGCCAAATTAAACAGATGTTAAAGCAAATCGATCAAGTCAAGTTCACTTTAAAGTACAAGCCAACACACGCCTTCACACCTCAGGCAAACTCATGACCAACCGTCCTCATCTGAAACAAAGAGTAAACTTTCACAACACACATCACTCTGACAAAGCTCAAAACCCCGGGAGAATGGCCTTGCGTGCTTTAACTTTCATTAACCCAAACCTTCTACCTACACTTGGGAGCATGAACCTAAATGCCAGCTTTCAACGAAAATTGTCTACGCTGTAGCCAGCGTGAAATTAAATTAACCCACAGGCGTTTTAATTCGATTTGAGGTGCATCTCCAAGTGACCACTGCTTGCTGTTTACCTGTCCCCTAACCTGCCTGGATGGTACGATGTTGCAACAATGAGCACTGTACCAGGTGACTCTTTGTCTTGGTGGTTGTGGGCAATTGCTTGGGTTGTATTAAAGCTGCTAGCACAAGACCAACAAACTGACAGCGTGTATCCACGTCCTTGCACAGAAACTAAGTCATTTCAATTCACAATCATACTCGTGCACACAAATACAGCACAAAGAAGCAATACAATGCTATTATTGTTATAACTTCTAAACTTGTTCAATTTTTTACTTTAGAATTGTTAATCCGAAACAAGTGTGACTGCCCGCGTTCAAGCAAACAGGAACCAGGGGAAAAAACACGAAAAAAGAATCAGAACGTGTACCAGACAAGACAGGCGCAAAATTTTCGGCCAACTGGCCTTTGTCGAGCGTAAGATCACAAAACGAACAAACACAACAAAATACAAAAGCAGCAGAGGAAGCTTCAGTCTTTTTCTCCTAATTTTTGCATTTTGCTGTTTGTTTGTTTGTTATCTTACGCTTGACAAAGGCCAGTTAGCCGAAAATTTGCGCCCGCCGCGCCTGCCTTGTCTGGTTGTATTAAATACGCGTTCTGATCCTTTTTTGTGGCTTTAAATTGTTAAGCACAGCCCACGGTGGTAATCAATATAAAACACAATAACCGTTAGTATTAATGCTGGCTGCATGGCTCAGTTTCTAAAGGCGTGGACTCAAAAGTCTGACAGTCTAACTTCAATTTCGGTTCACAAATCAAAATCTGGCTTGTGGGTTTGTCCATATGAATGTGTAAATCGTTCTACTGGTATCAGCTGATTTTCAAGATCTCGCTAGCATATTTTGGTTTTGTGCAGCCTCTGATAAATAGCCACAGGGTGGACATTATGTGAAACTGTCCAAACGCAATGAAACGCTCTCACACAAATTTGAGTCTCAATTCTAAAACATGCTTGCCGTGTGTTTTAAACCCCTTTGAAGCGTGTTTATAAAACCGCCTGGATAAACACCTTGTTGACATTGCTTTTGACACTGTTTTCAATCTCACAGAAATGCACTCATTTACCACAAGTTGAAATTCGTTGTGAGGTCTGCCTAAAACTCCAAAACTAACAAAGCATTCACCAACAAACATTAGGGAACAGTCGACACAGGCAAAACATATTTGTTGTTGCTGCTTGTTGTTGTTGTTGTTGTTGTTGTTGTTGTTGTCGATGTTATTATTGTGGTATTTTTTGTTGTGTTGTTGTTGTTGTTATTGTTGTTGTTTCGTTGTTGTTGCTGTTTCGTTGTTGTTGTTTCGTTGTTGTTGTTGTTACTGTCGTTGTTGTTCTTGTTTCTACTGCTTACGTTGTTGCTGCTGATGCTGGTGGTGGTGGTGTTTTCTTGTTGCACCAGAAGCATTTGCTGCTGATGCTGCTGGCGTTGATGGCGGTTGTGGTGTTTCTGGTGTTGCTTTTTTTTTTTTTGTCTTTGTTCTCGTTATAACTATTTCTGTGTTACAGTTAACCCTTTTGAATAACATGGCTTTCCTGATGATTTGTTCCTTGTCTTCAGAGTGGCAGATGCTACGAGTTTGGTTAAGTATGGATACATCATTAGTGACATGAAAGAACGAGTTTGGTTAAGTATGGATATATCATTAGTGACAGGAAAAAACGAGTTTGGTTAGGTATGGATATATCATTAGTGACATGAAATAAGGATTTGGTTAAGTATGGATGCATCATTAGTGACATGAAAGAACGAGTTTGGTTAAGTATGGATATATCATTAGTGACAGGAAAAAACGAGTTTGGTTAAGTATGGATATATCATTAGTGACAGGAAAAAACGAGTTTGGTTAGGTATGGATATATCATTAGTGACAGGAAAAAACGAGTTTGGTTAGGTATGGATATATCATTAGTGACAGGAAAAAACGAGTTTGGTTAGGTATGGATATATCATTAGTGACAGGAAAAAACGAGTTTGGTTAGGTATGGATATATCATTAGTGACATGAAAGAACGAGTTTGGTTAAGTATGGATATATCATTAGTGACATGAAAGAACGAGTTTGGTTAAGTATGGATGCATCATTAGTGACATGAAAGAACGAGTTTGGTTAAGTATGGATATATCATTAGTGACAGGAAAAAACGAGTTTGGTTAGGTATGGATATATCATTAGTGACATGAAATAAGGATTTGGTTAAGTATGGATATATCATGAGTGGCATGAAAGAACGAGTTTGGTTAGGTATGCATGCACCATTAATGTCATGAAAGAACGAGTTTGGTCAAGTATGCATGCACCATTAGTGGCATGAAAGAATGAATTTGGTTAAGTATGGATATATCATTAGTGACATAAAAGAATGAATTTGGTTAAGTATGGATATATCAGTGACATAAAAGAACGAGTTTGGTTAAGTATGGATATATCATTAGTGACATGAAAGAACGAGTTTGGTTAAGTAAGGATATATCATTAGTGACATAAAAGAACGAGTCTGGTTAAGTATGGATATATCATTAGTGACATGAAAGAACGAGTTTGGTTAAGTAAGGATATATCATTAGTGACATAAAAGAACGAGTCTGGTTAAGTATGGATATATCATCAGTGGCATGAAAGAACGAGTTTGGTTAAGTAAGGATATATCATTAGTGGCATGAAAGAACGAGTTTGGTTAAGTAAGGATATATCATTAGTGACATAAAAGAACGAGTTTGGTTAAGTAAGGATATATCATTAGTGACATAAAAGAACGAGTTTGGTTAAGTAAGGATATATCATCAGTGGCATGAAAGAACGAGTTTGGTTAAGTAAGGATATATCATTAGTGACATAAAAGAACGAGTTTGGTTAAGTAAGGATATATCATTAGTGGCATGAAAGAACGAGTTTGGTTAAGTAAGGATATATCATTAGTGACATAAAAGAACGAGTCTGGTTAAGTATGAATACATCATTGATGACACGAAAGAACGAGTTTGGTTAAGTAAGGATATATCATTAGTGACATAAAAGAACGAGTCTGGTTAAGTAAGGATATATCATTAGTGGCATGAAAGAACGAGTTTGGTTAAGTAAGGATATATCATTAGTGACATAAAAGAACGAGTCTGGTTAAGTATGAATACATCATTAGTGACAGGAAAAAACGAGTTTGGTTAGGTATGGATATATCATTGCTGACATGAAATAAGGAGTTTGGTTAAGTATGGATATATCATCAGTGGCATGAAAGAACGAGTTTGGTTAGGTATGCATGCACCATTAATGGCACGAAAGAACGAGTCTGGTTAAGTATGAATACATCATTGATGACACGAAAGAACGAGTTTGGTTAAGTACGCATGCACTATTAGTGACATGAAACGACTGAATTTCAAAGCAGTTGGCTAGCACACCACTGCCGACATGAAAGATCATGCACAGCACAAGCACGCGTCCAGTTTTTAACCGTGAAAACAGCCATCTTTTAGCTCGTGAAAACGCACGCTTGACAAGAAGTGCAAGCAAATAACAGCCTGATGGCATCCAAAGGGTTAAATCTACTGTGGAACATTTGCTCTACACGTCGACAGTAAATAGTACATTTTATAGGATGATAGATCACGCGCCCGCCACGATTTTTTGTTACACTTTCAGTGTATATAATTTTTTAATGGAATTCCGGAGTTCATTCATCTGTGTGTCAAGAATTTGTTCTAGACTGCCGGTATCGATTCCGGATTGTTTACGTGCATTCAGAATGCAGCTGCTCTAGTTTTATTTTCATTCTTGTATTGAATCAAAATTATTTACGTTTTTACGTACACCGTCATTCTTGAAGCAACAACTAACATTCACTGATTGTTTTTATTCTTGAACACATTCACTTATTTGTTTTTTTATCCTTCTAGTATTCATCTCATTTTGAAAACAATATTAGAGTCAGAATGTGCACGAAATGTCTGTGGATGGCATTAATTAGGTAGTTTCATGTTCGTTCGACGATTCGTTGTTGACATTGTCATATGACGATCTTCCCCCTCCCCTCTGACCCCTTCCCCTCCTCCCCTCCCCTCCCCAATTCACTCAAATAACCTATCGCAGCAGCTCGCAGCAGTGTTCAGGAGAGTGGAGAAATAGTTGGGAGAAAAGGTAGTGACAGAGGTTATTGTTGTTACTGCTATTGTTGTTTAAGGCCCAGCCGACTGCATAGAGCCATATCAGGGCAATAACTGCTTCACAACATACACAATACTTCAACAGGGAAAAAAAAGAAAATAAAGTTTACATATCAGTCCATTCGCGTGCATAATCCAAAGACACGCGCGCGAACATACAGATGGATAAAGCAGAGAGATGTAAAAGGCAGATGACAGAAAGTAGCTAAAACAAGAGAAACGAGTTGATACAAGACAGCAGAAATCCAAACAGCATAAAAAAAAACCCAAGAGGTCAAGCCATTCGAACATTTACTCCCCCTTGTGAACAAAAACAATCGTCAAAGAAAATCCTGATCCCGCATTTTTTAACGTTGCTGTAACCTTGAAAAAGCTACAATAGAAATAAAACTTGACGCCTGTCGAGGACAATGGTGGACTCTCACAGCAGTGAAAACAGAGTTTACATGTTAACAGGAGTTCTTGAGACACCTTCCTCAGAACGTATTAATTTAAGGCACTTTTTGGTCCGTGAGACCTCGACCTTGACACCTTGTCCTTCAAATGTATGTATTTTTTGTTTGTTTGTTTTTTTGGGGGGGGTTTTGCAATTCTTAAAGGTCCACAACTTCGACCAAAAACCTCGTAAAGATACATTCAGAAACAATTGGGGAAATCTTCGTGAAATAAATAGCTAGCTAGCTCGCTCGCTCGCTCGCTCTCTCTCTCTCTCTCTCTCTCTCCCTCCCCCCTCTATCAAACACACATGGGACACAAAAATACACACACACACACACACACACACACACACACACACACACACACACACACACACACACACACACACACACACACACACACACAACTTTCGGGCCGTATGAAAAAAATGTCCCTTTCCTTAAAAGAGTGAAGGGGATGGATATCTTTAAAAAGCTCGCAAACAAAACGACACACTTGGGAGTTTCAGACAACAGAACGGGGCATTATGGCATCATCTGGTTTCCTTTATGGACCAAAAAAAAAACGAAGAGGAAAAAAAAAAAGAAAGAAACAGAAATGCAGTATGACAACGTGTTCCCGTATTAGTGGGTGACCGTCAGTACGAGGTAAAACCTCTCGAGGAACACCTGTGACAATCGTCTTAACATGCGGCTCAAACTAGAAAGACTCAATACTGATGGAAAAGATCTACGAATAATCAGAAATATGTATTGGGAACAAAACAGCTTCGATGAGAACAGAAAACGATATAAGCTCTTTCCAAAATATCAAAAGAGGAGTCGGGCAAGGTTGTGTTTTGTCACCAGATCTGTTTTCAGTTTACAGCGAAAAACATCATGAGAAACCTAGATAAGACCCTGGATAAGAGGTTGAAGATGACACTGCTAATTGCAGAAAACGAAATGTACCTACAAAACCTTGTGAATATACTAGAAATAGAAAGCAAAAGTAAAGGGTCGGAGTTAAATAGCAAGAAGACTGAAGTCATGGTAATCAGTTGGAAATATGAAATCCCCTCATGCAAAATAACAGCAAACGGCACAACCTTGAGACAGGTTGATAAGTTTAAATACCTGGGAACGATCGTGTCACCAGACGGCAGATGCACATCAGAAATAGCCAGCAGAATCGGCCAAGCCAAAACAACATTCAATAAGATGAAAAGCATTCTTACCAACAAATGCCTATCAATTAACATCAGGAAGACAGTTCTTGTATGTTACATAGAACGGATAATGTCATACGGTTATGAGCTGAGGTGTGGACAGTCAATACGCAAAGCCAGAACAAGATTGAGGCAGCCGAGATGTGGTTTCCAAGAAGAATGTTGAGAGTTGCATGGACAGCAAAGAAAACAAATGAGACAGTCTTGATGGAGGCAAACACAAGAAGATAATTCATAAGGAAGATCAGGAAAAGACGGGCAACATTTATAGGCCATTTTGTGAGGAAAGGGGAATTAGAGCACCTGGTCACAACACGAAAGCTGGAGGGAAAGAGAGCACCAGGTAGATCCAGGGAGAAAATATTGGACTGACTTGCAGGAAGACAGATTGGACGAGAGAGGGGTGGAAGATGTGCTGATGCGTGCACAAGGCTTTAGATGTTGCATGGAGAGCACATTCACTGATCGCAACCAAGTGGCAGGACACTTGATGATGCTGACGTAACAGAGAGAGAGAGAGAGGAAGGAAGGGAGGGAGGGAGGCAGAGAGGGAGAGAGGACAGCAACGAACAGAACTAACGGCAAACGTCAATGTAACCACAGAAAAAAGCAGAAAGACAGGAACGAAGGGATGGTTAGGTTCACAAGACGATGGGAGAAAAGACAAACAGGACAGTTCGCTGCCCAAAAAAAGAGAGGTCTTTGAGTGAGTGAGTGAATGAGAGTAAGAGACAGAAAGAGTAGGTTCCATTGGGTTTCTTTTGTGTACTGGAGAGAGAGAGGAGAGAGAGAGAGAGAGGAGAGAGAGAGAGAGAGAGAGAGGTGTGTATGCTTTAAAATCCTTCGGTTTCATGCAAATATGATGACCTTAGGTACAACAGTGAAGGATTCTAAACAGGGCACACCAATGGAGCGATAGGCAAAAGATAAGAGAAGAGAGAGAGAGAGAGAGAGAGAGAGAGAGAGAGAGAGAGAGAGAGAGAGAGAGAGAGAAGAAGAAAAAGTACGGAATTTCTACAACAAATAACCATCTCCCCATTCTGAAGGAGAGTAAGCAATGCACATGATAAAAAGAACATTCACATTACTCTCTTCAGATGAAAAAAATCTTTTGTTGATCGGATTGTCGTCTCATCAATGTTTTAAATAGATATAAATACATATTTCTCGAAGAGGAGGTAAGAGAGAGAGAGAGAGAGAGAGAGAGAGAGAGAGAGAGAGAGAGAGAGAGAAAGGAGAGAGAGAGAGACAGACAGACAGACAGACAAAGAGTCAGACAGAGACAGACAGATAGAGACAGAGGAAGGCAGAGAGGCAGACAGACATACAGAGACAGAGAGACGGATGGCGAGACAGAGACAAACAGGCAGATAATTCTTCATTTCCAAGGGTAATAGATAAGCATTCGCGTGCTTTTACATCTAGCCATTCCCCAGACTAACCTGTAAGTACTCTGTAAGATAGAAACAGGCAACGGCCAGAAAGAGACAGAGACAAAGACAGAGACAGAGAGAGGGACACAGAGGAGAGACAGAGAGAGGGACAGAGAGAGAGACAGAGAGAGGGACACAGAGAGAGACAGAGAGAGGGGACACAAGAGAGACAGAGACAGAGGAGGGACAGAGACAGAGAGAGGGACAGAGAGAGAGAGGGGGGGACAGAGAGAGGACAGAGAGAGGGACACAGAGAGAGACAGAGACAGAGAGAGGGACAGAGAGAGACAGAGAGAGGGACAGAGACAGAGAGAGGGACAGAGAGGGACAGACAGAGAGCGGACAGACAGAGAGAGGGACAGAGAGAGACAGACAGAGGGACAGAGAGACACAGAGAGAGGGACAGAGAGAGACGAAGAGACAGAAAGAGACAGAGACAGAGAGAGGGACAAGGAGAGGGACACAGAGAGAGAGAGAGGGACAAGAGAGAGAGAGGCAGACAACAGACAGGCATACAGACAGGCAGAGACAGAGAGACGGATGGCGAGACAGAGACAAACAGATAACATCTTCATTTCCAAGGGTAATAGATAAGCACTCGCGTGCTCTTTTACATCTAGCCATCCCCCAGACTAACCTGTAAGTACTCTGTAAGATAGAAACAGGCAACGGCCAGAAAGAGAGAGAGAGAGAGAGAGAGAGGGACAGAGACAGAGAGAGGGACAGAGAGAGAGAGAGATAGGGACAGAGACAGAGAGAGGGACAGAAAGAGGGGACAGAGAGAGAGAGAGGGACAGAGAGAGAGGGACAGAGAGAGAGACAGAGGACAGAAGAGAGGACAGAGAGAGAGAGGAAGTGGAAACACAGTCAAAAGAAAAGAGAACAGACGAACAGAGAAAGAGACAGAGACAAACAGAGAGACAAAGAGACAGAGACAGAGAGAGACAGAGAAAGAGAGAGAGGAAGTGGAAACACAGTCACAAAGAAAAGAGACAGACGAACAGAGAGACAGACAGAGACATAGAAAGACAAAGAGAGAGAGAGACAGAAGAGACAGAGAGAAAGAAAGAGAGGAAGTGGAAACAGTCACAAAGAAAAGAGACAGACGAACAGAGAGACAGAGACATAGAGAGACAAAGAGAGGGACAGAGACAGAGGAGAGAAAGAGAGAGAGTGGAAGTGGAAACAGTCACAAGAAAAAGGACAGGCGAACAGAGAGAGACAGAGACAGAGAGACAGAGACAGACAGAGAGGAAGTGGAAACACAGTCACAAGGAAAAGAGGCAGACGAACAGAGAGTCATTGGATGATTTACGTCCTCCTCCATTGCAAAGTGCTGACCTTAGAAGGAGAGACAGGATATGAAAACAGCCTGGCTAATGCCCACGTAGACCGAAGTACGTAATGAGAGACACGAACAGAGGAGATGAGACAGAGATACACTGATACAGACTGACGGACACACAGACAGAGCGACGGACAAACAAAAAGAGATGAACAAGCCAAAAGGAATAAAATAAAGCAAAAAAGAAAGGAAAGACAGAGAGGAGGAGAAAGGGGAAGAAGAGGAAGAGACAAGAGAATAAGAAGATTATGGCAATGACGCTGATGATGGTGATGCTGCTTGAGAGAGAGACAGACAGACAGAGACAGACAGACAGACAGAGACAGGACAAAGACAGACAGAGACAGACAAAGACAGAAGACAGACAGACAGGCAACAGACAGACAGGCAAGCAGGCAGACAGGCAGGAAGGCAGGCAGGCAATTAAAAAAGACAGACATACAGACAGCCAAACAGACAGAAAACATTTCAGTTCAATGTGGAATTTGCCGTGAACATGAAACACTGTTCTGTATCAGACGTTTTACAACAGCTAGATCTTAGCTGTACATATAACATATACATATGATTGTAATTGTAGGTTAATTGTAGGTGTTGTGTGTTGTGTGTGTGTGTGTGTGTGTGTGTGTGTGTGTGTGTGTGTGTGTGTGTGTGTGTGTGTGTGTGTGTGTGTGTGTGTGTGTGTGTGTGGTGTGTGTGTGTGTGTGTGTGTGTGTGTGTGTGTGTGTGTGTGTGTGTGTGTGTGTGTGTGGTGTGTGTGTGTGTGTGTGTGTGTGTGTGTGTGTGTGTGTGTGTGTGTGTGTGTGTGTGTGTGTGTGTGTGTGTGTGTGTGTGTGTGTGTGTGTGTGTGTGTGTGTGTGTGTGGTGTTCGTAATGAAAATAAGCAGATAGAAAAAAACAACTAAACCAAGTAAAAAAAAAAAAAAAGAAAAAGTAACAGAAACGCACGAACAAAAAGAATGAAGAAACGAGAAAAACAGAAATAGAACGGTCAATTCGTTCTTACAATCTCAACTTTTATACAAAAACTATTACAGTAAATCCAGATTTTGTTCTTCTCAAGGTCACTGTGACCTTGCAGAACAAAAAAATTGACAAGAAGCAAGGACAGTAGAAGATTGAAGTCTTGCAATAGTGAAAACATATTCCATGTACTGCCAAAGTTCTTGAAATAGTGCTGTCCTCTCACCTTCCTCAAAATGCACCGAATTTAAGGATTTTTTCCCCACGTTGACGTGACTTCGATTTCGTAATTTCCGCATTTGTGCTTCCTTAACGATCTACACCTTTGACGCAAGTTTGGTTAAGATCCATCCAGAAAAGAATGCAAAATTCTCACTAAAATATTGTCACTGACACCTCCCTCCTCATTTTTCTTGCTTTGGCTGGCCATCATCAGAAATAGCCAGCAGAATCGCCAAGCCAAAACAGCAACCAAGAAGATGAAAAGCATTCTTACCAACAAATGCCTGTCAATTAACATCAGGAACAGAGTTTCTGAATGTTATATACAACCGATACTGTTGTACGGATGTGAGGCGTGGACAATCAACAACCAAAGCCAGAACAAGATTGAGGCAGCTGAGATGTGGTTTCTAAGAAGAATGTTGAGAGTTCCAAGGACAGCAAAGAAAACAAACGAGACTGTCTTGATGGAGGCAGACACAAGAAGATCATTCATAAGGAAGATTATGAAAAGACAAGCAACATTTATAGGCCATTTTATGAGGAAAGTGGAATTAGAGCAGCTGGTTACAACAGGAAAGCTGGAGGGAAAGAGAACACAAGGTAGTCCAGGAAGAAAATATTGGATGGACTTGCAGGGTGGCCGAGGACAGAGAGGGTGGAAGATGTGCTTGCGGAGACAAGGGATAGATGCATATGGAAGGTCATGATCGCCAACGCCATGCGGCAGGGCACATGATGATGATGACCTCACCTCAACACACACGCATGCACGCAAACACACACACACAGACACACACAGACACCACACACACACACACACACACACACACACACACACACACACACACACACACACACACACACACACAAACCCCTCCATTCGATACGAAACAATCTTCCCCTTCTTATACAACAACAAAATGGTAGACTGAAAGACTAAGAAGAACAGAGAAGGAAGAGGTAGGTGAAAAAAGGACAACAGTAGAACAGAAACAAGACCAAGATGTACTAGAAGAGGACCAAGAGTTATTAATTAATGGAGAGTCAATCAACCATACCAACTCCACAACAATGACTCGCGAGACCAAAGGACGAGCTGAGAAAGAAGGAAGGTAGTAGTTATACTGTTCGACATTCAAGATCACAGACTCACACTCTCACTCTCACTCTCTCTCTCTCACTCTCACTCTCTCTCTCTCTCTCTCTCTCTCTCTCTCTTATTGACTATTTTCTTGTCCCTGATAAATTTTCACATAACTGTAACATGATTGTAAGTGATTGTCTTGTTTCTTGGCATTTGCCGATAGAAATGACATGGAAAAATGGAATGCAAAAATGTCCAGAAACTCAGGAATCATGCATGCAGGAGAAAATCATTTGGTCGGAAGAAAACGCATATATATTTGAGGCTGAACAAAATTCAGATGATTTTAACGAACGCCTTCATGAGGCTTATCAGTTAATGAATGTTGATGTAAATAGCTGTGTAGATATTTTTGCTCAAGCAATGCATAGTGCAGCCGCATGTATGGTCAGAAGGGTTGGCAAAAGAAAGAAATGTTTAGATGACTGGTTTGACGATGAATGTGAGCATAAAAAGAAACACGTAAAGAGGCTTCTTAAAAGCTTTCAGAGGAACAGATTAGGAAGTTTAAAAAAAAAAAAAAAAAACGAACTGAAAGATGTTTATGTGAAAGAGCGATCTGAATACATAAAATTGAAACGACAAAAGAAACGTGAATTTGAAGAAGCAAAAATAAATAAACTCAAAGACTCTATTAAAGACTCAAAATTGTTCTGGTTGGCAATCAGAACACTTAATAGAAAAGCCATAATCTATAACGAAATAAGCCTTAATCAGTGGCATGAACACTTTCACACAATATTTCAAAGTTCT
>JAPXFY010000021.1:32418325-32445825 GCA_030674185.1 Monoplex corrugatus
GGACCACACAGTCGAGTCTTATCCACTTCACGCATGCGTCATTGAGGGTGTTGCTCAAATTCTTCTGACCAACACCGCAGGTGTCTGTATCTCTCGGGCCTGGCTGATGCCCGGATATATTATGATAGTAAGCGTAGAGTCCAGCCCTGTCACGCAGTCTCAATCCTGGAGGAACTCCATAACATCATGATTATCATCCTCATCGACATCATCATCATTGCACTGTAAAAACTGTGCCAGCTTCTGAGGCCATTTAGGTGGCGTAGAAAATGGACAACAACAACAACAACAACAAACTTTATGCTGCACGGAGTAATTGAACTCGAGGCAGGACATCTAGAAGTCCACTCTCTATCAGAGAAGCCAGTCAGGCAGACCACTTAAAAAAATGTATGGCCCGGCTGAGGATCGAACCCATGAACCAAGACGTGATCAGAATTAGCATTTTAAGTAACTCAGCTGAAGGAAAATTATGTGGAATCGTCATATAACAGCTTAGCAGATCAACCTGTAGAAACAAGTAAAATCATCCGAAGACAGTAGGATTACCAATGTAATGGAGTAGTTAGAAACTATCGTATACATAATTTTCTATGAAATGCACTTTCAGCTGTGCGGATACAGGTATGTTTTCTGAATGTTCAGTACGGTGGTACACAAAGAGCAAGCTAGTAAACAAATAGTAGTAGACACAACAGAATATTACTGCGTTCGTTTTCACACACCATCAATTTTGTTTTTCATGTCCTTTGATTTCTTTTTTTTTCAACCCGTTTTTCTGAAACTAAAAAAAACAATGTAGTCTTAACTTTTACATGTCATTGTCTTCTATTTCTTTCTTCTTCTTTCTTCTTCTTTCTTCTTTCTTCTTCTTCTTCTTCTTTTCTTCTTCTTCTTCTTCTTCTTCTTCTTCTTCTCTCCTTTTCCGAGCGACCAATTTGGGGTAATTTCTTCGTCATTGTGATTTTCGACATCCGATGGTTCAGCAGTCTTCAGGTATTTTCCATCTTATACTCCATTAAAAAATGCTGTTTTCGTAATAACTATTTCCTATCTTATATGGAAAAAACGCTGTTTTGGAAGCATTCTCTCTCAACTGCAGAGAATAATAAACAGCAACGAATCAATGATCACATTATATTGAAGTGTGAAAATTAGGTTGCCAGCTCCAAAACAACCTTCCTTCCGCTGCATCAAAACTAGCTTTTTTCGATTTCTCTCGAAATCGAATTCAGTTGGAGGCTCCAATGGGTTAGAGATGGATTGGATGATTACAGCGCTTGCCTAAGAAGATAGAGTTTCCAGGTTTGAACCCAGAATGGGACGCAGGTCTTTCCTCCTCCTCTTCCCTCCTCCAGATTTTGTGTGGCAGTCTGGGTGCTATTCTTTTGAACGAGTCAATGCCATGTTATTTATTATCTCGTTTCAGCGGAAAAAAAAAAAAGCTGCACGAATGTTTTTAAAATCTGATTGCGATACTGCCATTTGATAGTCACCATTCTCTGACATCGCCTGTGGGATTGTTCTCCGTGTGTTGTCAAATCTCGAGAAGGGACAACAAACAAACAAACGAGATGATGGTCATGCCATTGTAACAATCTCCTTTTATACAAAAGTCATCACAGAAAATAGAATTTTGCACTTCTCAAGGTCAATGTGACTTTGAAGAAGCATCAATTGAAATGTACGTTGATGTGAAACAAGACAGTCACTGTCATTTGGTAGATGTCACAACAATAACTAGAATGGAAACACTGTATCAGACGTTCCTTTACACATTTTTTTTCAGTATGTGTCCTTGACCTTGGCGCCATGCGTTTTCAACTTATGCACTTGCAGCTCCTTAGCGGCCCACATTTTATCAACTTTGAGCCCCATTCAGAAACAGTTAAAAGAGTTTGCTAACATTCTCTCTCTCTCTCTCTCTCTCTCTCTCTCTCTCTCTCTCTCTCTCACACAACACACACACACACACACACACCAGCACACGCACACAACACACACGCACACACAATCCACACAACACACACACACCACACACACACACCACACACAAAACACACACAACACACACACACCACACACACACACACACACACACCACACAACACACACACACACACACACACACACACACACACACACACACACACACACCTCCAGCTAATATATTTTGAAACAATATCCCCTTTTTTTAAAGTGAGCTTGAAAACAGCACGCCAAAGAGATACACACTGGCAGACAGAGAAAAAGGAATCGATGATCGATATTCTGCGTGACTCAAAGGGCAGAGAAAACTTATTTAGTTGATTTTACTAGCGCCAGCCAGTCATTATTTGATGCTTGGTACTGCAATGTGTAAAACGCTTCCATGCATCGAAATAAAAGAATATCTGAATGTTCGTTGGGCTGAGTCGCTTCTTAAATATCTCAAAGTAATGATAAAACTGATATATTTGTGGAATAAACTGCAAAAAGAAACACCTCTCTACAAAATTGCTTGAAACGAAACTTGTTTCTTTATAACGGACATTCTCAGAATCTTAGTGCACCAACAGAAGACTCCAGCCAAATTAAACCGCATGGGTACAAGCCTCACTGGTTCATCAAAACAAAACGTGCAGTTAGTAAACAGAATAAATAACCTGTTACAATTCTGATTCTCTGACAACAAGAACTCTTTAAAACACTTGGGGGGAAAGGAAAAAAACCAGAAAAACACGAGAAGAAAAAAAGAACCAGAACGTGTATTTAATACAACCAGACAAGACAGGCGCAAATTTTCGGCCAACTAGCCTTTGTCAAGCTTAAGATCACAAGCAAACAAACACCTAATACAAAAATTAGAGAAAAAGACTAAAACGTCCCTGCTGCTTCGTCCAGTGGGAGAAAGACTTAAGATGAAACGTAGTTTACAATCTATCGTTGCTCTGTCTGAAAGTTAAGGTTTGGTCCAGAGTTTTAGAACATGTTCGAAGTCACTGATCACTAACTCTTCTGCCTTCAAATGATTCTACGTACATTCAATCTCAAGCGTGACACTATCAACCTCTAGCATTTCGGTTTTTTAGACGTGTAGGTCGATCCTAAATTATTCTTCTGCTTTCAACAAAAAACAAACGTGTCACTTCGTTCGTCATGCAGACAGCAGAGGCTGTAAACTCAATGATTTATGATAATAGCTGCCTCTGGTACGAGCCGATGAACTAATTTTAAATATATACGTAATGATCATATTTTAGATAAACGTAATAATTTTAATCACTTGTGGTAAAACACGTTGTTTTAATCCTACCAAAAAATTTAATTTAGTTTATCTACTATAGAAATCAAAATTCATTTTTTTAAAAACTCAAGCAAATTAGCAATACGCATGAACCGAACAAAACAAATCAGCAACCGAACAAATTCTTGAGCGAGCAGTTGGACATGAAGTTGAATCAGAAAAGAAGTAAATCAATGGTACACTGTTGGGATTTCGACATAAAGTTAATAATACTATGCACTACAAGAGAACATCCATCACCACTATACATCAAATACACACCACAATCCTGAAAACAGTCAAAACGTCATATCTTAACGTTAGCGATCGACGATAATCATCCAAATGAAATTTGAAGAAAACAAAAGGGCGGTGTCCGGCCCCTCTTCTTTGCTGCTTTATCTTTCCCGTCCCAAAAGAGGGACAGTTATTTGTAGCTAGCTGGACAGGACTGGGAAATGAGGAAATGGGGAATGGGAGCGTGTTCGAACCGGGCCACGAACATGGCATCCCATCCGTTTGGCAACCACATTCAATCGATCGTGCTTAATCTCATGCTTCAGGTAAATTGACCAGATAGTTATTACACCAAGCGTTGCCTTCCGAACTTACGTTTTCGCGAGTCCTGAATATTCTATACCTTTCTACAAAGTGTGGTATAGTAAAGATGGAAATATAAGGAGCTAAGAAAATCGGTTTACACTGTTTTGTCACACACACACACCACACACACACCACACCACACACACACACACACACACACACACACACACACACACACACCACACACACAACACATCCCTCCTGTCGATATGAAACAATCTCCCCTTCTCCCCCCCCCTTTTTTGAAGCAAACTTTTAATAAAAAAAAAATTTTTAAAGAGGGGGGAGGAGGGCACTACAACGATCAATTTCAACTGAATAAACAAAATCTAAGTGATATGTTGTGTCACCGATGTTTAGATCCAGGATGAAGGTAAAACTTGACAGGAATAAATGACAATCCCGAGTCAATGGGGACTCATTCGGGCATGCATACGATGCCATGTGCTGGCAGAAACTTGTACGATTATAATGCTTCGGTCTGTGCATGTGTAACGACTTTTCCTCATCACTTTGTACATGTAATTAGTTGCCTGCACTTGGTTATCACTTTGTTCGCTACTGCCCTCTTTTATCGTTTGCCCCTTCGTAAGTGCTCTCTCTCTCTCTCTCTCTCTCTCTCTCTCTCTCTCTCTCTCTCTCTCTCTCTCTCTCTCTCTCTCTCTCTCTCTCCACACACACCACTCTCTCACACACTCTCTCTCACTCACTCTCACTCTCTCTCATTCTCTCACTCCTCTCTCTCTCTCTCTCTCTCACTCTGTCTCTCTCTCTCTTTCTCTCTCTCTCTCACACACACACACCACACACACACACACACACACACACACACACACACACACACACACACACACACATACATACACACGCGCGTGCACACACACATGCACACAAACACTTCACCAGTTGTGTTAACAGCCACAATCGACCTTCATTTCTTTTCTACAGAAAAATCAACCAAGCAAAGAAAAATGTTTCATTATAGTTTATTTCTAAAAACCAAACACACAAAGGCACATTGTCACGACGTTTTGTCACTGGCTTATATTATACACATTCAGTTGTTCAACTACATATATACACACCAATCAGTTGACTGCGTACGATTGGTTTTTGTTTAACCCTTTGACAACTGCACCCTGTCCACCGGCATCTGTATTTTCAACAATGTTAGCAAAGCAAAAACTTAACTCTTGATTCCCTCACCCTATCCACCAGCTCGCAGGAAGCTGGTGGATAGGGTGAGGGAATCAATGCGTTAAGGTTTTGCTGTCGGTGGATAGGGTGCGAGAATCAAAGGGTTGAGCTAGGTTTTCGGGATCAAGTGTTCTAAATGCTAATGCTATCCAGCTCCTCGCATCATATTATTATCCTTGTGTAAGGTCTCCAAACTCTTATGAACTCATTGTGCTTTACACATAATAAAAAATTTCTTTTTAGAGGAACATGGAGAACTCAAGCTGTTAGACAAGCTGACCCCAATCTACTGTTATATCATCATTATTGTAAAGGTCACAATAACATTCAGCTATCGTACCACCTGCGTCAGTGGATGGATATTCTTCCGCCCTGACCAGCGCACACAGTATGGCACGTAGTTCTGACAAACATGATTACTGTCTGCTGTTTCCGGTATTTCACCACCTGCCTCTGGGACCCAGCATCTCATCATCGTTTGTCTGAGTTAATGAATATTCTGGCGTGGGTCTTAGCGGAGACATGAGTAGAAAGAGACTGGCAAACTGCTCGATCTCTCCGGCGATCGAGACCACATGCAGACGTCTGCAGACAGCTCGTCAGCCAGAATGTAGCGTGCCCATAACCAAGTTCGCTTCGGTGTATTATAGGCAGAGATGTCAGTACCTCCAGTAAATCAAAATCTAGACAATGAGGTAAACTCAAATGACATCCAGAAACTTTAACTTTCCAGTGGCGTACGAGTCAGCCGATCGTCGGCCAGGATCTGACAGCAGTTTTTGTCAATATGCTGTTATTTACAGTCTATAAACCTAACCATACATTTATAGGCCATTTTATGAGGAAGGGGGATTTGGAGCACCTGGTCAGAACGGGAAAGCTGGAGGGAAGGATAGCACCGGGTAGACCCAGGGAGAAAATGCTGGACGGACTTGCAGAGTGGCTGGGGACGAGGAGGGTGGGGGAGATGCTAGGGGCAACGAGAGATAGAGACAGATGGAAGTCCATGATCGCCAACGCCATGCGGCAGGGCACCTGATGATGATGATGATGATGAAACCTAACCATAGCCCTTTCTCTAACCCTAACACTAAAGCTATCTACCATGTCAGTGACTTGTCAATACAGATTTAAGTCATTTATCTAGGCTTAAAGAAAAAATGAACAGAGGTCGCCAGAGAACCAGATGGCGAGACGATCTAGAAAAATTCGACAAACAATGAACCAGAACAGCAGTTAACCGGCAACAGTGGCGTGCGATGAGAAAGGCTTATGTCCAACAATGGACCAAAACAAGCTGAAATGAGTGAGAAGTTTAAAAAAAAAAGCAAATCGGAAGTGTATCATAACCCCATTCCCCAACTTTAACCTTGGACCTTATAAATTATCATTCTTGAATATTTTCCCACTCAACTGGACTCACTGCATGCGCATTACACGTAATCAGAATGTTGTAGTGGAGCACAGAGAACTCAAACTGTTTGGCCAGCTGATTACATTCCACTGTGTTGATGCACAGTCTGAATCTTTATCGAACACATACAGGTGAATGGACCAGCAGAAAATGGTAGATAGAAAGCAAAGGAACAGGGCAGAAACAAGGAGAGTGACAGAAAAAAAAAGGAAATTTCTAGCAGAGAATTTCCAGAAGATGGGGATACTATTTATACTGAAAGAGTGCCCGGCGTCTCCATGGGGAGAAAGTTAATTTTAACTCCATTCTCCAACCCTAACCCCGGAATTTATCATGAATCATTCTCCAACTCAACAGGACTCAATGCAAACGGATTACACATAATCAGACTTTGTCATAGTGGAGTTACAGAGAACTCAAGCTGTTAGGCCAGCTGACTACATTCCACTGTGTCCATGTACAGTCTGCATCTTTGGCGGATGTGCATACTGGATGTTTCCATGTTTCCAGCCACTGACATGATTTACAGGATCTTTAACGTGCATGCTTGCTATCCTGCACACACGAAGGGAATTTTGACATAAGCAGGTATGCACACATGTTGCCCTGGGAGATGGAAAATTCTATTCTGTCGATTCATAATAGCAAGTAATATCAGTGCCGTCAATGTTATCTTGTTATTGTTTAAAGCCCAGCCGACTGCGTAGAGCCATATCAGGGCTATCAACGCTTCAAAACATACAAAAATTCAACAGAAAAAAAAGAAAAAAAAATTAGGTAGACTTATCAATGCAATCGCGCACAGAATCTAAGGACACGCCCCTGGCGTTGACCACTCCGTCCAATTTATCGCACAGGGGATTTAAAAAACAAATATAAGCATACCAAAGGACACCAAAACATATAACAAAAACAGGCATAAATTGCTTCCGCATATCTCCCCTCCTAAGAGCCAAAATGCACTTAATACAGGTCCCCAATTATCAATCCTAAGAAAAAGTACGTAAGACTTTATCGAACACATGCTGATGAATGGACCAGCAAGGCAGACAATGATAGGAAGAAATGACAAAGCTAAAGAACAAGGCAGAAGCAAAGAGAGTGACAGAAAAGAAGAAATTTCTAGCACAGAATTTTCATCAGGTGGGGATACTATTTGTACTGAAAGGGCCCCTGGCATACCCACGGGGGCAAGTACCGTCAATGATCTACAATCTAAACATCACACTGAACTAAAATGACAACTTGAAATTTTAATTTTCCATAAAATGGAGCACGAACCAGTCTGGTTAATCAGTTGTCTGGAGATAATTTATTACGGCTTTGTTTGATCGACGCAAAAAAAAAAGTCAGCTTTCTAAAGAAAATAAATCTGATGATTTGTAATGCTCCCAAGATCTCTGCAGTACTGTGCGCAACAGGCTTACGGGTCGACGAAATAAGGCAGACAGAGACTGCGTGTCACAGATTTAGGTTACTGGTCTCTTCTTTCTACATCAGTTCATATCTATGGTCTGTGGGAACAAGGGCTCGGTTCTATGTCTCAAAGGAAAAGCCCAGTACACGTTGCTCATTAAGCGAAACTCGGTGATCTGGATCGACGAAAAGGGGACGAGTGCCAGCGCCAGCCTATGCGCACAAGAGGTAGACAAAAATACAGACAGACAGACAGACGCAGAGAGAGAGAGAGAGAGAGAGAGAGAGAGAGAGAGAAATGAAAAGGGACGGGGAGGGAGAGAGCGATGGAAAGGGACGGGGAGAGTGAGAGGGGGAGAGAGAGAGATGAAAAGGGACAGAGAGAGAGAGAGAAAACAGAGATGAAAAGTGACGAAAAGAGAGAGAGATGAAAAGGGACGGGGAGAGAGAGAGACAGAGACAGAGAGAGACAGAGACAGAGAGACAGAGACAGAGAGACAGAGACAGAGAGACAGAGACAGAGATGAAAACGGACGGACCTTTGAACACATTTGTTTTACGTAGCACACTGGCCAAGTTGCATATCTGCCATTGATAATCTATTTGTATTAAACGGAAACTAGGACACTATTAACGAATTAAAATCTTCATGAGAAGTAGACACAAAACATAAAGAGGAGGAGAAGGTGTATGAAGAATAAGAACATATCAAATGTATATGTTGTTTGTTTGTTTTTTACAAACAGCCTTCGCCAAAAGAGGGTCTACACTACACTTAAAATATTCGACTTATCAATATTTCAGTAATACAAACATTGGATATTTGTCACATTATAATTCGAAGAAAAGGATTTTTTGAGAGACAGACAGACAGACAGACAGACAGAGACACAGAGAGAGAGAGATTCAGATTCAGATTCAGATTCAAATTCGGACAATTTACCCAATAAAGGCTATGGCCCCCACGAATGGGATGAAGTGAATATACATCGTTTAGATGTACACAGTTTTACCAATAGATTATAAAGAGCAAAGGAAATAAGAACATTCAATGTGCACAAGAACTCCAGAGTTTAAAGGCTTTACACAAATTAATGGTAAACTGTTTAACATGATCTTCCCTGGCGGATGCCATAAGCAAGCTCAGTTTAAATAGTGAAGGGTGTCTACAATATTTTCACGATTCAGTTCATCTCTAAGACTGTTTAGTGCTGGACCAAAACACCACATAAAATTCGTTTTCTTTTGCTTTTCTACATAATGGACATATAAGATCACTGTTATCATGTTGTGTATAATGATAATAATGTTCACAGATTTCAGATACACCTAATCTGAATATTGTCGTGGGGTATCTCAGATGTTTATACATCTTAATCGACAAATAGTTGGAATGCAGTGTTGTGAATTAAACAGTCTATAAAAAAAAAATCAAATATGTTATTGCTTTGGATGTGTGCACTCTAATCCTGCCATATACAACCAATCTATTTCGACCCCACCCTTTGAATTGTTTGATTCATCCACACTTACTCATATCCCAGCTCAAATAGCTTCACCCTCACTCTTGACACCTAGTTTGTTTTCCATCATCCGAGTCCAACAACATATTACGTGCTTTCTTTAGCAATCTTTTCTCTGATGTCTGTGTCAGTTTTAACCAGTAATGAAATACATCGGACAACAGAATCAAGATAATCTGGATATCTGTCTGTTTCACCATAAATCAAATCATTAGGAGAGACAGACAGACAGACAGACAAACATAGAGACAGGAAGAGAACCTGGGACAGAGACAGGGATAGAACCTGGGACAGACGGATATAAACACACACAGAGACAGAGACACAGAGCCGGTGACAGAGAGAGAGAGAGGGAGGGAGACAGACAGACACACACACAGACACACACACAAACAGACACACACACATACAGAAAGAGACAGGACAGAGAGGGACAGAACGACATTTTTAGCGATGCTCTATTTTTGAATGGTCAAAGTTACTCCATAAAATTCATTTTTCAATATTTTTTAACCTTTGACTCCCCGCACCCTGTCCACCAGCATCCTGCATTGTCAACCATGCTAGCAAAGTAAAATCTTAACCTTTCGATTCCCTCACCCTTTCTACCAGCTTCCTGCAGGAAGCTGGTGTATAGGATGAATGAGTCAAAGGGTTAAAATTGTTAACAGTCGGTAGATGGTGCGCGAGTCAAAGGGTTAAGACTTTACATACCTTGGGAACGTATTACAGCATGTATCAGATCGGTAACACAGAAAAGGACAAAGAGAAATAAAGTCAGTCAAAAATCGAAATGAACTTTTTTGTTTAAACCTTTATCCTTTGCAGAAGGTTAGCCACACAGTAATACTTAAAGAGATATACAGAAAAGACGAGATATTGAGTTTTACAGCAACCGCACGGTGCTGTGTTTTCAGTTGTGCACGTCTGAACATGAAAAAAAATTGAAGACAGACAGAAAGACAGACAGACAGACAGACAAAGACAGAGACAGAGACAGAGTCAACTGGTTTCTTCCGTTGATAAAGTACTTGTATGTCAATAAAGACAACATAAATAGCACACTGAAAAAGTGCAAATGAACCACCTCGTACAATGATTTATTGAACAGCATTTTCTCAGTGCGCATCAACGCTGACAATGAGGCCACACACGATCTTATTACGAACATAAATGTAAGTAGATACAAACACACGATCTTATTACGAACATAAATGTAAGTAGATACAAACACACAATCTTATTACGAACATAAATGTAAGTAGATACAACACACACAATCTTATTACGAACATAAATGTAAGTAGATACAAACACACACATCTTATTACGAACATAAATGTAAGTAGATACAAACACACCATCTTATTACGAACATAAATGTAAGTAGATACAAACACACCATCTTATTACGAACATAAATGTAAGTAGATACAAACACACAATCTTATTACGAACATAAATGTAAGTAGATACAAATACACGATCTTATTACGAACATAAATGTAAGTAGATACAAACACACGATCTTATTACGAACATAAATGTAAGTAGATACAAACACACAATTTTATTACGAACATAAATGTAAGTAGATACAAATACACGATCTTATTACGAACATAAATGTAAGTAGATACAAACACACGATCTTATTACGAACATAAATGTAAGTAGATACAAACACACAATCTTATTACGAACATAAATGTTAGCAGATACAAACACACCATCTTATTACGAACATAAATGAAAGTAGATGCAAACACAATCTTATTACGAACATAAATGTAAGTAGATACAAACACACGATCTTATTACGAACATAAAATTTTAATGTAAGTAGATACAAACGCACGACCTTATTACGAACATAAATGTAAGTAGATACAAACACACAATCTTATTACGAACATAAATGTAAGTAGATACAAACACACAATCTTATTACGAACATAAATGTAAGTAGATACAAACACACGACCTTATACGAACATAAATGTAAGCAGATACAAACACACAATCTTATTACGAACATAAATGTAAGTAGATACAAACACACAATCTTATTACGAACATAAAATTTTAATGTAAGTAGATACAAACGCACGACCTTATTACGAACATAAATGTAAGTAGATACAAACACACAATCTTATTACGAACATAAATGTAAGTAGATACAAACACACAATCTTATTACGAACATAAATGTAAGTAGATACAAACACACAATCTTATTACGAACATAACTGTAAGTAGATACAAACACACCATCTTATTACGAACATAAATGTAAGTAGATACAAACACACAATCTTATTACGAACATAAATGTAAGTAGATACAAACACACGATCTTATTACGAACATAAATGTAAGTAGATACAAACACACAATCTTATTACGAACATAAATGTAAGTAGATACAAACACACGATTTTATTACGAACATAAATGTAAGTAGATACAAACACACAATCTTATTACGAACATCAATGTAAGCAGATACAACACACAGTCTTATTACGAACATAAATGTAAGTAGATACAAACATACCATGTTATTACGAACACAAATGTAGGTACGTACAAACACACAATCTTATTACGAACATAAATGTTAGCAGATACAAACACACCATCTTATTACGAACATAAATGTAAGTAGATACAAACATACCATCTTATTACGAACACAAATGTAAGTACATACAAACACACAATCTTATTACGAACACAAATATAGTTACATACAAACACACAGTCTTATTACAAACATAAATGTTAGCAGATACAAACACACAATCTTATTACGAACACAAATGTAGCTACACACAAACACAGTCTTATTACGAACATAAATGTTAGCAGATACAAACACACCATCTTATTACGGACATAAATGTTAGCAGATACAAACACACAATCTTATTACGAACATAAATGTTAGCAGATACAAACACACGATCTTATTACGAACATAAATGTAAGTAGATACAAACACACCATCTTATTACGAACATAAATGTAAGCAGATACAAACACACAATCTCATTACGAACATAAATGTAAGTAGATACAAACAATTTTATTACGAACATACATGTAAGTAGATACAAACAATTTTATTACGAACATAAATGTAAGTAGATACAAACACACAATCTTATTACGAACATAAATGTAAGTAGATACAAACACACAATCTTATTACGAACATAACTGTAAGTAGATCCAACACACAAATACGCCCAATGCATTAACTGCGGAGAGTCGAAAGCGAAATATATGCATACGAGTTCGAAATGATATAGTACTGTCAGAGTGGGCACAAAAACACATTTGAAACAGAACACAGACTATTTCTTACCATGATGCAAAACCAAGCCGGTCACATTTTCATTAAGAAGCAAGATGTTTAAACCATTCTTACAATCTTTCTGTTTATACAAAAATCACAAGAGAAAAACTCGATTTCTATATTTCTCGAGACACACTACCTTTGATTAAGTTTTAACTTGTTAATGACTTGACTTACAATGAGGGCAATAGTAGACTGCCACAGCGGTATAAACAGATTGCAAATAATTTCATAAGTTATTGACATTCATAAGGAAGATTAGGAAAAGACAGGGCAACATTTAAAGGCCATTTTATGAGGAAAGAGGAATTGGAGCACCTGGTCACAACAGGAAAGCTGGAGGGAAAGAGCAACAGGTAGACCCAGGGGAAAATATTGGATGGACTTGCAGAGTGGCTGAAGACAGAGAGGGTGAAAGATGTGCTTGTGGCAACAAGGGATAGAAACATATGGAGGGCCATGATCGCCAACGCCATGTGGCAAGGCACTTGATGATGATGATTGACAAAATGCTGCTTTAAAAAATGCCGTCCTCAAAAAGTGTGAGTTCTGACATCTTTTTGGCCTGTGTGACCATGACACTTTGTCTTCCAAATTTATGACGTCGCGCGGCTTGTCAACGGTGTACGTCCTTGACCCCGAATCTGGTAAAGGTCGACATAGGAACAGCTGAGAAAAAAAATTGCGAACACACTTTGCTCTCTCTCTCTCTCTCTCACACACACACACACACACACACACACACACACACACACACACACACACACACACACACACACACACACACACGTTCGTACACACGTTCGTACACACATACGTACATACATACGTACATACATACGTACATACATACACACATACATACATACATACATACATACACACATACATACATACATGTATTCATACATTCATTCATTCATACATACATACATACATACAACGTACGTACATACACACATACATACAGACATACATGTACATACAGACAGACAGACAGGCACACGTATGCACATGCATACGTATATGCGTACATACATAAACACAAACACACACAGACTTCCAAGGTAATATGAAATGATATCCAGCATCCACTCCTTTTTCTTTTAAAGGGACATTCAAAGAAATCGAAAGGGAAAGTAATCTCAAATGACGCAAGTGAAGTAGAGCAATGTCTGAGAAAAAAGGTGAGTACGACTTCTGAAATGAAACAGTTGCTTTTTGAAACCACAGCGCACAAAACATGGTTTCAGGTGGGGTTGTTTTTTTTTTTAAAAAAACGTGCCACGGTTGCTGATTTGATTAGCGAAACATGAAAGGCGCAATTTTTACCGCAGTGGCCTTCCTCAAGCTTAATCATTTGAAAAAGACCGCACAGATACACAGACAAGATGGAGAAAAAGACATACAACAAAATAAAATCAACAAATTGAAATTGAAGCCGCAACAAGCAATAGCCAAAAAAGTGACTGACTCTCTCTCTCTCTCTCTCTCTCTCTCTCTCTCTCTCTCTCTCCTCTCTCTCTCTCTCTCTCGCTCTCTTTCGCTTTCCCTCTCTCTCTCTCTTTCCCTCCTTCCTTCTCTCTCTCCCTCCCTCTCTTTTGCTCAACGGATTTGTTCTGTTTGTTCTGAAGCAAAGGAGATAAAGCACATGATCACAAAACATCGCTTACGGGACAATCGGTGCAGACCACGTCAATTAAGAACGAATAACATAAAAGTGGAAGTATAGGACATGCAAGTCTAAGTATAGGACATAAGTCTACGTATAGGACACGCAAGTCTACGTATAGGACATATAAGTCTACGTATAGGACACGCAAGTCTACGTATAGGACACATAAGTCTACGTATAGGACACGCAAGTCTAAGTATAGGACATATAAGTCTACGTATAGGACATTAAGTCTACGTATAGGACACGCAAGTCTACGTATAGGACACATAAGTTACGTATAGGACATATAAGTCTACGTATAGGACACATAAGTATACGCATAGGACATATAAGTCTACGTATAGGACATATAAGTCTACGTATAGGACACGTAAATCTACATATAGGACACATAAGTTACGTATAGGACACACAAGTCCACGTATAGGACACATAAGTTACGTATAGGACATATAAGTCTAAGTATAGGACACATAAGTCTACGTATAGGACATATAAGTCTACGTATAGGACACGCAAGTCTACGTATAGGACACATAAGTCACGTATAGGACACATAAGTATGTAAAGGACACATAAGTCTATGTAAAGGACACATAAGTATACGCATAGGACATATACGTCTACGTATAGGACACGCAAGTCTACGTATAGGACACACAAGTCTACGTATAGGACACATAAGTCTACGTATAGGACACATAAGTTACGTATAGGACACACAAGTCTACGTATAGGACACATAAGTCTACGTATAGGACACATAAGTCTACGTATAGGACACGTAAGTCTACGTATAGGACACACAAGTCTACGTATAGGACACACAAGTCTACGTATAGGACACACAAGTCTACGTATAGGATACACAAGTCTACGTATAGGACACATAAGTCTAAGTATAGGACATATAAGTCTACGTATAGGACACACAAGGCTACGTATAGGACATAAGTCTACGTATAGGACACATAAGTTACGTATAGGACATGTAAGTCTACGTATAGGACATGTAAGTCTACGTATAGGACACACAAGTCTACATATAGGACACGTAAGTCTACGTATAGGACACTAAGTCTACGTATAGGACACACAAGTCTACATATAGGACACACAAGTCTACGTATAGGACACATAAGTTACGTATAGGACAAATAAGTTACGTATAGGACATATAAGTCTACATATAGGACACACAAGTCTACGAAAGGACACGTAAGTTTACGTATAGGACACATAAGTCTACGTATAGGTCACATAAGTCTACGTATAGGACATATAAGTCTACGAATAGGACACGTAAGTCTACGTATAGGTCACATAAGTCTACGTATAGGACATATAAGTCTACGAATAGGACACGTAAGTCTACGTATAGGACATTAAGTCTACGAATAGGACACGTAAGTCTAGTATAGGCACATTAAGTCTACGAATAGGACACTAAGTCTAACGTTTTATCAGGTCAAACCCAAAGCATATATGGTCATATAACTGATATAGGACACATAATTCTTGATTGGATTTATGATCATCGTGTCAAACCATCAGAACAGACACCTATCCTTATTGGTTCAATAATGACCACCAAGAACCAGTCAGAATTGATCACCAAGACAAATAATTCTTTGATTGATTTATGATCTTTTGTCAAACCGATCAGAACAACACCTTTTCCTCATTGGGTCAATCATCACCACCTTGAACCAATCAGAATAGATCACCAAGACACTAAATTCTTTGATTGGATTTATGATCATCGTGTCAAACCAATCAGAACAGACACCTTTTCTTATTGGTTCAATAATGACCACCTAGAACCAATCAGAATAGATCACCAAGACAAAAATTCTTTGACCGATTCAAATTCATACCTATCAACAATTCCAGTGAGAAAAGATAGCCAAACCCCAAACGTTTTTGATTGGCTGCAACTGATATTACTCAAACCAAACAGACTACACGTAAAAGCCTCAAACCATCACCATGGCCCGAGCTGATAATGATTATTAGTTCAGACCAATCAGATCACACCGTACTTTTCCCAAAGCCATACAACGTTACTAGTTCTAAGTGTTTGTTATCTATCAACAATGGGTTTCAATCTACATTTATCAAATAAAGGAATAGGAAAGCATAGACAGACAGACAGATATCCAGCATACATACATACATAACATACATACATAGGTAGATACATAGACAATGAAACAGACATAGAAATACACAATTAGGCAGACAGAAAGACAGATGACAGACAGATATACATACATACATACATATATTTAAACAGACATATACGTAGAGACATGGAGAGAGAGAGAGAGAGAGAGAGAGAGAGAGAGAGAGAGAAAAGAGACAAGAGAAAAGAGAAGACAAGACACAGAGACAGAGAAGAGACAGAAGAGACAACAGAGAAGAGACAAGACAGTCAGAGACACAGAGACAGAGAGAGACAGACAGAAGACAGACAGAGAGACAGAGACAGAGAGAGACAGACAAGACAGAAGAGACAGAGACAGAGAGAGGAGAGAGACAGAGAGAGACAACAGAAGACTGACAGAGACAGACAGAGACAACAGAGAGACAGACTCAAAGTGAGGAACAAACCAAGAGAACGCAACAGAGAAAATACAGAGAAAAGACAGACTGAGTAGAGATCTAATATCTTTTAACATCCCAAACCAACATCAACAACAGCAACCAACCCAACCAAGTAACCAACCGACCGATCAACCAACCAAACTGCGAGGAGAGAAAGTGAGAAGAAAATCAAACGTATCCTACTAGAATTAGAGAACCTTGGACACCACAAGAACAATCAAACAAACGAAAAAAAAGATAAATATACTGTTAGGAGGAGGAGGAAAGACGAAAACACAAAACTGTCCTACCTGAAGCAGAGAGCTTGAGACAGGACCAGGATGAGGGCAAAGGTCATGCACGTGCTGTAAGTGCTCATAATGACGTCGACGGCGCGCGCACAGGTCGTGCTCCTGCCTTCGAAATAAAAAGGGCTTCTTGGCGGTCGTCTGCTTGTTTTCAGTGGGTTTCTGTAAGACAGACAAAAAGAACGAAACGGCGTCATTACTCTGGACAATGTTGGTATGGCCTTTTTTGTTGAATATCCCTTTTTTTCTAAAACACTTCTTTTGTTTAGTTTTGTTTTGTTTGGATCACATTTGTCTCAGGTGGAATGCCTAGCTCGCTCTTTCAGTTTAAGCATATTCGCATGGTGTGTGCTGATTTGTGAGAATGTTCAGCACAATTACTCGCTCTGCCAGTGCGAATGTCGTTAACCAGTTTGATTAAAATAAGTCATGCAAAATCGAATATAGAAGTAAATAAAAACAATTCTCTTATCGTCAAGAAAAGCGATTGTCTTTATTTTCGTAGTTATGTTGTATGGTCGTGCTCTCCTTGTTGTGTTTGTGTGTGTGTGTGTGTGTGGGTGTGTGTGGTGTGTGGTGTGTGTCGGTGTCGTGTGTGTCTGTGTGTGTGTGTGTCTTCTGTCTGCGTCTTTATATATGTGTGTGAGCATGTGCATGCGTGTGTGCTGAGCAGTTTTCCTTCCCCATCGTTGGCAGGATTTGTCTTTTTTTGATGCTGCTATTGCTGCTGTTGTTGTAGCACTTACTTTGGGGCCCATCGTATTTATTCATATACACACACGTCGGCGCGCGAATGCACACATGCACACATACATATCTAAGCTACCTTTAATTCCTGCTCTTCCCATCCCACAAAAAACATCATTATGCTAAAACACAAAAAGGAAAACAATTTATATACACATGTTGCAGAATCTGTCTATGATTGCCTTTATTTCGCAGAAACCGAAAGATTCTTAGTCAATAATGCATTTCCATCCCGATGTATGATGATGATTGAGATGATTGATGATGATGATGATGATGATGATGAATGTGTGGATGATGTGTGGTGGTGGTGGTGGTGGTGGTGTGGTGGTGTGGTGGGTGGTGATGATGATTGATGATTACGAGAAATGTAAAATCAATAACTGTTGAAATCATTGACTATTATGTCGACTTATTACAACCATCTATGTCCTATAACCCTAGTTTGGGTTCTTGTAGTAAATAAATGTTTTTTTTGTTTGTTTGTTTGTTTTTTGTTTCACACACACACACACACAACACACACACACACACACAGACACACACCACACACAACACTCTCTCTCTCTCTCTCTCTCTCTCTCTCTCTCTCTCTCTCTCTCTCACCCCTTATCATCAACGCTTGACTTTAAACGCTCGCTAGTCAGACAAAAACGACGGAATGGGTGTTCAACTTGGAGCAGTAGAAGTAGCGGAAGGGTAATCGAAATTAACCGTTCGGAACCTTGTCTCTTCGCCTGAAGGATTTTCAATCCCATTAATTGTCACTTTTTACACAGAATCCGTCCGTTCCGATGATTGCTCGACAACTGATCGATCAGGCACGAAGTCATCGATCACTGATTTTGTGAGGGGTTCTGGTTTAAAACTGAGGTGGCTTTGGTGCTAGTTTACTAATGTGATGTGATGTTGTCGCTTGACGTTGCTGTTGATGTGCTCTTTTTTTTTTTTTTTTATTGCTTTAAATGGTTATTTTTGTTTTCTGCTGTGACATTTGGCCTGTGTGGTTGTATACAACAAAGGGTTTGTTACAATTGCTACGTGCTACGTCCAAACGACGACTCTCATAGTCACACACACACACCACAAGCGCACACACACGCACACACACACACACACACACACACACACACCACACACACACACACACACACACCACACACACACACACAACACACACACACACAAACTATCCGTCCATTCGATAAGTAACAATTCCCCTTTTACACGCATGGAACAATTTCCCTTATACAAACCATATTTCCCTGTATAAGAGAGATGGTTTCATTTCAATCAAATTATGAACAAGATGGTCTGACTATTCCAGCAATCTCCTCTTTTCATACATGAAGTTTTCACTTTCCACCAGACTACACAGGTTTTGTTCTTCGTACTTCTCAAGGTCACTGTGACCTTGGAGAAGCATCAGATGAAACAAAACTTGACATGAAACGAGGACAATGATAGAACAGTAACAACAGAACGGAATAAGCTTAAAAGTTCCTGAGAAAGCGCTGTTTACACACTTTCCTCAAAAAGTGCAGATTTTAGACACTTTTTTTTTAGTTCAGTATGATCTTGACCACAAAGCTTTACCTTGACAAGTTACGCCCTTGCTACTCCTCAAAGAATTCACACACTTGCCCAAAATTACATCCAAAACAAATGTGACTGTCCACGTTCAAACAAACATAACCCAGAAGAAGAAAAACGAGAAAAAGAAAAAAAAACGAAGAAAAAAAACGAAGAAAAAAAACAGAACGCGTATTTGATACGACCAGACAAGACAAGCGTAGACGTAAGATGAGAAACACGCAAACACCAAAACCCAAACCCTTTTCTCCTAATTTTTGTATTTGGTGTTTGTGTATTTGTGATCTTAAGCTTGACAGAGGCCAGTTGGCCGAAAATTTGCGCCTGTCTTGTCTGGTTGTATTGAATACCCGTTCCGTTTTTGTTTGTTGTTTTTTGTTTTGTTTTTTTTTTGCATGTTTTTTTAGGTTCATGTTGACTAAAAATTAGCAAAGATCCTTCCTGAAAGAGTTGAGAAAGTACTGTCTATACCTTTTTATCACACACACAGACACACGCACACACACAGACACACGACCACACACAAACGCACACATACACATACACACATACACACAAACACACACACATATACTCTCTCTCTCTCTCTCTCACACACACACACACACACACACACACACACACACACACACACATACTTTTTTTATACTTTTTTTTTTCCCGTCTAATATCACTCATAGTGAAAAGACGTTAAAGCAAGAACGAACACACGAACACACACACACACACACACACACACACACACACACACACACACACACACACACACACACACACAACACACACACCCCTCTCCGGTCGGTATAAAAAAATCTCCATTTATATTGTTCAAAAGAGACAGTGAAGAAAGCTCGGGACATCTCCATTCACTGGAAGAACGAGCAACATGGAGAAAGGCATTTCAGATTCGCCAAAGTCAACAACAACAAAATGTCATTCATTCACCAACTAAACTATTGAATCGCAGAACTGCAAACATGCCGTCCGAACTCGATAAAAGGTCTGCAGACTACATCTCTGCTCTCTAGAGAATTGTGGTTGCTTGGTGAACTTGTTGTGAGAGTCGGTAAGTTGGTGTGTGTCTGTATTGTGGTTTACCAGCTGAATCTTGGCGTTTATGGTAAAGCTTATAATCGTTTCAATACTTTTGGGAATGAGAGAGCTACGTGCTTTAAACTCACTTTTAAAAAGAAAGAAAGAAAGAAAGTGAAAAATGAATGAACGAACGAACGAACGAACGAACGGCTAACGAACGAACCACGAATCAACGAACGAACCAACGAACGAACGAACGAACCAACGAACGAACCAACGAACGAACGAATGAATGAATGAACAAAAACGAAGATTAAAGATGCAATTGGATTGGCGTTTTGATGTTGTTGCTTTTGTTGTTGCTGCTGTTGTTGTTGCTGCTGCTGTTGTTGATGTTGTTGCTACTGCTGTTGTTCTTGCTACTGTTGTTGTTGTTGTTGTTGCTGCTGTTGTTGTTAACGTTGTCGCTTTTATACTTGCCATTGTTGGTTCTTTGCTTGCTTGTTAATTATTGTTTCTGTTATCTGCTTTTTCTCCAAATCGACGAAAATGAAGATGTGTGTGTGTGTGTGTGTGTTGTGTGTGTGTGTGTGTGTGTGTGTGTGTGTGAGTGTGAGTGTGTGTGTGTGTGTGTGCGTGTGTGGTTGCAAGCGTGTGTGCGTGCGTGCAAACGTATGTGCGTGCGTGCGCGCGTGCGTGCGTGCGTGCCTGTGTGTGTGTGTGTGTGTGTATTTGCTCGTGCGTACGTGCTTTCAGGTGCGCGCGCTTATGTGCGTGCGAGCGTGCTCAATTCCGTTCGCGGCTGCGCTCACGTTGCCAAAAACAGGTTGGATCTCTCGGTCAGCTCAGTTTAATTCAGTTCATGTTGTTTATAACCCAACCGATCTCAAAAGGTGTCTTGAGTCTCAAAGCACCACCAAAAAAAAACCAACTAATTATAAATTTATTTGCATGAGTTTAAAGCGGTAACACAACGGATTGTTGGAACTATTCGATTAGAAGGCAAGTTACGTCAGATCAACGTGATAATTACATTACCAGAAATATATCGGTTTCCTTCGGAAGTTTAAAAAAAAGTGTCCCGTGTGGAACATTGGAACAATGACGGTCAAGCCACTCGCAACAAACTTTTTTTTTGGACAGAAAATATTAAATGAAATCCAAAATTTAATACTTCTCCAGATCACTGTGACCTTGACCGAAATTTGGTAATAAAAGATCTATCTAGAAACCGGTGAGAAAATCATGTTAACAAATCAGTCATAGTCTTCAGTTTCTCAAGATTAAGTCTCCCCGCTCAGAATGAATTCCATATGCACTATCGTCACAGGCGCCATGTGATGGAGAAAATCCAGAATGATCACGGCACACGCCTTAAGCCTGCACATAAACCCAAGAGCTGGCCAGGTCCTATCTAGATAGTTCCATAACCCGGAGGTCGTAGGAGAGCGAGGTGAAAGAGATCTCAACTTTTCCCGGGGCCAGCACCACGAGGGCGGCGCCCATCCCCTCTTTTGTCATACAAATATACATTATCACGAGCACACGCGCGCGCAAGCGCGCACGCACGCACGCACGCGCAAGCGCGCGCACACACACACACACACACACACACACACACACACACACACACACACACACACACACACACACACACACACACCTCTACTCCGGTCAACATGAAATAACATCTCCACTTCCCTATCCCATCCTGCTTTTTTTTTTAAAGGGGATTTTTTTCTACATTGAAGTGATCGTGAAGTGAGTTGTGGCCTGGTGATTGAAAGCACCTATCCCTTCTCGGGGAACTGGAGCACCTGGTCACAACGGGAAAGCTGGAGGGAAAGAGAGCACCAAGTAGAGCTAGGGAGAATATACTAGACGGACTTGCGGAGTGGCTGAAGACAAAGAGGGTGGAGGAGATGCTTGTTGCAACAAGAGATAGAAACAGATGGAAGTCCATGATCGCCAACGCCGTGCGGCAAGGCACCTGATATGATGATGATGATGATGATGATGATGATGATGATGATGATAATCCCTCCTACGAAGCGAGAAGTCTTAACAACTCTACGGTTTAAATACCCGATCGGACATGAGATGTTTCTCCCATGTAAACGTTCTGGTTTTATTCTCATAACTACATACATACATCATTTGGCTCTATTCTAATAAGCACACATAAACATGACTACTGCTAATTTTCTCTGTTGGTCAATTTTCTGGGTATGCTTTGTATAATGAAATGATGCGGTGCTACATGTAGTCTAAATTATTCGACTTTGTAATTATGTTTAATACTTTGTTGTGGTCTTTGTAAATTATTATCAGTTTTATATTTTGAAGCGATCGTTTGGCGTTGCAGAACTTATTTCGACGAAAATTATTTTTTGCAAAGTGCGGGGGGGGGAATGTTTTCTCATCCACTCCCTCCCCCCCCCTCCCCCCCCCCTCTCATCCATATATCTCGTGTGTGATTTGGACGCTAAAACCCTTCACAACAAAACCGTAGTTGTCTCCGCCAGAATTCTAAAGAAAAATCACTCTGATAGGTAAACACAAGCAAACGAACAGAGAAAGTAATGGCGCTGTACAGAGGTGACGCTCATTCTCCCAAGAGAGCAGGCCGAACATCACATAGGAAATCCGCTATGACGAAAAAAAAAGGATATGAAAATACAAAACGAATGATACATGTATTTAACTACAAACAGAATTTTTAAACTGTCCTGTTTAAAGGCGGGTTTGCTTTAAATGGGTATCATAATTCAATCAAATGGAAAAAAGTATAATCGCTTCCTCCATAAATGTAAAATTTGTCCCAAGCGAAACATCACGAATAAGTGTCTTCCTTCGTTTAATCGCCTGTGAAAATTAATGTTTATAGTTTGGCTTGACTGTTCATGCATAGAGGGTTCACTTGACAACTCTCTCTCTCTTTCTCTCTCTCTCTTTCTCTCTCTCTCTCTCTCTCTCTCTCACACACACACACACACACACACACACACACACATACACACATGTTCTCTGTCTCTGTACCTCTGAAAAGAAAAGACAAAAAGAGATAATGTGCGCCCCCCTCTCTCTCTGTCTCTCTCTCTCTCTCTCTTTCTCTATTTATCTATCTATGTGTGCATGTATGTATGTATGTATGTGTGTGTGTATGTATGTGTGTGTGTATGTATGTATGTATGACTTTTTTTTGTATGTACATGTATGTATGTGAGGGGGTGATGTTGACATGGCATCACTGGGCGAACGACTTCCCTGATGAAGCCACCGGCCTGGGCGGATGTGCATCATGATGTGTTCAACGACCTCATGTCCGAGACCAAGGCGAGCCGCCGTGTGGGTGGAGATTGGCTGTGGTCTAAACTTGGAGAGGGATGGGCTCCGCCAAGTTTTAATAGCCCTAGACACACCACATGAATGACGACAACTGTCCATACCATACCGCATCGGTCGTCACGCGGGTTACCAAGGACCGCGCCTACTGTTGTACATCAGGGCAGAGGTGAAAAGTACACTACTGATAAACCGAAGGGGAGAGACAACATCAGAGGAAGAGACAACCTAACAGTGGGGACGTGGAATGTAAGAACACTAAACACTGAAGGAAAAGTAGAAGAGTTAACCCATGAAATGGCGAGATACACCTGGCACGTCATAGGCCTCTGTGAGGTCAGATGGAAGAACTTTGGGGAAGCCACTACAGAAGAAGGCCACAAGATATACTACAGTGGTAGAGAAGATAAACATCTGCATGGAGTCGGATTTCTTGTACACAAGAACATCGTGAACGCAGTGATGGGATGTCGCCCGATATCCAGCCGAATCATCATCATACGGCTCAGAGCATCACCATTCAACATCACCATTGTACAGGCATATGCTCCAACTTTAGACTATGAAGACAACGCAATTGAAGACTTCTACGAGCAATTGCAAGATGGCATTGAAAAAACACCAAAAAAGGACATCTTGATAGTGCAAGGCGACTGGAACGCCAAAGTAGGCAAAGACTCGGTGAAGGACTGGCATGGCACATCCGGAGAATACTGCAATACAGAGACCAACGACAGAGGCCTTCGACTCTTGAAATTTGCCAGCTACAACAACTTATTGCTGGCTAACACCTTCGGTCCTCACAAGACATCAAGAAGATGGACCTGGCACAGCCCAAATGGAGAATGTCACAACCAGATTGACTACATCATGGTGAGAAAACGCTTCCGGTCCTGCATTTACATCGCCAGAACCAGAAGCTTTCCAGGGGCTGACGTTGGAAGCGATCACGAGCTTGTAATGATGACATTCCGAGTACACCTTAAAAAGGTTGCCAAACAAGCAGGAACAAGATTGCGGATTCGACCTGGAGAAATTGAAGGATGCGAACATTCAAGAAGCTTTTGAGGCAATGATAGGCGGAAAATTCGCTCCACTGACCATCTTGGGAGACGAAGAAAATGTTGAGCAACTCACTGACACCTTCTCCATGGCCCTCACAGAAACAGCCACAGAAATTATAGGCAAACATCGCCCGAAGAAGAAACCGTGGGTCACAAATGACATCCTGGACTTGTGCGATGAAAGGAGGAGCTTGAAGCCAGAAAGAAACAACTCACAGGAAGGAAAAGAAAAATATAGAGAAGTAAACAAGAAGATAAGGGGTGCCATGAGGAAAGCCAAGGAAAAATGGATAGAAGATCAGTGCGGAAACATCGATGCACACTTGGAAAGAAACAACACAAAACAGGCTTACCAGCTGGTGAAAGACCTCACAACCACAAAACAAGGGAGAGTAAGCACAATCCAAGATAAGTCAGGAGAATGCCTCACAGAAGAACAAGAAATCCTCACACGTTGGACAGAGTATTGCTCTGACCTGTATAATTACAACACACAGGGTGATACTGCAGTGCTAAACGGACCGCAGTCGACCAATCATGACGACCCACCAATCCTCCGAGCAGAAGTAGAAGCAGCTGTGAAATCCCTTAAGAAAGGAAAATCTCCAGGCGTGGACAACATACCATCTGAGCTTGTTCAGGCTGGAGGAGAGGCCATGATTGATGCCCTTCTCATCATTTGCAACAAAATCTGGCGCAGTGGAGAATGGCCAACCCAGTGGACAAAATCCCTTATAATTACACTGCCAAAGAAGGGTAACCTGCAAATGTGCAAAAATTACCACACAATCAGCCTAATCTGCCATCCCAGCAAAGTCATGCTTAAAATCTTGCTGAACAGGCTGAAACCTCAAGCAGAAAAGATCATCGCAGAGGAACAAGCAGGTTTTAGAGCAGGAAGAAGCACCACTGAACAGATATTCAATCTGAGAATTCTTATGGAGAAATACCTGCAACACCAACAAGACCTATACCACGTCTTCATTGACTTCAAGAAGGCTTTCGACCGAGTGTGGCATGAAGCACTTTGGACCACCATGCACAAATACAACATCAGTGCCAACCTTGTAAATGTCATCAAGAGTCTGTACGACAAAGCCAACAGCGCAGTATTCTTCAACGGAAACACGGGAAACTGGTTCCGGACATCAGTCGGAGTGAGACAGGGATGTCTCCTCTCTCCAGTACTTTTCAACATATTTCTGGAGAGGATAATGAGCGACGCATTAGAAAAACACAAGGGAACAGTCAGCATTGCCGGCAGAACAATTACCAACCTACGATTTGCCGACGACATTGACGGACTAGCAGGCACAGAAGAAGAACTTGTGAACCTGATAAATCTGCTGAATATATCATCTTCAGCCTACGGCATGGAAATTAGTGCAGAAAAAACAAAGATAATGACAAACAATGCAGATGGCTTCAATGCGGAAATCAAAATCAACAACAAAATAATTGAACCAGTCACCAACTTCAAATATCTGGGGTCCATAGTTACAGATGAAGGTTCAAGAAAAGAAGTCCTTGCAAGAATAGCGCAAGCAACATCAGCACTGACGAAGCTGAAGAACATATGGAGGCAAAAAGACATCACCAGCAAACACAAGATCAGATTGATGCGGACACTCGTGATCTCCACATTCATGTATGCCTGCGAGTCATGGACTCTCACAGCTGACCTCCAGAGGAAAATCCAAGCCTTCGAGATGAGATGCTGCCGAAAGATCTTCGGCATCTCCTACAAAGACCACATAACAAATGAGGAAGTCCGGAACCGTGTCCACGTAGCCATAGGACGTCACGACGACCTCCTTACCATCGTTAAGAAACGGAAGCTGAAGTGGTACGGCCACATAACAAGAACCCATGGCCTGGCAAAGACCATCATGCAGGGCACCGTACCAGGACAGCGGAGACGAGGCAGACAGAAGAAAAGATGGGAAGATAACATCAAAGAATGGACCAGCCTCCCCCTCACTACCACCCTGAGGAAAGCGGAAGACCGAAAGGCATGGAGGGAGGTTGTCAAGTCGTCTGTGGTGCCCCTACAGCCACCCACCGGCTACGGGACCTGACCTGACCTGACCTGTATATATGTATATATGTTTAAAAAAACATGACTTCCATACTGACAGAGAAAGAAGCGCCTGCCTGCCTGCCTGCCTGCCTGCCTGCCTGCCTGCCTGCCTGTCTTTGACAAAAACGTGTCAGGAAATTTCATCTGCTCTTTCTAAATTGATCTTTACAAAACTTGGACCAAACATGTGGATTTTTGAGGAGTTGTAAATGCATAGGTCTGGATGTCATGACGCTGAGATAAAGGTCACAAATTCAAAACAGTGTCTAAAATCAGCACAGT
>JAPXFY010000021.1:32448325-32458325 GCA_030674185.1 Monoplex corrugatus
TCTCTCTATCTCTCTCTCTCTCTCTCTCTCTCTCTCTCTCTCTCTCTCTGGCATCCCAACAACAAGACACTTTCAGAATTGTGTCAATAGTATTCATCAGGTTTACTTTGGCATTGTTAACGATTTAAAAGCCTTTTAGAGCCACGCAAAAAAAATCGTTATCTAAACATTTCATGTCCATTTTGTAGTTATACTGACTTGCACCTAAATGGCCTTCGAAACCTATTGAGATTGAAGCAAATGGAACTGAAAAATAATTTGAACTGCACTTCCTAATTCGCTGTAAAGGCTATAGACCGCTTACTAGCAGGCAAAAAGGTTGCTTTTCTTTTTCAAGTAAGAAAATAATTGCAAAATGATTTCCCGGGTAATGTACTGTGCAAATGTTTACTGTGTAACCAAACGATCAGTACTGCACGAAATGTTTCATTTATGTGTACACACACACACACACACACACACTAACTATATAGATAGATATACATATAGATACATATAGATATATATATATGGATATATATACTACACGTCATTATTGAAGGGCCAGGAACGTTTTTGAGTCAATTTTTGAAAGGAGAAATAACCTATTTTCTCTTACTCTTTTCTCCAATTCGTTGCCGTAACTGAATGGATAAGAGCTCAGACAACATTGCAGTTTCCTTTTGGCACGTGTTTGGGGATTTGCCGATTTGCAATGGGCGGCCCAAGGAAGACAATTTCCACACGAAATTGTCGAATCTTCAGCAGGGTCTCTCTGACGACGCAGGCAAGGTAGCGACAAAATTCGCTTTGCACGTGCAAGGCAAGCCCTTTTTGAAAACTACTCCAGCCAAAGTTGCCCGCAGACGAGGATAAAAAGGACCCGTTCTTGGTTCGTTTTAACCATGCTTGCAAGACGACGGATGACGGATGAGCAGCGGGGGAGAGCCCTCGCTCTGCTTGATGAAGGCCTAGCGCAGCGGGAAGTTGCTAGACGACTTGAAGTGTCGCATTCCACAATCCAGAGACTGCTGGAGCGCTTCAATGAGACTGGAGCAGTCCAGGAAAGGCGTCACACGGGTCGACTCAGAATAACGACAAGACAGCAAGACCGCTACCTTGCCCTCTCCGTCCTGAGGGAAAGGGCATCCACTGCGGTGACCTTGAGGGTCAGCTGAGGGACGCAACAGGTGCTAACATCAGCTGCAGCACGGTGAGAAGACGGCTACATGAGGCAAACTTGAGGTCACGGAGACCGGCCGTCCGACCCGTGCTGTCACCGGTCAACAGAGTGCGCCGCATGACCTGGGCCAGGGAGCACGTGACCTGGACAAGGCAACAGTGGGCCCGGGTCTTGTTTTCGGATGAGTCCAGGTTCACCCTGACCTTTAACGATGGCCGGGCTCGGGTGTGGCGACGTCAAGGGGAGAGGTTCGCTGACGCCACTGTCCAAGAGCATAACCGGTACGGCGGCGGGTCGGTGATGGTGTGGGGTGGCATGAGCCGTGGTACCCGGACCCCCCTGCTCCCCATTGACGGCATCCTGAACGGGGTCCGGTACCGGGACGAGGTTCTGGCGGCCGTGGCACTGCCTGCGCTTGTGGACCTTGGTCAAGGCGCCATCTTCCAGGACGACAATGCACCTGCGCATCGAGCACGCCTTGTGACCGACTTCCTGGAGCAGCATGAAGTCGTCCGTATGGCCTGGCCAGCGTGCTCACCTGACCTGAACCCAATTGAACACCTGGGATGTGCTCGGGAGGCGCATCAGGGACAACCACCCCCCACCGGGCACCCTGGCCAGGCTGGTCGACATCCTGCAGATCGAGTGGGCGGCCATCCCTCAGGACACACTCCGTACCCTTGTGGGGTCGATGAATCGGCGCTGTGAAGCATGCATCCAGGCTCGGGGCGGACACACGCGATATTGAAAACAGATTGGCCAAATCTGACACTTTCTGTTTTTTGAAAAGGGGGGGATGTTCACTAATGGGTCATTGTGCTAATTTCTTTTTCAAAAACAGGTGTGGAAATGATGAAATAAAACATAGAATCAATTCTAAACATTGTCAATTATTTCAACTTAAAATTAGAGAGGAAGGAAGAAGTGGCCCTTAAATTATGATTAGGAGTATATATATGGATATATATAGATATATACATGTGTGTGTGTGTGTGTGTGTGGTGTGTGTGTGTGTGTGTGTGTGTGTGTGTGTGTGTGTGTGTGTGTGTGTATACCATGCACTTATGGTAAGGATGATCGCGTGTCTGCGAGAGCAGAGCACATACTCATACGTCCTCAACAGTTTGTGAATCTATTTCTATGTATATTTGGCCCATTGTTTTAGGAATGCATGTGTTTACAGGACGAAGCCAAACATTTGAATTTAATCGGTGTTGCCAAAGAATAAGACACGCTCTCTCTCTCTCTCTCTCCTCTCTCTCTCTCTCTCTCTCCTCTCTCTCTCTCTCTCTCTCTCTGAGCTTCGAGTATCTGAAATTCAAGACGATGTTTCCGGGTAACTTAAGGCGAAATGACGAAGTATTTGAAACATTAGAAATGGTTGACGCAAGTCTTGTCTATTTTTTCCCAACAAAATGTATTTTAAGACAGAAACAGGTCGAATCTTTCTGATAGCGTCGTGGCACTCATATCGATGCAGACAAAAATATTGAAAAAGTTGGTAACGGTGTATCGTGTTGATACCATTTTTCGGTGACACACAAAACTCGTGGAAGTATTTCCAGAATGATTTATTATCCCTGAAAGCATCAGGAGAAGCCTGGGGTGAAACTTGCCACAACTCAAGCATAGATAATCATCATCGGATTCGTTGGGAACTGTCGAGGGAATACGTTCTCTGTTATGGGAACTGTCAAGGAACAAGTTCTCTGATAGGGAAACTATCGAGGGAGTAAGTCCAGAAAATAACTTCTCTGTTATGGGAACCGTCGAGGAAATAAGTTCTCTGTTGTGGGAACCGTTGAAGGAATAATTTCTCTGTTATGAGAATCGTCGAGAGAATACGTTCTCTGTTATGGAAACTGTCGAGAGAATACGTTCTCTGTTGTGGGAACTGTCGAGGGAATAAGTTCTCTGTTATGGAAACTGTCGAGGGAATACGTTCTCTGTTAGGGAAACTGTCAAACGAATAAGTTGTCTGTTATGGGAACTATCGCGGGAATAAGTTCTCTGTAATGAAAACTGTCAAGAGAATACGTTCTCTGTTACGGGAATTGTCGAGGGAATAGGTTCTCTGTTTTTGGAATTGTCAAGGGAATACGTTCTCTGTTGTGGGAACTGTCGAGGGAATAAGTTCTCCGCTATAGGAACTGTTGAAGGAATACGTTCTCTGGTGTGGGAACTTGTCGAGGGAATAACTTCTCTGTTATGGGAACTGTCGAGGGAATAAGTTCTCTGTTATGGGAACTGTCGAGGGAATACGTTCTCAGTTATCGGAAATGGTCGAAAGAATAAGTTCTCTGTTGTCGGAACTGTCGAGGGAATAAGTTCTCTGTTATGGGAACTGTCGAGGGAATAAGTTCTCTGTTATGGGAACTGTCAAGGGAATAATTTCTCAGTTATCGGAAATGGTCGAAGGAATACGTTCTCTGTTATGGGAACTGTCGAGGGAATAACTTCTCTGTAATGGGAAATATCGAGGAATTAAGTTCAATGTTATGAGAGCTGTCGAGGGAATAAATTCTCTGTGATGGGAACTATGGAGGGAATACGTTCTCTTATGGGAACCAACTGGAGAATATATTCTCTTTCATGGGAACTGTCGCCGGAACAAGTTGTCTTTTATGGAAATTGTCGAGAGATTAAGTTTTCTGTTATGAGAACTGTCGAGGAAATACGTTCTCTGTTATGGGAACTGTCGAGGGAATAAGTTCTATGTTATGGAAACTGTGGAGGGAATAAATTCTCTGTTATGGGAACTGTCAAGGGAATACGTTCTCTGTTATGGGAACTGTTGAGGGAATACGTTCTCTGTTTTAGGAACTGTCGAGAAAATACGTTCTCTGTTATGGGAACTGTCGAGGGAATAAGTTCTCAGTTATCGGAAATGGTCGAAGGAATATGTTCTCTGTTATGGGAACTGTCAAGGGAATAAGTTCTCTGTTATGGGAACTGTCGGAGGAATAAGTTCTCTGTAATGGGAAATGTCGAAGGATTACGTTCACTGTTATGAGAACTGTCGAGGGAATAAATTCTCTGTTATGGGAACTGTCGAAGGAATGCATTTTCCGTTATAGGAACTGTTGAGGGAATAAATTCTCTATTAGATAAGTTTTCTGTCACAGGAACTGTTGAAGGAACAAGTTATGGGAACTGCCGAGGGAATACAAATTCTCTGTTATAGGTAACTATCGAGGGAAAAACTTCTCTGTTATGAGAACGGTGGATAGAATAAGTTCTCTGTTGTGAGAACTGTCGAGGGAATAAGCTCTGTCAGGGGAACTGTGGAGGGAATAAGTTCTCTGTTATTAAAACTGTCGAGGGAATATGTTCTCTGCTGTGGGAACTGTCCAAGAAATAAGTTCTGTGTTATGGGAATTGACGAGGAAATAAGTTCTCTGATATGGGAACTGTCGACGGAATACGTTCTCTCTTATGGGAACTGTCGAGGGAATAAGTTGTCTGTTATGAGAACTGTGGAGGGAATGAATTCTGTTATGGGAATTGTCGAGGGAATAAGTTATGGGAACTGTGGAGAGAATACGTTCTCTGTTATGGGAACTGTTGAGGGAATAAGTTCTCTGTAATGAGAACTGTCAAGGAATAAGTTCTCTGTTATGGAACTGTTGGGGGAATAAGTTCTCTGTAATGAGAACTGTCAAGGAATAAGTTCTCTGTAATGAGAACTGTCAAGGAATAAGTTCTCTGTTATGGGAACTGTCGAGGGAATAAGTTATCTGTAATGAGAACTGTCAAGGAATAAGTTCTCTGTTATGGGAACTGTCGAGGAATAAGTTCTCTGTAATGAGAACTGTCAAGGAATAAGTTCTCTGTAATGAGAACTGTCAAGGAATAAGTTCTCTGTTGTGGGAACTGTCGAGGGAATAACTTCTTTGTTATGGGAACGGTGGATTGAATAAGTTCTCTGTTATGGGAACGGTGCATATAATAAGTTCTCTGTTGTGGGAACTGTCGAGGGAATAAGCTGTGTTATGGGAACCGTGGAGGAATAAGTTCTCTGTTATCAGAACTATCGAGGGAATAAGTTCTCTGTTTTTAAAACTGTCGAGGGAATAAGTTCTCTGTTGTGGGAACTGTCCAGGAAATACGTTCTGTGTTATGGGAACTGTCGAGGGAATAAGTTCTCTGATACGGGAATCATCGAGAAAATATGTTCTCTGTTTTGGGAACTGTCGAGGAACAAGTTCTCCGTTATGGGAAAAGTCCAGGGAATAAGTTCTCCGTTATGGGAACTACCGAGGGAACACATTCTCCGTTATGGGAACTGTCGAGGGAACACATTCTCCGTTATGGGAATTGTCGAGGGAATAAGTTCTCTGTTATGGGAACTGTCCATAAAACTAGTTTTCTGTAATGTCCTCAGCATCAAGCGGGACGGTGGCCAAGTGGTCAGATCACACGCCTTAAAGGCAAACAATCCCGGGTTTCAATCTCTAATCGGATAGGGATTCGTTTTCTAACCCTCACCTTGTTTCCTAGAGGACTAGTAGGCCATACGTTACTGTTATTGTTATTGGTGTTTAAAGCCCAGCCGACTAAGTAGAGCCATATCAGGGATATAACAGCTTCAAAACACAAAACTTCAACAGGGGAAATAAAAAATAAAAAAAAATAAAAGGTTATCAAGTACACGCATCAATGCATTTGCGCACATAATCTAAGGACATGCCCCTTGCGTTGACCACTCCGTCCAATTTATCGCACAGGTATAAAAAAAAAAAAAAAAACACCTGAATACAAATTTAAGTATACCTAAGGACACCAAAACAAATATACAACGGGCATAAAGTACCTGAAACTGCTTCTGCATATCTCCCCCTCCCTAGAGCCAAAAATGCACATAATACATTACCCAATCATCAATCCAAAGAAAAAGTATGCAAGACTTCATCGAACACATACAGGTGAATGGACCAGCAAGGCAGAAAATGATAGGAAGAAATGACAAAGTAAAGGAACAAGGCAGAAACACAGAGAGTGACAGAAAAGAGGAAATTTCTAGCACAGAATTTCCAGAAGGTGGGGATACCAATTATACTGAAAACGCCCCCGGCATCCCGAGAGGGGGGGGGGGGATTATGGAAACATGAAAACACCCAACGTGAATCTAAAAAATGACGGGAGTATGCAGATCGTTCAGCGACATACCGCCTCCAAAGTGTAGGCAAATCAAAGAGCATACACGCATCTGAAAAAAATGGGAACACTACACTGTACTGTTTTTTGTTGGGGGGGTTTTGTTTGTTTGTTTGTTTGTTTGTTGTTGTTTTTTTTGTTTTTTTTAGATTTGTTGAGAGTTCCATGGACAGCAAAGAAACAAACCAGACAGTCTTGAAGGAGGCAGACACAAAAAGATCATTCATAAGGAAGACTAGGAAAAGATAGGCAACATTTATAGGCCATTTTATGAGGAAAGGGGAACTAGAGCACCTGGTTACAACAGGAAAACTGGAGGGAAAAAGCACCAGGTAGACCCATGGAAAAAATATTGGACGGACTTGCAGAGCGGCTGAGTGTGGAAGATGTGCTTGCGGCAACAAGGGATAGATGCATATGGAGGGCCATGATCGCCAACGCCATGTGGCAGGGTACTTGATGATGATGATGATGATGATGATGATGATGATGATGACACTGTACTGCAAAAGAGCAAACTTACAAAAAAAAACTATTTCTGGCGGGCTGTGCATCTGAACGAGTGGTGCGATGACCCGGTGGTCAAACCGCCACCAGAGGCCTGGGAAAAGACCCAAATTCGATTCCCAGTCGTGCAGGATTGTTCTTCCCTTTCCGCTAGACCTTCAGTGTGGTAGTTTTGTGTGCATGTCTCAGACGAAATGACAAACCAAGGTCCCGGGTGCTCCATGCACCACTCAGTGCACACACAAAAACACGACAACAAGGGAGTTGTCCCCCGTATAAACTTCTCTGTTGAAAATCCACTTTCAAAACTTAGGAAAAGTACTCGCTGTCAGGGGAGAAAAAGATGGGCAAGCCATGATGATATATTGCCTTTTTGTAAAAAAAAAATGAAAAGAAAACAAGCACATGGTTATATAACACACGTTGTTCTCATTTCAAAACTCCATACAGATAAAAAAAAAAATAAAAATAAAACCAGCACAACTGTTACTGTCCACCAGTCTTGTAATATTTTTCAAACAACAGTATAGTCTGTTCTGTTAACATACACGTTTAAGGAAAGCAACTAGTCGACAACAAGATGGCCAAGCCATTCCAGCAATCTCCGTTTCTATGTAAACATTACTGCAGATAATTTCGAGTTTGGCCTTCCTAAGGTCACCGTGACTTTGAAAAAAAACTCCAGTTAAAATAAAACTTTAAGTTCATCGAGGAGAATGGTAGATTGTCACAAAAGTGAAAACAGATCTTAAAATCGTCAGAAGTACTTTGCAAAATGACATTTACACATTGTCCCTAAAAATGTCCTGAGCTTGGTCTGTATGACTTTCACATCTTGCCGAAACTTTTTCGTTCGTGACTCCTTACCTGTCCATAACTTTGACCAAAATTTCATGAAAGATAAGTTCAGAAGCAGCTGAGAAAACATTGCTAACACATTTTGATCACGCACAACACACACCACACACACACACACACACACACACACACACACACACACACACACACACACACACACACACACACGCACGCACGCACGCACGCACGCACACACACACACCCCCCACCTTCTTCTGTAAAGGGAGATTCAAAATGGGCGGGCATGGGGGGGGGGGGGGGATCGATGCACTCTCTACTGTAGCAACGTACTTTCCCTAGAAACAGGAACCCGAATATTACACAGCGAATTTGTTGTGACCAAAATGACAAGAAACTGAAATATTAAAATACTAATATTTTGTTCAATTTTGACACAGGTCTACAAAAGAATTGAAAATTCTGAAACTCTAAAATTAACAGATTATGAGAGGTGTAACTTTTTTTTTCAAAACATCTATTAACACTTCCGTGTTGCTCGTATTGTACATGTATGTTATCACTTTTTGCCACAGCAATTTTCTGTGAGAAATTCGGGACGGGGCGGCGAGTCGCCACAGAGCAGCACCATGTTTTTCGGAATGTTTTTCTTTTGATTGTTAGCAGCAAACGATTATCGTTTCTTTACTGATTTAGTCCCGCATTTTATCCACCAACTGTGAAAACTTAACTCTTTGACTCCCGCACTCTATCCACCAACTGCAAAACTTAACCCTTTGACTCCCGCACTCTATCCACCAAGTGCAAAAACTTAACCCTTTGACTCCCGCACTCTATCACCAAGTGCAAAAACTTAACCCTTTGACTCCCGCACTCTATCCACCAATTGCAAAAACAACCCTTTGACTCCCTCACCCTATCCACCAGCTTCCAGGCGGACAGGCGGACAGGCGGCAGGAGTCAAAGGGTTAAGTGCTTAAACTTGCACACAGTCCAAGGAATTTGGTCCCTACTCTACCCATGACTGCAGCCAGGCAAATGCGCAGTCTGTGGCATGCTCTTCGTAACAATGAGCCCCTGGCATCCCAGCCCGACAGTGCTGATCTGCTGCCGTGCAATAGCTCTAACTTTAAAACTTTCTCTTGTTCGGGTTTCTGTACAACCACTTCCAACCATATGGCTGCTCATTGATCTTGCTCAAACTCGATGAACAAGCACCATATGCATAAACGTAGTCCATGTCAAAGAACTGTCACGCAACAAAAGATGTCTCAGGCAAGTTCAGTATGGAAAAAGTAAGTTTACGTGACGAAAACAGGAGTGGCGGTCCACCCACCAACTCACTCTTCTCGCGTCAGCAATATGACCAAAACTGACGCGGAAAAATTCACTGCGACGAGATATGAATTATACAACACAATAATTACAACGTAATGCATATGTATAGGTCATCACCGTACGACACAAAACAAGTCGACACACAGTAAACCTACTGTACAAATGTCAAACGTAAACTAACTCAGCAATAGATATCTTCACACAAGACACGGCCTTTGTTCCGTTCTTTGTTAAAAAAAAAAGGTTGGTTGGTTGGTTGGTTGGTTTGTTTGTTTGTTTGTTTGTTCGTTTGTTTTTGCAACAGCAGACTGAATAAGCTGATGTTTATCCTTGAAACGAATTGCGATCAAGCATCCGCCACAAACGACGATGACTACTATAAAACACTTTTGCGCAGCTCGTTGTAAACATTCTCCAAAACTGATGGTTAAGTGTTGTAAAAAGGAGACGAACTTTTTGGAAAAACTGAAATCTTGTAAAGAAGACTATCAAAACACTTTTGGAGAAAACTTAAGTATTGTAAACAAGATTGTTATATCTTTCGAACAGTCATTTTTATACAAAAATTAGTACAGACAATTCCTAAATTTGTAATTTTCAAAATTATTATGACCTTGAAAAAGTTTCGGTTGCAATAAAACGACGTGCATCAGTGACGGTAAAAGATTGTCACAACAGCGAAAACGGTCTTTAATACTGAAAGAAATTTATGAGAAACCTATCCCTATACTCTCCTTAAAAGTGCTGATTTTAAAAGCATCTTTTTTTTCTTTTTTTTTTCTTTCTGTTTTTGAGGGGGGGGGGGGGGCTTTGGCCTTGATAGTTTCCCATCCAAATGTATGCTTTCACCACTCCTAAACCCGATGAAGTCCACCCATAAAGACCTAAAAATGAAATAACGACTTGTTTCCTCTGTGGGCAAAACTATCACAGAGCTTCGCTCTGCCTATAAATGAAATGAAAAGACGGGATGCAAAGACACACGCTGCCCCTACCCATCCCCTAAAAAAACGATGTTAA